>CM046441.1:48669051-49126551 GCA_025506515.1 Flaveria trinervia
CTCAAAAGCTTTTGAGCGGTCTACGGTATTATTACAAGGAGACTATCTTAGAGCTTTCAAAGAGAAGCCAATCCTCAGGTCATGCCATCGCACAGCAGAGAGGCGGCAAACAACAATGAATTCTAAATATCTAGGTTATGCTTATCCTCAGGTCATGCCATCGCACAGCAGAGAGGCACACACCTATCTCCTTTTTAGAGCAGCTTATATTATTTTGCACAAAATGCACCAATAACATAAGTCATTAGCTTTATAGCATTTGTCTTTCATTTTTTTCTTGCTTTGCTCTATTTTTGGTCATCCGCACACATTTGTGGCGTTTACCATGCTCATTTCCCCTTAATTGAATTTTGTTGACCGTTTAACCAGTGGAAGATGAAGCCCACAGTCAGTTGAACAACTTAGTTTGATCTTGAATCACCAGTCAAGTCTAATCATCTATTGTGTTGAATCTACCGACATATCATTTGTGGTCTAGCAACCTCTAGGTCTACTCTCGTTGTATTGCCTTAGGAGTTACCAGTTTTTCTATCATCTCCCTTTTATATTGCTTAGACTACACAGACTTATACTTGAGTTTTTTCATCTTTTCTAAATTTAATTTTACAGTCCCTCTTGATTTGTTCCTATATACTATCATTTTCCAAAGGGTTTGAATCGTATCACAGTTACGGTCTACCTTATATTAGCTATCCACTCCTTCTCTCCTCGTTTTTTTTTCTAGTGTTACTTGCTGACAAATTCTCCCCCCTAAAATACTAAATCATAATTGGTTTAATTATTTTAGGATTTTTAATAAACAGCAAATAACACGAGTTTTAAATTAATAGACTAAAATAAACAAATAAAAAAAAATAAAAATAAAAAACTTTAACTAAACCACATCACTACACATTATCATCATCAGAATAATCTCACTTTTCTTTTAACGCCGTTGACCTCTAGCAATATTGAAACGTGTTTATTAAAAGGCTTTAGTATAGAGGTCAGCGCGTTGAAAATCAGTATAATTTTTCACCACATCAATTAAGTTCTTTTCAAAATAGTCTCTTATGAAATGTATTTAATACCGATTATGTTGGTCTTAGGAGTTTTGGACGGATTTTTAGTTACTGCAATTGCAGCAGTTTATCAACACAAATAGGAGTAGAGAGAACTTTAATCGTAATCCCGCATTTGCTGTTGAATCCAGATGATTTGGTGAACAACAACTTGCAGCAGCAACATATTCGCTTCACAGGTTGACAATGCAACCGATGTCTGCTTCTTACACTGCCAAGTAACTAGTCTTCTCCTAAAAATTGACACCCTGCGGATGTAGACTTGTAGTTCATCTTACAGCCTCTGTATCCGAGTCACTATACGCCGTGAGCTCAAAGTCATCATCATGAGATACCACAACCCAAGTGTGGGTGGACCCTTCAGATAACGAAAAATCCTTTTGACACCGATCAGATGGTTGACCTAGGCTTAGCCTGATATCTAGAACATAAACATGTAGCATACATGATATCAGGTCTTGAGGCAGTGAGATACATGAGGGATCCAATCATTCCTCGGTACATCGTGGCATCTACAAGATCTCCATTTTCATCAGGTGCTATGTCGTGATTCGTAGCAAGTGGGTCCCAGCAGCAGATGCATCTCCATGTCAAAACAACTGAGAATGTCTCCTACATACTTGGTCTGATGTAAAAGAATCCTATTGGTGTCCTGATCCCCTGTAACCCGAAAAGAACTTCATCTCCCCCATAGCACTCATCTTAAACTCTTTCTTCATAACTGGTTCAAACTCTTTGCATAACTCTTCGTTCTTTGAACCGAAGATTATGTCATCAACATAGATCTGTACCAGCAGTAGGTCGCCATCTTTGTTCTTTAATGAACAGCATGCAGTCAATGACTCCCCTGCGAAAGCCGTGTTATCACAAGATGAGTCGAGAGTTTCTCATACCAAGCTCTTGGAGCTTGATGAAGCCCGTATAAAGCCTTGTCGAGCTTGTAGACTCTATCCCGATGATAAGGATCTTCAAATCCCGGGTCGGTTGACTGACATAGACTGTTTCTCTCTGATTTCCCCATGAGGAATGCACTCTTCACATCTAATTGTATAGACTTTAATCTTCATGTACGATGCATAGGCAAGGAAGAAGACGAATGGCTTTTCATCCTTGCCACGGGTGCAAACACCTCATTGTAGTCAATTCCCTCGACTGGGTGAAAACCCTGAACCACCAATCGAGCTTTGTTCCTGATAATGACCCCTTGGTCATCCTTCTTGCATTTCAAGACCTATTTGGTGCCAATGACTTAGCACCTTTAGGTCTATCAACCAGAGTCCATACACCTAACTTCTTGAACTGACGAAGTTCTTCTTGCATGGCACTCACCCATGACTCATCATTATTGCATCACTTACATATTTTTGGCTCAAACTGCGAGACAAAACACCGATAAGCACCATCATGAATGTAACCCTTCTCCATAACCGAGGCGAGTCAGATGAATAAAGCTGATTTCGGGTTTGTACTCCTGATCTGACATCCCCAAGACATTTTCTAGGGTATTAGACGTTAATCGGGATCCGGAGTAGTGGGAACAGCTACCCCAGAGCCAAGATTATGAACATTTGGTTCTGCATCTGAGGCAGTTGGAGTTTAAGTTCCGTAGTCGAAGGTGCATCACTTGTAGATGCTTGTGGACTTTCAGGAACTGGACCCTGTTCATCCTGACTGTCCTGGTCATCTTCTTCAGCTTCATCTCCATAGGAGGAGTCATTGTCATCGACTACTTCCCCTGACTGAATAGATGATTCTCCCTGTGAGCTAGATGGTGTATTTAAGATATCATAATCATTCTAGTAGCTACTTGTCATCCGAGGGAGAGAGAGGGATGTTGAAGGACTTGAAGAATCCACATAGTCGAAAAAGTAGGCTGGTCCTTTTCCAGTAGGTGGTGTGGTATTCTCTAAACGTCAACATTACACCACACTTCTATTAGACCCTGGAGTTGTTGTAAACTCGCTTGTTCACTAGTTATATCCTAGAAAGATTCCTTCTCTGCCTTCTCGCTGAATTTACCTTCTTGTGTCTTATTCAGAAGTGTGCACGGCGCGCCAATGGTTCGAGATACTCCAAATTCGGTTTGCTCTTGTGTAGTAGCTCGTAACATGTCTTTCCGTGGCGCTTGACTATTAGGACTTGATTCAGTGTATAACTGCATTCACCACTGCCCTCATCCAGAATTGGATAGGCATTTTCGAGTCTGCCAGCATAGTCCGTGCTGTCCTCTATCAAGCTTCTGTTCTTTCTCTCAGCAACCCATTCATCTGAGGCGTGTAGGCAGAAGTGAATGATACACAATTCCCTTTTCCTTGCAGTATGCCTCCATCCACTGGTTCTTGAATTATGTTCCTTCGTCTGAGCGTACTTGTCTAACCTTCAGCTTGTAGAGATATTCCAGTGTGGTTACCAACTCCTTGAATGAGTCAAATTTTTTTTTTATTTGATTTCAGAAACATTACCCAAGTGAACCTTGAGTAGTCATCAGTGACCACAAAACAGTACAAGTCGCCTGCAATGCTCTTTGTACTGACTGGACCAAACAATCCATGTGAAGAAGTTCAAAGTTCTATTGAATGAACTCTTTTCGTATGAACTTCTTTGTCTGTTTGCCTTTCTTGCAAGCTACACAAAGTCAGAAAGCTGGAGTTCTTGACATTAACTCCTCTCATCCATCCTTCTGAATCAAGTGATTCATCTTCGCCTTTGACTAATGTGTCTCATTCTCCTAATGCCCGAAGGAATCCTTCTCAGTAGCTTTAGATAGAAAACACTGAACCTCATGATCCGTTGTAGAAGTTGTTGACAGATCCAAAACATAAAGGTCTTTATATCTTGAAGCAGTCATCAGAACTTGTCCTCTGGGATCACGTAGTCTTTCTTTAGCACGTAACACTTCTTGTTGTCGAAGATGACTTTAAATCCCTATCACATATTTGGGAACAGAAAGTAGTTATTTTGTAGTTGTTGAACGTAGTTCACCTTATCAAACTTAACTTTCTGATTCCCCACTTCTCCCTGGGCTGTGATATAGCCTCCCTTGTTTCCAGCAAACGAAACATGCCCTCCTTTTATATGCTTGACGTTTGATAAAAGCCTGTTTCCGTCATGTGCCTGGATGCTCCGCTGTCTACAATCCACGTGTTAGTTTCAACACTGTATCGAACACCCTGCACATACAAGTAAAGGATTAGTTTGGTTAGGACCCTAAGCCTTTACTGGCTTGGGTTTCCCAGAGGCATCACACATCATAAATTCCACCCATTGACCCTTAGAGGATGAGGTAGCTCAGGTTCCTTCTTGTCATCATTATTAGACATAGAGGATGTCTTCTCCTTCCAAACCGATTTGTGCAAGGCCTGTTTGTGATAAACAGTCGACTGACTTACAGGTTGAATTTTAGGTTCACTAGTTCTTCTAGGTGGAGTCAGAGAATTCCTCTTAGAAGACCTAGGCTTTGAAACCTGAGGTTCAATCTTCTTCCTAGGTGTCTGATAGAAATGACAATAGGAGGCAATGTGTCCATATTCACCACAGTTGTAGCACGACCTGCTATCAACTTTATGATTAAACTTTCTTTGTGGAGAAGTGTGTGACACTCTAGTAACATCACTCACTCTAGGTTTTTTTGGATGTTTTCTCTGGTTTAACAAAGTTAACTGTTTTAACCTGTTTAACTTCTTTTTCTTTTTGGTTAATTGGTTTTTGGACTTGAAATGTGAAAGATTAACCTTAGAAGTCTTTTTAGGTTCTGATTTGACTCTGTTTGACCCTGACTTTAAGTTAACCTTTTCAAATTCCTTTTCCAGATTAACACAAGCAATTTACCCTTTGCCTTTGAAGTGGCCTCCTTTTGTTTGTTTCCAGAGTCAATAGATGAACATAAGGAATCTGGATCACTAACAAGAGGAGTAGAACCACATGATCCTTGATGGATTATTATTTATTGGTCTAGTCTTAGTGTTCATCAAATTCTCAGGTGGTGGTGGAACCACTTTATAACCCAATCCCTCCCCGTTGTTCCTTTCTCTCACTAAGTGTTGGACTATGTGTGAAGACTAGTCCAACTGTGCAGTTTCTGTTTTAATGAATTTACTTCTACTTCTAGAACTGCCTTTTGCTTCTTAGTGTCTTCTAGGGAGTTTAGATAATACCTAATGTCATTAGCTTAGTTAAAAGCACTACTACTTCGGTTTCCCTAAGCTGTTAGTCAAAAGGTCTATCTTTTCTTTATAACTATGCTCATTTTGTTTTAATACCCTATTAGCCTCAGTGCACAGTTGCAAATCTTTTACTATTTATCATTATGATCTAATAACCTAGCAAATTTTTCATCTATGCTATTCCTAAAAGTATCACAATCACAACAAGCATGATTATCACACATTTGTCAGTAGTACTTACCTGAGTTGATTCAGAAGAGTTAGCCATCAACGCAGCATCAGATGTCTCTGGTTCTGGTGATTCTGTCTTTTCTGTCTTTGACGTTGTAGTCTCCTCTTTAGGCTTGTAACTGACCTCGTAGCAGTTGCTTCTTCACTATGTGACATCGCTATCTCAACTGCTAGATCTCCTTCACTAGGGGATCATTGTCAATATCTTCTACACTTGCAATGTTTGATTCCCCTGGTGAGACAAACCTAAAGCTCCAATCTTGTCCTTCATCATCATGAGCAGTCAAGGCTTTTGGATCCTTGCTTGATGAAGTAGAACTAGTAGCTTGCTTGTCTTGACGAGTGAAGGATGAGAACGGTTCCCGTTACCCGACTTCTTAGGCTTGACACCTTCTCTTTTGAAGTGCCCCTTCTCTCCACATTGAAGCAGGTCACTTTGCTCTTGTCAAAGCCAAATGTGATATCCTTAGTAGCTACCAAGTTTTGTCCGGTTTGTTTTACAAACTTCTTTGCCCTCCGGACAGCACTAGCTAAGGCCCACATTATGTCCATCCTTTCAAGCTCCATTTCGTCCACCTGCTCATAGTCCTCGTCTGCCAGATGGCAGTTTCCAATCTTCCAGCAACAAGTTCATCGTAAGAACGAACCACTGTAGCCAAAAGATCCATGTGTTCTCGAGCTACTTCCACAGTCACATTACCGAGATTCTCGGTCTTCAGTTTAGTAGCACTTGCTTCGGATCCAATATAGTGGGTACAAGAAGGTCCCGGCGTGTCTGATCCTGAAGAAGACGCATGTGAAGGACCCGCTGAGCTAGACACAATGCAGTCTGGAGAGGTGCTCCAGATGTCTTAGCTTGAGGCGTAGCGTTGTACAAAGCTGGATTTTGATTGTACGAAGACTTCTGAGCTCTGTACTTCATCCTAAGTGCCTCTTCTCGTAACTTAAGAATGAAGTCATTAATATCCAGTTTTGCCAGCATTCCATTCTGTCTAAGGTTAGACACGAATGAAGCCCACTTTTCAGGCAATCCGTCTGCAAAGTTAGTAACTTTCTCTTCCATGGTAATAGCCACCCCATGTGTATGCAGTTCACTCATCAGATGGTAGAATCTATCTATAACTTCGTCTAAACTCTCGTTTCCCATCGATGAGAAGTTATCGAATTCCTTCTTTAACTCCTTAGCCTTGATTGCCTTCAATGAAGCATTCCCACTTATTATGGTTCACGTTTTTCCACGAATTGGGTTGTATTTATAGGTTAGTATTGTTTATTCGTGCGACTGAACCATTATTATGGTTCAGTCGCGCGATTGAACCATGCGGTTGATTCATCCGCACGACTGAGTGTTCAGTCGTGCGACTGAGTCAATCTTATGTTACCATCATACGACTGATCCAGTCTCCTGGTTCAGTCGTGCGACTGAGTCATTCGTATGAAGTTATTCATGCGTATGGTCCATTCGCATGGGCCACTCGCATGGGCCACTCGCATGAGAACTTCATTCTGTTAAGTTTGAATGTATTAATTAATTAATATAACATTATGTGTAACATTCAAACAACCACAAACCTAATTAACCATTCAACGTCGACTCATTAATGAAATATTAAACATTATAAATAACAAACAAACAATATCATTTCATTAATCATCCAAGCATTACCTCAGAATCAGACAAACAAGATCTATTACATTCATATCATGATCTAGGGACATACATGTATCAACAGTAATCAATGAAATATTAAACATTGTAAGCATCATCAAGACATTACATTTCATTCATACCCATTCTGTTATATATATGTAAGACATGAAAGACATTTTACATTGGAGCTTCTAACTAGGTACACATGTATCTACAAACTCCCCCTTGGACCTAGTTTACTCTATTGTCTAACATTCTTCATCAGCTCTTCAAACTTCTTGTACTTTTCCTCCCTTGTAACTCCTGCATGTATTTCAAATGCAAAGCAGAGTCTTATCATGTTTTGGAACTAGAGGGCTTGTACAATGTCTTGCACATCATTGAATAGTGGCCACTTGTATAAAGTGTAGACATCATCAGAAGACAAGTTAGTTAGCCACATTGGGTCAAATACCCTGATAGTTTCCATATTTCCATCTCTGTTTAGATGATCGAAAGTATCACTGACGAGAGTATCACCCAGATTATGGACTACATTTCGCTCTCTATCAGTATACTCAGGATAATGCTCCGTCGTGACGTCTCGATCTCGATGTCATCTACGTCATTCAACTCGTCGTCACTTGCAACTTCAACAGTTGGAGCATCCTTCACAATCTCGTCCGGATTTAGCCGGAATATCTCAGCAAGTTTTTCATCCGTAAGGTCATGAATTATTTCTCCTTCTTCAGGAGTATAGCTTACGGACCTTCGAACGATCCCTTGCAAATCAAGAATCAATGTGAGTTGAGACTTGATTTGCTGAAGGGGAGCAACATCGTACTCATCTTGTTGAGATGATTGATCTGCTTGATTTAAACATGTAAATACATCAACCATTAGTCAATAATCAAGGCAGAGACATACAAATATTTATAAACATTAAGGACATAAGTTTAATACATGATTCAATTACAAGATTTAAAAATTACATAACATCTAAGCATTAATTTTATCCTGAATCATGTGCTCTTTTGCAGGCGGGGCTGAGGTGAGGCACCTAGATCCTGAGTCTTCTTGGTGCGCCTCTCACTAGCTTGTGTGGCCCCTGATGCCACTGCATCATCTCCTTCCTCATCATATCCTCCATCTCCTACACCATCATCAACTCCTTCTTCTATCTCTTCCTCATCATCGTCCTCCTCCTCATCATCCTCATCATCATCGTCATCACCATTGTCATCACCATCCCTTTCTCTTATCTTCAGAGGCTCATCCTTTGTTCCTCTGAGTTTGAGCATGATAGTCTTTTTGGTAGCCTCCAACTCCTCTATCTTCTTTGCTAATAGGACTTTATGCTCCTAGAGTTGGTAAATCTCCTCACCCTGTGCAGCCATCTGCTGAGCTTGGTACTCAATCAGTTGGGCCTCCTATGAATCTGCTGTGCTTGGGCAGCGTTTTGCTCCACGAACTGACGTATTTGGGCAGCTCTCTCTTCATCAACAACCCATAGCTTCAGCACCATTCTTTTTAGTGCTGACAGCTGATCCTCTACCCCAATGGAAGGTAAGGATGATCCTGTAGTGAATATCGGGTGGGATGATAGTCGGGTTGGTGGTGGTGGCAGTGGTGAATATGGGTGGTGGTATATGAGTGGTTGGTGATGGGTGGGCTATAATGGTGGTGGAAGTAGTGTAGATGGGTGTGGAGTGGTGATAGTAGTGATGGTGGGTGAAGTGGTAGTAGTGGTGGTGGGTGAGTGAGTGGTGGTGGGTGAGTGAGTGGCGGTGGTAGATGTGGTGGCAATGGTGGAAGAGGTAGTAATCAACATGAACCTCCGTCTTTTGGGCTTCATCCCGTGGGGCTGAGCCATCCTCTTCTTCCTCGAACCCTCCAAGGAGGATGCTCCCCCTAGGATGCTGGGCTGGTCTGGGATGAATGATGGATCAGTAGAAGCCTCCCCAGACGTACCCTGGCGTCCTCCAACCACCTCACTCCCGCACTCGGTGGCAACCACCTTGCTGTCCACCATTTGAGTTAACGACTCCTCATTCGACTCGTCCTCCACGTCATGCCGGAAATCCTGATGGAATCCAGCTGCCTCTACTCTTCCTCGGGTAGATGGTGGACATGGTGTAACAGTAGTAGTGGACCTAGATTGGGTGGGGCAAGCATCTCCACCATCACCGCTATCATCACCATCGGAGTCATCAGAGGGTAGAGCAATCTGGTCAACGTCCGAGTCACTATCCTCATGACGCCACTTTCGCCGAGCTAGCACCACATTGTCTTCTCTAGCCAAGTGCCCAAACAGCCTCTTTACAGGGGGCTTTACCTACTTGCCTCTATATACATAATTCTTCCAAAAGTGGTGTCATCCATTACTCAAAAGAGACAACATCATGACTCTCCTTAGCGCGAAGGAAGCTTCTCGTCAATGATCATCTGCAGAATCTTGGTACATGCAGAAGCCTTCCTGGCCTTGGCCTCTAGATTCTCGATCAAGTAGGAGAAAATCATGTTGGAGAAGCTGAAGGGCTGATTTAGTACTAGTGCCATGTAGGCATTCTGGATTTGGTCCAATAAATCATCAAATCCACCCTTTCGTGAAGCAATGCACTTCAGAATGACATGAGCTAGGTACTTGAACTGGGGACATATGTTGCTTTTATTGAGCACACCTGCATTGATGTCCCCAGTGTACCTCATCCGTAGAAAGCATCCCCTTACGGTAAGAGGACGTAGTCTGGTTAGGTAGGAAGCATCATCTCCCAAATCCAGTACTCATCTCAGATCGGCTGCTGTGACCTCAATCTCCTGGCCAAAGATGGTGCTACGTATACTGTAGGGCTCAGTCGATCAACAGATGCACCTTCCCAGAAGGCCTGCTGTATAAACCGATAGGGTGTGTAGGATGTAGATACACTCGATATATCCTCGATCTCCTTAGAATTGAAATAATACCCGTAAACTCGGTAGCATTCCGAGTGGTGGCATCCAAGTGAGCACAAATATTATGCTTGGTGTTGATGATCCACTTATCTGCCATGATTCTGTAACACAAGACACGTACATATTAGATCAGCACATTCACTTTAAAATGTCTGAGACCAGTCTGGTTCAATCGTGTGATTGAACCATACGACTGAGTTTAGTCGGTTGATTTGGTATGCGACTGAATTCATCGGGCGACTTAGCATGCGACTGAGTTCAGTCGGGCGACTGAGCCTGCGACTGAGTTCAGTCGGGTGACTGAGCTCATATGCCTTATTCATTCCGGCCGACTGAGTCATTCCGCCCAGTTTAATCGTGCGATTAAAGTTCATTCGGAGTATAGTCGCATACTTCTCTGTTTGACACATTTATCCTTAACTAAGTCAATACTTGCAATTCAACATTATGTTTTAGGTTCTTAGACTCGCTGGATTGTTAATGGTTGCTGTATGCCTTTCATTTTACCCAATTTTGTCGTTTATTTGGTTTGTATGAAAGTTACTCTATTTTCTTGATTTTAATCGACTCAGCCCAGTTAGGGTTTGTTTCACACCGTGCATTTACTGTGATTTGGGTCGCAAAGTACCTGCAGACGAAGTACAACTCATCAGTAAGTGGTGATGAGTAATCGATCTAATCGATTTGGGCAGAGAACGGTACTATCGAGCGATTTTAGGGAATTGAGGAGTGATGACCGTATGGGACCGATTTTAGCCCTATTTATACTGAATCTGGTTTCAATCGGGTGACTGGATCCATTCGCTCTTTTCATTCATGCGATTGGATCTTAGTCGTGCGATTGGCTCACTCGGCAAATTCAGTCGGGCGAGGGTTTAGTCGGGCGACTAACTCATTCGATCAATCCCATTCAGGCGATTGACTCAGTCTTGTAAGCTAGTCGTGTGAAAATATTCATACTCATGGTCCATTCGCTTGACTGGTCATAAGTATGGTCCAATCGTACGACGGTCCATACTCATGGTCCAGTCATACGAATGGCTCTACTTATGATTTTGACTTTATGACCATTCATTCATTTATTCCTTTTTCTTATTGATACGACATTTTGACCATTCGATCATCACAAACATGACCATTTAACTTCGAAAACTTTTGATCACCTCAGACGTGATCCTTTTAAACATTTGGAAACCCGTTTGGTCACCTCAGACGTGACCCTTTTTAGTGATTAAATCCCAGACAAAATTCCAATGCATAGTCTGACGTTTAACAACTAAATGACAAAATTAAACAAATGAAATGTTAGGATCTCAGCCCTTGGTTTAATCGATTGAACAAATATAGCAGCGGAAAGCTCAGAATTAGACAAATTCAAGCAAGAACATTCGAATAAAACGATAAAAGAATTTTGTTTTATAGAGAGAAATATCCGACAAAAGGAATATTGCATTAAGATTGTCGGCCTCAAAGGCACGATTACAGGTGAGTCATCCTTCCTTATAAAGAAAGAGTGACGTAGGCTGATGTCACTTGAAAGTGACATGTAACCGTTTGATAACTACTGATGTTTAACAACTACTGAAGATGTCAACAACTGACATCTTCTTACAAATGTTCCTAAGTGTTAAACATCTATTTACAACTACTAAAAACATAAAACTACTGATACTACAACAACTGAAGAACAACCTCTTCAGTTGTTTACAAGTACTGAAAAGAAAAGTAAACAAACTACTGAAAGAAAGAAAACTACTGAAGAAGAAAAACCATCACAACAACTGAAGAAGCCCTCTTCAGCTGTTGTCATCAGCTGTTACATCAGCTGATGTCTTCAGTACTTGAACATCAGACTTTGTCTTTCAGCTGTTGATCTTCAGTCTTTGTCTTCAGTACTTGTTGAAGTCTTCAGACTTTAGATCTTCAGCTGTTGTCTCAGTCTTTGTCTTCAGTACTTCAGACGTACTCAGCAGTTGTATCTTCAGACTTTGTAAACAGCTGATCAGGTCTTCTTCAGCTGTTGTGATGTCCTGTGGGACTTAGAGTTTCTCTGATCAGGCTCATTGGTTCTTTTGGTCCAACAACTCCCCCTGAACCAATGCAGCCAAAACCTCTAAGTTATTGATGAGTCCCACTTATTTTGGCAGATAGATTGGTCTTTTTATCCTCTTGATCAGATGAGAAGTGACCCTTTTTCAGCACCGGCCTGGGAAGAAGTCTCTGATGATCTGTTTGGCATGATATGGTTGGGAGCTCTGTATTGGGGACTTGGACACCGAGCTGTTACCCCAACCATGAGATCTACTTCCCGTGTATCAGCTTATATGATTCCCTGGTGTAAGCCCTTAGAAACATGATTTGCTCATCCATTGTCAGCACCTCGGGCACACCATCAAATAATCCTTCTCGGCCATACACTTCAGATATGTACTTGGCTGTTTTCCATTCTTGAGCTCAACCGTGGTTATTTGTCTGTAAGCAAACTCATCTGGATGAGTCCCTTCTAAGAGCAGGTTGAGCTCATCTTGTTTGAAGTTTTCAAGTCTTTTGTAAACCAATCCCTTCTTTTAATTTTATTCTCTAACATCTTTTGGGGTGGTTGTTTGGCTTCATAGGCTTTCTTGAACTCTTCAACAATTTCCCAAGGGGACACTACAAGAACCACAGTGATGTCTTCGTCGACAACTCTCTTCACTTGGCCCTTGTATTTCGAAGGAATTTTCTTCTTGACAATCGATGTGCCACCCTAGGATCAGGCCATATCCTTACTCTTCCCTTTGGTATTGAAAGGTATTAGCAAGGGTGTACAATCTTAATACTTCTTTCTTCATGCTGATCATTGAAGAGGATGTGGCATATGCTTTGTCAATGCTTTTCAGCATTTCCTCATCATGTCTTTGCATCTGTTCCTCTTCAATCTTTATCATACATCATGCATTTGAGAAGCAGGAGTGATGGACATTGGTTTAGCCTTAGGCAAAGTAATAACTGCAGAGAGTGGCAGTCTGTCTTCATCCTCCTCTTCACTTCATCATCAGGCCTCAGTACCTTTCTTTTCTTTTGGCTAGGTACATCACTGGCAGTGGGTTTTGGGGTAAAGGATTTGGTTTTTGTGGGTTGGATGGTTGGTTTAGAGGGTAAAGGGTTTGTTTTAGTGGGTTTTGTGGAGATAGTGATTTTGAGGATTGAGGCTTTCAGACTGTTTTAGCATTTGGCTGTAAGGGAGGCTTGGTAAATTTTGTCAGTTCTTTTTCGATTTCCAACCCCAGCTTCATTCAATACCTCAATCACTAAACCTTTGGAGTATGCTTCAGACGAACAATCTTGGTGGTTATTGCCAAGATGTTGTCCTGGTCCAGGCCCTTATTCAATTAAAGATCTTCCCAAGTATTTGGCTATAAATCTGATCATTATTTCCAGCCTTTTCTCTTCTAAGGCATCATAGCTAGCCCATCTTGAGTTGATCTCCTCTGTTTCCAACCTTCTGATCTCGGAGTCTAGTTGTTGATGTCAACCCTGCCTATATAAACTGCTCAATGATTTTATCCATTGAACGGTTATGGTTGGCATCAGCTTCTTTCACCATCTCATTCAGCTCCTTCCCTTCTCAGACTCTCCTTTCCTCTTTTGATATGTGACATGAAAGTCTTTTTGACTTTCATTCACTTCAGCTCTCTTCTCACTCTCCTTCTCCTTCTCCTCCACACTTATAACTCCACTCCTTCTCCCATCGGTCCTCTTCCTTTTTCCTTTAACTGACTGACTCTCCCCCCTTTTTGGTTGCATTGGATGCAAGGGTTTGAGCAGTAGAAAGGGATTTGATCACCAACTCCTCCACCAGGGTTGTATTATTGTAGGAAGCCTCTCATCAATGGCTTTGATCACTATATCTGTGATCATGGGATTGATGAGAGGTAGGGATTTTGAAGGTTAGCAACTGATTGATCAGGATGGTTCTGTTCCTAAGAATCAGTGCCGAAAGCAGAGGCTGGTGGCTTGAAATATTTATTGGCTCAGTGTGTAGGCGACCTTCAGAAGAAGTGCCATCTGTGGGTGCATTGTGGTGGCAGATGGACTTGCATCCTGAGACATCTGGCCAGCAGCTCTTGAGTCTGCTAACCTCATCCTCTAGGATGGTGTTTGAGCAACGACATCAAAGAAGAGCTCAGTCATCATCAGTGGATACTGAATCACCTGACCTCCTGACATAGTCAGAATGAACATGCCTTGAGTGTGATCAATTGTAGCATGTGCCCCTTGTTCTTGGTTCTGGGGACTTCCAGCCTCAGGACTATGTCCTTCATCAGCTGTTGCCACTGGTGAGGTCTTAGAGATGTTACCAACTACACCCTGGTCATATGCTGAGTCAGAGGCAGTGGCAGCCTCACCAGAAGTTCGCACCTCCTTATCTACACTAGAAGATGGAACATGATAACCCTGTGCTGTGGGTTGACAGAAGCATTGTGATCCTCCCCTCAGGTGTTGAGGTTATCCCAGTAGTAATTGGTGTCGGGTGGGGGGTGAGGAATGCAGCTGCGTCAGCACTTTTGCAACAATGATTGTAGGGCTTTGAGGGGCGGTTGCATCAGGAGAGGGTGTGGAAGCAGTGTGCACCCGGGACAAGTGGTGCTCTTCAATGGTAATCCCCTCAAGTGAGGAGGATCCCAGCAGTGTGGCTTCCTTTGAGTGGTTGCATCAGGTTCCTTTTGAGAGGAAACCTGAGCGGCTTCGGGTGGTGGAGTCATAGTCTCTACTGGGGGTTAATTCCAGTCGAGATACCTGCTTTGGTGCAGCAGGAGCATCCTCAGGGGACTCAACTCCCTGAGTAGCCTTCTTAGGCTTCTTCTTTGTGGGTTTGGAGGGGACTTTGGATGTGGAAGTGGAGGCTGTGGGTTCCAACTGCGTGGGTTTGCGCAGCTTGGCAGCCTGTTTAAGCGTTTTGGTCAGTGTTGTGTCGGGAGATATCCTCCGGCAATACAGCCAAAGCAGGGACTCCCAGACCAACTAGTCCCTCAGCATGAAGCTGATTCTCTATTATGGCCATTATAAACGAGGATATAGTATCCAACGTTAGAAAGTGGTTTTGTGGCCATATCCTTGATTTCAAGAAAAATTATTTCAGAGAATTTAGAGGTTCTTGTTCAAGGATAGAGAACATTACCTGTTGCATCTGGAAGACAGTTGATCCCAAGAAGAAGTCTTCGGGGCCAGGCAAACATTTACCATATGAAATATTAATCGTTCAGCATCTGGAAAATGTTTCTTCAGGATTGTTGAAGCACTAAGATCACCCTGATATCCATGTTTTCAAATGAAAGATCAAGTCGACGCTTAGGATATCCAACAGGAGAGGCAGCATCATCTACAGTAATATCTGGCGGATGGTAGCAGTAGAGATGACCACCTTATGAGAGTTGATAGACGAATGGATAGATTCTCCATTACGGTCGCATTCGTCCAGAACTGATGTAGCGAATCGGCATAAATGATTGGATTTAAGAGGAAAGCCGTTTTCAGTGGGGATTGGACCATAAGATCTATAGCATTATCAAATTTGGTCCAGAAGGGCAATTTTGTGAGGTACGCGACACAGTTGTGTCGAGGCTTGAGTTGCATGGTCGCCATTAATTAAGGTGAAAGGTTTTCAGAGCTTTTGAAATTTTAGGTCGGGAAAGAATGAAAAACTCTGAAAGAGGGATCAGGTATATATAGGGTACGGGTTATGAAACGACTGAAGGTTTTGGTGTTAGTCAGCAGTATTTGAAACTACTGATGACGTGGTATTAACTTTCAGAGGTTTGAAACGACTGATGGTATTGGTGTGGTCAGCAGTTATACAAACCCATGAAGACATGGTGTTTACAATCAGACGTTGAAACAACTGAAGTCTCTGATTTAGGCATCAGTAGTTTTAAAAACTACTGAAGACAAGTTGGACGTCAGATGTTGAAACAACTGAAGACTTGGTATTAGTCATCAGTAGTTGTGAAACTACTGAAGACCGTGGTTGTGCCATCAGTTGTTGTAAACAACTGAAGACTTGGTGTTAGTCATCAGTAGTTGTGAAACTACTGAAGACATGGTATTGCTTCAGTTGTTTATGAAGAAACAGCAGTTTGTGAACTACTGAAAAGAGAGTACTCATCAGTAGTTATCGTCAATTCATAGCCTTTCAGCTGTTTCATACTGTCCTCAACACTTACTCATCAGCCTTTTTGCTGTTTTCAGTTGTTTCATAGGACATTAGTACTCATCTGTTTCTACTGATTTCAGTAGTTGTAACTACATCAGTAGTTTAGAACAGATAAAGTACAGTACTTAAAGCATTTAGCCTTCAGTAGTTATAAAAACTACTGAGGGTAAAATAACTCATCAGTACTTATATGTGACATGGTGACCAATGATCATCAGTATTACTGAGATCATCAGGATTGTCACTTATTCTAGCTGCAGCATACCAAGCCTTCAACCAGTTGTGGAAAGTTGAACTATCCAAAGGCTTAGTAAAAATGTCTGCAAGCTCATCAGCACTAGGCACAAACATAGGATTAATTAGACCTTTTTCAAAACAATCTCTGATAAAATGATGTCTAATTTCTATATGTTTGGTCCTAGAGTGCTGGACTGGATTTTTGACAATGCAAGAGCTGAAGCACTATCCATTAATAATGGAGTCTTAGTCTCTGTAATGCCATAATCCAAAAGTTGATTCTGAAGCCAGAGTACTTGGGATGTACAACTTGCAGCAGCAATGTACTCGGCTTCAGCAGTAGATGTAGCAACAGATGTTTGTTCTTACTCTGCCAAGAAATCAAACAGTTGCCTAGGAATTGACATCCACCAGAAGTTGATTTCCTGGTCAACTTACACCCTGCATAGTCACTATCAGAGAAAGCAACTAATTTGCAAGAATGTCCAGTGGAATACCATAAGCCTAGAGATTGTGTCCCTTACAGATATCTAAAGATCCTCTTGACTGCAATCAGATGAGACTCCTTAGGTGTAGCCTGAAATCTAGCACAAACACATGTAGCAAACATAATATCTGGTCTAGAAGCTGTTAATACATCAAGGAACCAATCATACATCTGTAAAGGGTTTCATCAACACCTTTACCTTTCTGATCAACATCCATTGTGTGGTGTTGCACATGGGAGTAGAACATGGTTTACAGTTTTGTAAATCAAACTTATTCAAAGATCTTTTATGTATTTAGACTGATGAATGAAAATTCCATCAGCTTTTTGTTTGATTTGCAACCTAGAAAGACTGTAATTCCCCATTGCACTCATTCATTCAACTTTCTGTTGCATTAGGTTTGGAATCCTCACACAATTGGGGATCAGAGGATGCAAATATAATATCATCAACATAAATTTGAACAAGTAGCTTATGCTGATCCACCTTCTTAATAAATAAAGTTTTATCTATGGAGCCTCTAGTGAAATTATTCTGTAGAAGAAAGTTTGATAAGGTCTCATACCAGGCTCTAGGTGCTTGTTTCAACCCATAAAGAGCTTTATCAAGCTTATATACTCATTCTGGGTGCTTATTATCCTCAAAGCCTGGTGGTTGACACACATAAACTTCTCTTTTATTGTACCATATAGAAAAGCACTTTTGACATCCATTTGAAAAACTTTAAGATTATGGAGTGCAGCATAGGCTAAAAACAATCTAATTGCCTCCAGTCTGGCTACAGGGGCAAAGGTTTCATCATAATCAATACCTTCTTCTTGCCAAACCCCTGCACAACCAGTCTGGCCTTGTTCTTAACAATTAGCCCATTTTCATCAGTTTTATTCCTAAACACCCATTTAGTGCCTATTGCACACTTACCTGGGGGTAGAGGAACAAGCTCCCACACTTGCTGTTTCTTGAACTGAAGAAGCTCAAGCTGCATGGCTTCAACCCATCCATTGTCTCTCAAAGCTACATGATAGTTCTTTGGCTCCAGCTGACTGATGAAGAGAGCATAGAAGCAGAAATTGGACAACTGGCTTCTGGTTGAGACACCAGCAGTGATATCACCAAGGATTTGTGACATTGGTGATTTTTCAGCTCTTGGTAAACAATTAATCTGTGCAAGTGTTTGTAGGACCTTCAGCAGCAGCAGATGTGGATGCAGATTCTTGAAACCATGAAGATGGTGGCAACTCAAAAGAAGTTGAGGATGCAGAAATCTCATCAGCATTTGTTGTGGATGGTGCTGCTGGAGCTACAGGAGCATCAGGTCTAGAGGACTCAGGCAGTTGGTCACTAAACCTGAAGAGGTGATTACTACTATCATCATCATCATCAGCAGTAACACCAGGTGGTGAACTATTGACAGGAGCAACAGCAGGAGATTGATAAGGAACATATTGCAGTATGTCCAAATCAAAGAGCTCCACAGGGCTTTGTGGAATCTTGTCCTTTGGAGATTCATTGAACTTGACATGTAGAGTCTCTTCAACCATCTTTGTTCTGCAATTGAAGACTCTGTATGCCTTGCAAGTTGATGAATAACCAACAAAGTACCCTGCATCCACCTTAGATCAAATTTCTGGAGCTGATCCTTTGTGTTGAGAATGAAACAGGGACACCCAAATGCTCTAAAGAATGAAATGAGAGGGGCCAAATGATGTAGAACTTCATATGGAGTCTTCATCAACCTCTGATTTATTAGCACTCTATTCTGCACATAGCATGTGCTGTGTTGACAGCTTCAGCCCAAAAGGTCAATGGCAGTCCAGAATCAGCCAACATAGACCTTGCAGCTTCAATAAGGGTCCTGTTCTTTCTCTCCACAACTCCATTCTGTTCAGGAGTTCTTGGAATACTAAACTGCCTCTTTATTCCCTTGGAAAGGTAGAACTCATCAAGTGTATTGTTCCTGAATTCTGTTCCATTGTCACTTCTAATACACTTGACTGAGAGGGAATACTGCTTCTCAGCATACAACACAAAGTTTATGATCTTCTGTACAGCTTCATCCTTTGAATGTAGAAAGAAAGTCCATACAAATCTGGAGTAATCATCCACAATTACCAGACAGTATTTCTTCTTTGCCATGCTCATCACTCTCACAGGACCAAAGAGATCCATGTGAAGAAGTTGTAAGCAGGCAGTGGACTTTGGTTCTTCATAGGTGGGAATGAAACCTTGTGCTGTTTTCCTTTCAAACAAGCAGTGCATTTTTTTCACACATGAACTCCTTCATAGGCATTCCCCTTACTAAACTATGGTGGATCAACTGATTCATGTTCTTGAAGTTAACATGTCCCAGCCTTCTATGCCATAGATTAGATTCTTGAGGAGAGGCCTTGGAAAATAGGCAAGGATGGCCTTTGAGATCTACTTTCTTGGAAAGATCTAAGGCATACACTCTTCCTGTCCTGTTGGCCTTCAGGAGAGTGTGAGCATCCAGTACCTGGTCAATCAAACTCAGAACTTTAGATGACAGAATCCTGCAGTTCTGGCTTGTGAAAAGGGCAACATGGCCTTTGTCACACATTTGACTGACACTCAAGAGATTATACTTGAGATTTTCCACATGGTTGACATCATCAAACCTTATTTCCCCATTGGAAACAAAGCCCTTCCCGATGATGTATCCTCTTGCATCATTACCAAAGGAAACAAAACCCTTCCTTCCTTGAGAGTAGTCATTAAGAAGTGAGTTGTTCCCAGTCATATGCATAGATCCCCCACTGTCTACATACCAGATGCTACTTTGGCATGTTGAAGAGACCTGCATAAATAAACAATCAGTTAGTTTTGGAGACCCAAACCTTTTTGGTTTTGGCCTGGTCTCATCGACAGATGGTAAACTACAGGTTTATTGGGCACAATAGCTTGAGGTGAAGGAGATAGTGTAGAAGAGGAATCCTTTGGCTTGGATCTCCTTTTCTGGGGTTTCAACACAGGGCCATCAAGTTGGTTAATTCTTCCCCAACAGATGTTGAACCATCATTACCACTGTGTCTGATTCTGGGAAAGAGCTTTCAGCTCTTCAGACACATTGGTATTGGTGTTAGATGATGAGTTCTTGTGTTGCACCATCTTCTTTTGAGCAATCTCAGCTATTGCCTGTTGCACTCCTTCCCTTTTAGATTTCTTTTTGACATAGGAGTAACAGGATTTGATGCTGCGGTACAAACTTGGACTCAAACTCAGTTTTCATTTTAGCCAAGTTTTCTTTAATTTTCTCCTTTTGTTTGAGTTGGATCCCTTTTTGTACAACAATCATCTGTGAGATGATTGAATAGACCACATATTTCACATGGTTTCTTCTTCATCTTCTGTTGATCATCAACTAAAGAAGATGAAACTACTGAAGACTTGCTCTTCAGCAGTTAGAAGTACCTTTTGCCTTCTTGTCAACTTCCTTAGTAGGCTTCAAATCCTTCCTACTGACAGTTTTCTTCTCTTCAGTGCTGTCAGTCATTAGGATTTGAACTCCAGATGTTATCCCCTGCTCTCCAGTACCCTTAGTACTTCTAGAGATAACACTTGGGTTGATCAACTCATTGATCATGTGAGTGTCAGCAGTTGAACCATCAATATCAGCTGATAGGTTCACAGAGGATTACTACTGACTTCAACTACTGATGGTGCTTTACCAAGTAGTGAATCACATGATGAGGTGGATTGGTCATTACTTTCTCCATCAGATTCTGCTCCTGCTCTTGAAGCAAAAACTGTAGGAGGAGCAGTGTGATTATAACCAATTCCAACTTCACATTGGAAGCCGTTTGCTTACTAAGAAGCATTTCAAAGCCCTTGCAAGATTGTACCCATCGATCACACTCTACCTGGGTGACAGCAAGAGTATCTTTGAGGTCTTTGTACTTCTCTAAGAGTACATCCTCCCTAGCCTTATCATCAGAAATTTGGCATTTTAATTTATAAATCTCATCAGTTTTCTCTTTCAGCACAGACTCAAACTCAGCTTTATTTTTGGAAATTATTTGTTCTAGCTCAACATTTTTATTTATTGAAGCCACATTTGCTTCTCTAATAGAGGCAAATGCTGCTATGCAAGTTTCAAACATAATTTCCTTAGCCTCAGAGGATACCTGTGATACCTTTGTTGAAGAGGTACTTGAAGATGATCCATCAGAGGATTCCAAAGCCATGAGAGCTAGATTTCCAAAAGGATGCTCACCACCATGTTGACCAGCACCTGAGAACAGTTGTTCATTACCAGACACATCATCTGGTAAACTGCTCCAGTCAACAACTCCTGGTGTGAAAAAGCTGTGTTGTTGAGGTTGATTAGGTTGATGAGATAGGGATGGTTGAGGCTCAGGGAGAGCATGTGGTTGCTGAGCAGTGGCTTGAACCTGGCCTGGTTGTGGCATGTAATAGCAGGGGTATGGATATGGCATTGGCCCCTGTGGAACAAATATGCAGGAGATTGTGGTTGATGATGATAACCAGAATTGACAGGTTGTTGCCCTCTGTTTTGTTGACTATTGCCAGGGAAAGTCACAAAAGGTGCAGGAGAGTTAGATCCAGATGATCTACATTCTCTTGCAAAGTGTCCAAGCCTGTGGCATTTATGGCACTTCACTTACAACTTACTCTTGTCAAAACCAACTTTGGTTTTGCCAGAGAGTCCTGGGAATTTCCTTCCAGTTCTTTTGTAGAACTTCTGAGATCTGATATTTATCAAGGCCATTTGGCTCAAAATATCCATCTCTTCTAAGTCATCATCAGCAATCCCATTGAGATCATCCATGATGAAACATAGATTGTCACTATTACTACCAACAGAATGACTATCAACACTCACAAAGGCAGGCTCAAAAGTGTTTGTAGAGAATCAATATGCTCATCATACTGGCTTTCAGATGACGCATATTCTGACTCTTGATGTCCAATCAGGGCAGTGTTCCCTTGGACAAAATCCTCAGTGAGCTTACCAGATGAAACCAATTTCCTTTTCTGCTCTATCTCTCTCTCAATGTAAGCAGTTTCCCATGAAGTTGGGTGAGAGATAGGCGATCAACATCAGCATTTGAGCGTAGAACAATGGTATATGTGTTCCATCTCTCAGGCAATGATCTTAAGAATCTATGGTTCATCTGACTCCTGGTATATTCATCCTTAACCATTTTCAATTCAGAGATTAAACATGAAAACCGCTCAATTGTTGAGTCAGAGTCTCACCCTTTCTATGAGAGAAAGTCTCATATTGTGGGCAGGATTTCCCTGTTGTTTGCTAAAACCTCATCATACCACCACCAATTGTTCTTTGATGGCATTCCAAGGTCATGAGCAGACTCACAATGCAGAAGCCCAGAGCAAATCTCATTAGGAATAGCCATAGCCAAAATTCCATGGGCTTTTGCATTGATTTCAAACAACTTCTTGTCCTCATCGGAGTATTGCTCCTTCTTCTTTGGAACCAACTGGTTTGTTTCCGGATCATTCACCATTGGCTTATGTGGTCCATGTACCACAGATGTCCAACAACCTGAGCTATTGACAGACAGGTGATGGAGCAATCTTCTCTGCCAAATGTTATACTCATTCCTCACCAAGATCGGAGGCTTGGTAGAGGATCCAGTATTGAAAGGATCATTCGAAGAAGTAGTCATTGTGGAAATTCAGACAGATTCAAGTAAAAACACAATAAATTTAGCTCAGAACCACACAGAACCTCAAATAAAATGGCCAGAAGCGATACACTCACTCAATCTCTATAACAGATCCTTGCGAATTTGCTAATTCGATCAAACTTAGAGCGATTGAACAGTTTCAATGATCAATTGTTAGATCGATCAATGATTAACCTGCTCTGATACCATCTGTTAGGATCTCAGCCCTTGGTTTAATCGATTGAACAAATATAGCAGCGGAAAGCTCAGAATTAGACAAATTCAAG
This sequence comes from Flaveria trinervia, assembly GCA_025506515.1. Lineage (NCBI taxonomy): Eukaryota > Viridiplantae > Streptophyta > Magnoliopsida > Asterales > Asteraceae > Flaveria > Flaveria trinervia. The sequence continues at coordinate 48,691,963 of CM046441.1, forward strand.
CAAGAACATTCGAAATAAAACGATAAAAGAATTTTATTATAGAGAGAAATATCCGACAAAAGGAATATTGCATTAAGATTGTCGGCCTCAAGGCACGATTACAGGTGAGTCATCCTTCCTTATAAAGAAAGGAGTGACGTAGGCTGATGTCACTTGAAAGTGACATGTAACCGTTTGATAACTACTAATGTTTAACAACTACTGAAGATGTCAACAACTGACATCTTCTTACAAATGTTCCTAAGTGTTAAACATCTTATTTACAACTACTAAAAACATAAAACTACTGATACTACAACAACTGAAGAACAACCTCTTCAGTTGTTTACAAGTACTGAAAAGAAAAGTAAACAAACTACTGAAAAGAAAAGAAAACTACTGAAGAAGAAAACCACCACAACTGAAGAAGCCCTCTTCAGCTGTTGTCATCAGCTGTTAACATCAGCTGATGTCTTCAGTACTTGAACATCAGACTTTGTCTTTCAGCTGTTGATCTTCAGTCTTTGTCTTCAGTACTTGTTGAAGTCTTCAGACTTTAGATCTTCAGCTGTTGTCTCAGTCTTTGTCTTCAGTACTTCAGACGTACTTCAGCAGTTGTATTCTTCAGACTTTGTAGAACAGCTGATCAGGTCTTCTTCAGCTGTTGTGATGTCCTGTGGACTTAGAAGTTTCTCTGATCAGGCTCATTGGTTCGTTTGGTCCAACATGAACCACTAGAACTAAAAGACAAAATTAAAAACATATTTTTGTAATTTTTGTGTGAGGTGGAAATCCTAAGATAGATATCTAACAGATTTATTTTTCGAACATGCATCTTCAAGTTATATTGACCATAAGTGGAACAATTCATTATAGAATCATACATGTAAATCAAATCATTCGGGACATGTTATCAAAACTTTTTGATGCTTGATTCTGTTTTCATCAAGGGTCATTAGCAAGTCTAGGAAATCATACTAGTACCACAAGATGCACACAGTGGTGTTGACTTTCAAGAGTTACAGCCATGATGATTGTCAGTATACTTGTCCTCTTAGATCCAGACACAGACTTTTGACACAGATTGGTGATTATTAAGGTTTAATTATTTCAACAAGCATTTGTGGATCCCACGCTTATATGGTAATCAACATTCCTCAGGAGATTTTGAGCGGTCTACGGGTAGTATTCAAGAAGAAACTATTCTAGAGCTTTCAAAGAGTAGCAAAGCCTCAGGTCAGTGCCATCGCATAGCAGAGAGGTGCAAAACACCAATGAATTCTAGAATATTTAGGTTATGGTTATCCTCAGGTCAGTGCCACCGCACAGTAGAGAGGCATACAACCTATCTTCTTGTTTGAGAAATTTTTTCTTTTTGCACAGATCGGCACCAACAACATAGGTTTTTAGCTTGATTGCTTTTCTTTTTGCATTTTTCATCATGTGCTTTGCTCATTTTATGGTCATCCGCACACGTTTGTGGCATTTATTTGTGCTCGTCACCCCTTCTTGGAACTTTGTTGATTGTGTTAACTAGGGATAAGATGCTAACCCACAACTTGTTGAACAACTAAGTTTGAACTTGACTTCACCAACGAGGTCTACTTATCTATTATGTTGAATCTACCAACACATCATCAAATGGCCTAACAACCTCTAGGTCTACTTTCTCTGTGTTACCTTAGTAGTAGCTAGTTTTACTATCATTTTTCCTTTTAATGTTGCTTAGACTTCCCAGACTTATACTTCGAATTTTGCATTTAAAACAATTTCTTCTTTTAAAGTCCCAAACTATTTGTTCCTGTGTACTATCATTTTCCATAGTCATTGAATCAGTATCACAGATACGATCTCATTTCTCTTACCTAGCCTGTCGTCCTCCCTCGTTTTTTTTGTACTGAAATTAAATACTCACTTAACCTATTCTCCCCCTAAAATTCTAAAACTGAAAAAGTTTTGCGTTTAAGATTGTAATAGGCAAAGAAATAAAAAGAAAATAAAGAAAAATAAAATAAAAATTAAAAGTAAAATGAAATCTACTTGTCCGACTAAGTACTGTCATCGTGGGAAATCACATCACTTTTTTTTAACACCGTTGACCTCTAACAATATAGAAAACGTGGTTTATCAAAAGCCTTTGTGTAGAGGTCAACGCGTTGGAAATCCGTATTAATATTAACAACATCGATTAAATTCTTTTCAAAACAATCACTTATAAAGTGATATTTAATGCCGATGTGTTTGGTCTTATGATGTTGGACCGGATTTTGAGTTACGACTATAACAGCAGAATTATCAACAAATATAGGAGTGTTAGAGAATTTCAAACCGTAGTCCCGCATTTGCTGTTGAATCCAGATGATTTGAGAATAGCAGCTTCCCGCAGCAACATATTCAGCTTCACAAGTTGACAGTGCAACTGATGTCTGCTTCTTACACTGCCACGTGGCTAATCTTCTCCTATAGATTTGACAACCTGCGGAGGTTGACTTGTAGTTCATTTTGCATGCGCCGTAATCCGAGTCACTATACGCTGTGAGTTCAAAGTCATCATCATGAGGATACCACAACACAAGTGTTGGTGTACACTTCAGATAACGAAATATCCTTTTGACTCCTATGAGATGGTTGACTTTCGGTTCCGCCTGATATCTTGAGCAGAGACACGTTGCGTACATGATGTCAGGTCGTGAGGCAGTGAGATACATGAGAGATCCAATCATTCCTCGGTACATCGTAGCATCCACCAGATCACCATTCTCGTCTGGTGCTACATCATGGTTTGTAGCAAGTGGAGTCCCAGCTGCGGAAGCATTCTCCATATCAAACTGACTGAGAATATCACTTACATATTTTGTCTCATGTAGACATATCTCCTGTGGTGTCTGATCCACCTGTAACCCAAGAAAGAATTTCATCTCTCCCATGGCACTCATCTAAAATTCAGCCTTCATTACTGCTTCAAATTCTTTACATAAGTCTTCGTTCTTGGAATCGAAGATTATGTCATCAACATAGATCTATACAAGCATAAGTCACTATCCTTTTCTTTGATAAACAATGTACAATCAATCACTCCTCTTCGAAACCCGTGTTTCACAAGATGAGTCGAGAGCTTCTCATACCATGCTGTGAGGGCTTGATGAAGCCCATATAGAGCTTTGTCTAGCTTGTAGACTCTGTCCCGATGATACGGATCCTCAAATCCCTCGGTTGACTGAGGTACACTGTTTCTCGGATCTCACCATGTAGGAATGCACTTTTCACATCAAGATGATAGACTTTAATCTTCATATACGATGCATAGCCTAGGAAGATACGAATGGCTTCCATTCTTGCCACAGGTGCAAACACTTCGTTGTAATCGATTCCCTCGACTTGTCAAAATCCTTGAACTACAAGTCGAGCCTTGTTTTAAATAATGACCCCTTGATCATCCTTCTTGATTTTAAAACCCATTTAGTGCCAATGACCTTAGCATCTTTAGGTCTGTCCACCAGAGTCCACACACCTAACTTCTTGAATTGAAGAAGTTCTTCTTGCATGGCACTCACCCAAGCCTCATCGTTTAAGGCATAATTTACATATATTGGCTCAAATTGAGACACAAAACATCGATAAGCACCATTGTGAAGGTAGCCTTTTTCCATGACTGGGGCATAATCAGCTGAATATAGCTGATTTCTTGTTTGTACTCCCTATTGTACATCCCCAATCATATTGTCTAGAAGATGATAAACATTTAGATGAGATCCAGGAGTGGTGGGTACCACTACCTCATTATCTAGGTTATGAACCAGAGGTATAGTATCTGAGGCAGTGGGAGTATGGGGTTCTGAAGTGTTAGAGGCATCAACATCTGATGCATGTGTACTTGTAGTAGTTGGAACCTATTCCTCCCGATCCACTTGAATATTTTCCACTTCTTCGTCATCAGAAGAGGAGTGACTTACCTCTAGTGATCCCCCTGAGTTACTAAAAGACTGGCGTTGTGAGTCGGATTTTGTTGAGTCTAGGGGCGGTGTGTTTAGGACATCATACATCATACATCATCTTGGTTTCTAACTCATCTTCAGAAGTGGAGAGGGGGATGTTGAAGGACTTAAAAAATCCATCATAATCGAAAAAGAATGCGAGTCCTTTTCCAGCTGGAGGGGTGGTGTATCTCTGAATGTCCATGTTACACCACACTTTTACTTGACCCGTTGAGTTGTTGTAAACTCTCTTATTAGGTATGTTGTATCTTAGGAAAATTCCTTCTTCAGCCATCTCGCTGAACTTGCCTTCCTGAGTTTTCTTTAAAAGGGTGCAAGGTGCGCCAAATGGTTTGAGGTACTTTAGATTTGTTTTACACCGTTGAAGTAACTCGTAACACGTCTTACCATGACGTTTTACCACCAGGACTCGATTTAAAGTGTAACATGCATTTGCTACTGCTTCGTTCCAGAATTGGATAGGCAGTTTCGAGTCTGCTAGCATCGTCCTGCTTGTGTCTATCAAGCTTCTGTTCTTCTATTCAGTAACTCCGTTCATCTGTGGAGTGTAGGCAGATGTGAACTGATGTACAATTCCCTTTTCTTTGCAGAATGTCTCCATCCACTGATTCTTGAACTCAGTACCATTGTCTGAGTGTACTTGTCTTACCTTCAGCTTGTAGAGAGACTCCAATGTAGTTACTAACTCTTTGAATGACTCAAAAGTTTTTGATTTGGATCTCAGAAACATTACCCAAGAGAATCTTTAGTAGTCATCTGTAACTACATAACAGTATAAGTTGTCGGTGATGCTCCTTATACTGACTTGGCCAAACAGATCCATGTGAAGAAGCTCAAGAGGCAGTTTTATGGAATGAACTTGCTTTGCCTTATGAGACTTCTTAGTTTGTTTGCCTTTCTTACCGGCTACCCAAAAATCTAGTAGTTGGAAGTTTTTGACGTTTACTCCTCGCACTAGATCATTCTGGATCAAGTGGTTCATCTTTCGTGGATTGATGTGTCCCATTATCCTATGCTAAGAGATCGAATCCTTCTCTGTAGCCTTGGACAAGAAGCACTGAACTTGATGATCCATTGTGGAGGCCTTTGATAGATCCAAGACATAAAGATCATTATATCTTGAAGCTAACATTAAGACTTGGTCCTCCGGGATCACATAGTCCTTTTTCAGAACATAGCACTTCTTGTTGTCGAATACTATTTTAAAGCCTTTGTCATAGATTTAGGATACAGAAACCAAATTATTTTGAAGTTGTTGAACATAGTTTACCTTGTCAAACTTCAGTTTCTGATTCCCCACTTCCCTTTGAGCTTTGATGTAACCTCCTTTGTTTCCAGCAAATGAAACAAGACCTCCTTTAATTTGTTTGACGTTTGACAGGAGTGTCAGGTTTCTAGTCATGTGCCTAGATGCTCCGCTATCTACGATCCATGTATTTGTGGCAGCAATATAGCGAACACCCTGCACATTCAACGGAAATCATTAGTTAAGGTTAAGGACCTGAGCCTTAACTAGCTTGGGTGACCCCCAGGAATCACACATCATAAATTCTACCCATTGTCCATTTGAGGGTGAGGGAAGATCATTCGTCTTCTTGTTCTCATTATCAAACATTGAACTAGATTTTTCTTTCCATAAGCCGGTTTTGTGTAAGGCATGTTTGTGATAAACAGATGATTGGCTTACGGTTTGAACTTTATATTCACTAATTTTTCTTGGCGGGGTCATAGAACTCCTTTTAGAAGAACTGGATTTATGGTCATAAAGCTCAACGTTCTTCCTAGGTGCCTAATAGTAAGGACAATTAGACGCGATGTGTCCATACTTTCCACAGTTGTAGCATGATCTACTTTCGACATGTTGGTATGACTGTTTCTATGGAGAAGTGTGTGACACTCGTGTGACTTTAATTTGTTTTGGTTTTACACTTCTTGTTTAGATGTTTGATCTTGTTTAACAAACTTAATTGTTTGAACCTTTTTAACATCTTTACTCTTTTGTTTATCAGGACTTAGACATGATGCACGTGTTTGGTTAACTTGTTTGGTGTTTTTGGGTTCAGAATTAGACGTATTTGAACCAGAATTTACCTTAACCTTCTTAAATTGTTCATCCAGATTAACGATAGGCATTTTACCTTTTGACTTTAAAATGGTCTCCTTTTGTTTAGTGATAGATTCAATGGAATTACTTGTGGAATCTGGATCACTTACAAGGGGAGTGGACACCACATGATCCTTGATTGGGTTGTTATTTATTGGTTTGCATTTAGTATTCAACAAGGTCTCATGTGATGGTGGAACCACTTTATAACCCAAACCCTCCCCGTTGTTGCGTTCTCTCACTAAGTGCTAGACTATGTGAGAAGAACTAGTCCAACTGTGTAGTTTTTGTTTTAATGAGTTTACTTCCACTTCCAAAACTGCTTTTTGTTTCTTAGTTTCTTCTAGGGAGTTTAAATAGAACTTAATGTCATTTGCTTGGTTAAAGGCCACAACTTTGGTTTCCCTAAGTTGTTTATTTAATAGTTCTATTTTCTCTTTATTACTATGCTCATTTTGTTTTAAAATCCTGTTTGCTTCTGTGCAGAGTTGTAAATCATTTACTAAGCTATCATTATGATCTAATAACCTAGCAAATTTTAAGTCTATTCTTTCTCTAAATTTATTACATTCAATGCAAGCATGACTATCAAACAATTGGTCTTTGGTACATACCTGAGCAGATTCGGTTGAATCAGCCATCATAACAGATTCTGACTCTTCTGGTGCCGGTGATTCTGAACATTTCGTGCTTGAACCTTTTTCATTTAGGTGATCGACCACATTTGCAGTTTCTTCATTATGTGACATCACGAGTTCAACTGCTATATCACCTTCGCTTGTAGATTCGTCATCCAAACGCTCAACACAAGCAATGTTGGATTCTCCCGGAGATACAAATCGAAAGGTCCAATCTTGAGCAGTCAAGGTCTTAGGATCCTTGCTTGAGGATGTGGGACTACTTGTGGATTTATCTTGATGATTGAAGGATGAAAATAGATTACCATTACCTGTCTTCTTGGGCTTAACACATTCACGTTTGAAGTGCCCCTTTTCTCCATAATTAAAACAAGTAACTTTGGTTTTGTCAAAACCAAAGGTTGTATCCTTTATGGCAATCAGGTTCTGTCATGTCTTCTTAACAAACTTCTTTGCCCTTCGGACATCACTTGCCAATGCCCATATGATATCCATTCTTTCCAACTCAGTCTCGTCTACTTGCTCGTAGTCTTCATTTGCCAGATGGTAGTTTCCAATCTTCTCCGCAACTAGACCGTCATAGGAGTGAACGATAGCTGTTAAGAGATCCATATGCTCCTTTGCTACCTCTACAGTGACGTTACCGAGATTCTCAGTCTTCAATTTTGTAGCATTGGCTTCAGATCCTATATATTGGGTGCAAGACGACCCTGGCGTGTCATATCCTAAAGTAGTTACTTGAGACGGAGCGGTTGAACTCGACACAAACGCCGTTTGAAGTGGTGCTCCAGACGTTTTTGCTTGAGGGGTTGAGTTGTAAAGTGATGGGTTCTGATCATATGACGCCTTTTAAGACCTGTATTTCATCCTTAACTCTTCCTCTCTCAGCTTCAGAATGAAATCGTTGATATCCAACTTCGCCAGCATATCATTCTGTCTGAGGTTTGACACAAATGAAACCCACTTTTATGGCAATCTATCTGCGAAATTCGACACCTTGTCTTCTATGGAGGTAACCACCCCATGAGTGTGCAACTCACTCATTAAGTGGTAGAAGCGGTCTATAACGTCATCCAGACTCTCCTTACCCATTGACGACAAGTTATCAAACTCAGCCTTAGCCTTTAGAGTTTTTAAAGATGCATTCCCGTCATACCGCTTTTCCAGAACATCCCATAGCTTCTTTGCTTGCTTGTTCTTAGAAAACTGATGGAATATATCCTTAGGAATGGACTGAGTTAACAGAGCGTACACCTTCTTCTCTGCATTGTACTTTACCTTTTGCCCATCAGTCATTCCGCCTAAGTTAAGTTTAACTCCATCTGCACCAACTGGCATACTATATCTTGTCTCAATTGATTCCCACAGATTAGGATCTACTCCATTTAGGTATATCTCGAACCTTTGCTTCCATTATGGGTAATCATCTAACGTTATGAGCTTAGGAGGCTTATTGTGATTCCCCACTTCGTTTTCCAGAAGCAATAGATTCTGGATCCATGAATCTTTACCTGCAGTGAATGTTGAATACTGATCTTCCATTTTATTTATGTTGGATTTTTAAAACAAAAACTGTTGTACTTGTGCGAATAAAAGAGTGCGACTGGACTATTCGTGCCATTAAAAATGCGGATGGTTCAGTCGTGCGACTGGACAGGTGCGATGAACAATGCGAACAAAGATCTTCAGTCGTACGAATGGATGGACGACTGAGCCAATCGTGCATATGAGTGGTGCGAATGGGTTCAGTCGTGCGATTGAGTCAATCGTGCGACTGGAGGCTGCTGTTTTTGCAAAAATGAAGGTTTTGAATACTTTGATGCAAAAACACGAATTTCTCACTAACTCTAATTGCCGTATGCCGGAAAAACATTAACTTTTGACCAGGAGACGTCGAAAACACTATTTGACACAAAAAGATTACGGTTTTGAGTGAAAAACGTGATTTTTATATCCAAACCGATTGAATCATACGCAAATCAAGAACCTGGCTCTGATACCACTTGTTAGGACCGTTTTCGGTACGGAGTACTAACTGATTTACGTGTATACCAAACCAAATAGTGGGGAATCCTATTTGATTGGCGATCCAATCAGTGAGAACACAAGTATAATCAATCTAAGAAGGAATCTAAACATTAAGAATGATTGCAAGATGATTTACTGCGTTCTATGAACTTGGAACATGTGCTCTAGGGTCTCTTGACGGCTAGGGTACGATTTAGTGCGTAGGGATTTGAATTGTTACGTTTTTCCACGAATTAAGTGGTATTTATAGATTAGGGTTTTCCATTCGTGCGACTGAACCATTTGCATGGTTCAGTCATGCGATTGAAGCATGCGGTTGATCCATCCGCACGACTGAAGATTCTGTCGTGCGACTAAGTCAATCTCATGTTACAATCGTGCGATTGATCCAGTCTCCTGGTTCAGTCGTGCGACTGGTTCATTAGCATGAAGTATTCATGCGTATGATCCATTAGTATGGTCTATTCGCATAAGAACTTCACACGATTAAGTTTAAGCATGTTTCTCGATCATTATTGATTAAAAACTATGTAAACAACCACAAACCTATATAGTTAGTTTAATATGTGTTATTACACAATAATCAATGATATATTAAACATTATAAGCATCATCAACACATTACATTTCATTCATACCCATTATGTTACAGATATGTAAGACATGAAAGACATTTTACATTTGAGCTTCTAAACTAGGTACACATGTATCTACACTTTCTCTACGTAGTAATTCTCGAAAACATCAGGGTGAGCAACTTCTTGCTCTCCCAACTCTAATACCCTCCTTATGGTCTGCTTAGTCATCCTCAGTCTTTGATTCTTCATTTCCTCTATGACAAGATTCAGTATCAAAACCAAAGCTTCAAACCATCATAGGCTTTTTCTGAAAATTTTCCTAATGATTCTTTTATGTTTAATACAGATACATGACACCCAAAAGCTTCAAGATATCCTATGTAAGGTTTTCTTTTAAATAATAGCTTATAAGGTGTTTTCTATGTTCTTTAACAATTAATGTTCTATTTTGAACATTGCATGCAGTATTCACTGCCTCAGCCCAAAAGGTGATAGGCAATTGTGAATCAGCTAGTATTGTTCTGGCTGCTTCAATAAGTGTTCTCCTTCTTCTTTCAGCAACTCCATTATGTTGTGAAGTTCTTGGTGCACTGAATTTCCTTGCAATACCTTGATTGGTTTGACGTTGAAAAGGAGGGACGAATTCCTCGTCATGTGCCTGGACGCCCTACTATCAATAATCCAAGTATTAGTGATAGTACTATAGTGGACACCCAACACATTCAAATAAACTTATTAGTTCATATTTGGGTTCCAAGCCTTGGGTGACCCAGAGGAATCACACATCATAAACTTAACCCATTGTCCTTTAGGGGATGAGGGCATATCTTTCTTCTTATTGTTCTCATAAAGCAGACACTATACTTGATTTTTCTTTCCATAAGCCAGTTTTGTGTAAGGCCTGTTTGTGGTAAACAGACGACTGAATTATGGTTTGAACTTTAGGTTCACTAACACTCTTAGGTGGAGTGTTAGGTCTTCTTTTCAAAAAACTTGGTTTGTATCATAAAGATCAATTTTCTTTCTGGGGGTCTGATAATAAAAATAATTAGAAGAGATATGTCCTCGTTTTCCACAACTGTAGCAAGATCTTACTTCTACAAATTAAAAAAAAATTTATGTGATGTTGAGTTTGGTGAGGGTGTGTGGTGTGTCTGATTTGGTTTTGTCACTACTCTTTTAGATGTTTTAGCCTTAGTAACAAAATTAATTGTTTTAACGTTTCGAACATCTTTAACTTACACTTTCTTTGTACTTTGATGATTAACACGTTTTTGGTTAACTAGTTTAGTAATTTTGGGTTCTGAAATAGACTTTGGTGAATCTGACCTTACATTAACCCTTTTAAATTCATCATGCAATTTTCAACTGGAATTTTGCCTTTTGATTTCAAAGTAGACTCCTTCTGTTTAGTGCCAGATTTCACCGGCTTACCCGTGGAATCAGGATCACTAACTAGAGGAGTGGACACCACATGATTCTTAACTGGGTTGTTATTGATAGGTCTACATTTTGTATTCAAAAGGATCTCATGTGGTGGTGAAACTACTTTGTAACCCAAACCTTCCCCATTGTTTCGTTCTTTCACTATGTTTTGAACTACATGAGAAGAACTGGCCCAACTATGCGGTTTTTGTTTTAAAGAATTAACCTCGACTTCCAAAACTGCTTTCTCCTTTTTGGTTTCTTCTAAAGAATTTAAGTTAAACTTTTTATCATTAGATTGATTTAAGGCAAAAATCTCGATTTCCCTTAGTTGTTTACCCAAAAGTTCTATCTTTTCTTTAAAACAACACTCATTTTGTTTTAATATACGATTAGCTTCAGTACAGAATTATAAGTCATTTACTAAGTTATCATTGTGTTCTAATAACCTAGTAAATGTAGATCAATGCTTTCCCTAAATTTTTCATATTCAGAACAAGCATGTTTTGCAAATAATTGATCTAAAGAACTTACCCATGAAGAGTCAGTTGAATCAGCCATCAAAGCAGAGTTAAACTCTTCTATTGCTGGATATTCTGAACTTGTTGCTCTTAGCTCTTCCTCAACAAAGTGATTTACCACGTTCACAGCTTCTTCTGCATTCTCACCTTCACTAGCAGACCCATCATCCAATGCTTCGACGAAGGCAATATTTGATTCTCCAGGAGAATCAAATCGGAAGGACCATTCTTGTACTTCATCACCTTGAGCAGTTGGAGCTTTTATCTGTTTGCTTGAAGATGCAGTTCCAATCACGTCCTTGTCTTGACGATTGAATATGGGAAATGGATTCCATTTCCATTTTTCTTGGGCTTTACACATTCACGTTTAAAGTTCCCCTTTTCACCATAATTGAAGCAGGTGAGTTTGGTTTTGTCAAAACCAAAAGTCGTATCTTTCGTGACTACTAGATTCTGCCCCGTCTCTTGACAAAATTTTTAGCTCTTCTAACTGCACTTGCTAGAGCCCACATGATGTCCATTCTTTCCGGCTCGTTCTCATCAACTTGCTCGTAGTCTTCATCTGCAAGATGACAATTTCCAATCTTCCTAGCAACTAAACCATCATAGGATCGAACCACTGCTGCTAGAAGATCCATATGCTTCTTTGCAACTTCCACTGTGATATTACCGAGATTCTCGGTCTTCAACTTTGTAGTATTGGCTTCAGGCACTATGTAGTGGGTCCTTGATGACCTTGACGTTTCTTATCCTAAAGGAGTGTTTAGGGAAGGAGCAGAGGAATTTGACATGAACGCAGTTTGCAACGGTGTGCTCCTGAACCCGCTGGAGTTGGAACTGAGTTGTAGAGCGAAGGATTCTGAATGTAGGATCCTTTCTTTGATTTGTACTTCATTCTCAGTTCTTCTTATCTTAACTTCAAGATGAATTCATTTATGTCTAACATGGCAAGAATGTCGTTCTGTCTCAGGTTAGATACAAATGAGTCCAATTCTTCGGCAAACCATCAGCAAAGCTTGAAACTTTGTCTTTCATTGAGGTGGTTACGCCATGAGTGTGTAGCTCACTCATTAGATGATAGAATCTGTCAATAATATCATCTAAGCTCTCATTCCCTATCGAAGAGAAGTTATTGAACTCCTTCTTGAGAGCCTTAGCCTTCAGTGCCTTTAACGTCGCATTCCAATCATACCTCTTCTCCAGGGCCTCCCATAGCTTTTGGCCTGCTTGTTCTCAGAAAACTGATGAAAGATGTCTTTTGGTATTGACTGAGTCAACAGGGCATAAACTTTCTTCTCAGCATTGAAGAGTATCTTCTGAGCCTCGCTCATTCCACCCAAAGTCAACTTGACTCCATTTGCACTGATGGGTACCGTGTATCCAGTCTCTATGGATGTCCGAAGATTGGGATCAACTCCATTTAGGTAATTCTCAAACCGCTGTTTCCACTGAGGATATTCATCTAATGTTACAGCTTTGGCGGTTTATCGTGATTACCAATCTCATTCTCCAAAAGTAGTAGGTTCTGGATGCGTGAGTCCTTTCCTGCAGTAAACGTGGCAAACTGATCTTCCATTTCTATAAACTTGGTACTTGAAGAACATGATAGCTTCAATCATGCGAATGGACAATGAGTATGGATCACTCGTGCGAATGAACTATGGGTATGGTCACTCGTGCAAATGAGGATTGCGAATGAATTCAATCGTGCGATTGGATTTAGTCGTGCGTATGAACAAGAGGATTGGAAGCCAATGATTGGAGTTGTTCGGTTGTGTGAATGAGCTATGCGACTAAGTTCAATCTTGTGAATGGAGTGAACAAATAAGTTTATTCGTACGAATAAGCTAGTCGTGTGACTGAAGGCGTTGTTTTTGCAAAATCGAAGATTTTGACACTTTGACACAAAATACGATTTTTCTAAGAACCCTAATCTGCCGTATAGTTAAAAATTGAAACTTTAACGACTGAAAACGTCGAAAAGACCTGTTGAAACAAACGTGGTGACTCTTTTGATTAAAACGTAGGTTTTTGGACACCAAACCTAATTGATCAAACGCAAAATCAAGAGCCAAGGCTCTGATCCACTTTGTTAGGGACCGTGTACGTACGGAGTACTAACTGATTCTACCTTTATACTGGATCAAATAGTGGGAATCCTATTTTATTGGCGATCCAATCAGTGAGAACGATTACCCAATGATATAAGATTGAACTAACGTTAGGAATGAATAGGAATCAATCAGGACGAACTGTGAACTTGACAGGCTGTTGGGACACCTTGGAAGGTTCAGTCGTGCGATTAAGTCAATCTTATTTCTCAATCATACGATTGATCCAGTCTCCTGGTTGAATCGTGCGATTGGTTCATAAGCATGATGTATTCATCGTATGAGCATAAGTAACGGGCCATTAGCATGAATACACATCCAACTCGGTTGAACATACTAATCTATCATTATTGACTTAGAACTATGTACAACAACTCAAACCTATATAAAAAGTCATACATATGAATTAAGGATAAGTAAACATCAAATCATATGCAGGACCGTTTAAGGGCTTTAACACATTACAACACAACAACACAAAAAGAGGAGATTAACTAAACTTTAATCAAATAGTGAACTGGGTTAACCCAGTGATACAAAGAGCACAAGTAATGTAAGAGACAGAACAAGAGAGTTTGGTTTTCAAGAATGCAGTATATTGCTTTCTCTATGTTCTTTTACAAGTGTTTCAAAGCATAAGATAAAAGATACAAGAACATGAGATACTTATACTACATCCTACAGCTGGCTATACTTTGAAAGCCAGCTGGATACAATGACTAGACACACAAACAAAATCAATTGTAGAGTCAAAAGGCAGATTGCCTTTTGACTTGTGACTATGACATGCCATAGCTCCCATCCTTATCTATTACAAAAAGGATAAAGTACATAAAGTAGAAAGTATACAGACTCAAGCCTCAATGTCAGTTACCAAAAGCATGGACCTTTTCACAACTCATGTAAGTTGGTGACTTGCAGAGTACAGCGGAAAGGTGTTCAGCTTTACTGAAAAGTACATCAGAAAAAGCATGTCTTAAAAGTCTTCGGAAGAAATCTGTCTTCATAACTTGAAGCTTCGGAAGACTTTGTCTCTGAGGCTTCGGAAGACTTCATCTTTGGCTTCGGAAGATATTGGTCTTGGCTTCGGAAGTTTTTACACTTAGAGTATTTTCTAATGCATTGTGTAAAACTTCCGAAGCATTCTTCACTTTAGTACTTAGTGCATGTTGCTGAGACACTTGGGATGTTTTGGGTTGCATAAGACTTAAGCGGAATCCTTACAAACTCCCCCTAGGCTGATGCTACCAAAACACTTAGAAGATCTTCAGATGTTGGTAGTCTTCAGTACAATCAAGACCATTCCTTTCTTCATTAGATGGTCAGGATCATCAAGATTCTCATAGTATCTTCTCATCTCAAAGAGATCATGCAGAGGTAAGTTGATTATGTCTTGCCAGGAGTAGACATTCTCAACACCTTGATCTCTGATAACATGCCATCTTTCTGGATTGGTAGAATAAGTCCAGGACAAGATGGGTGTCTCAGTTGTTAGAGGAGCCACTTGCATAGGAGTTGATTGGGCTGCCTCATCATGCACTTCCAGTTGATCTGTTCAGCCTGAGGTGTAGAGGTAGATGACTTTGGCTTCTTCTTCTTAGTCTTTGGTTTAGAAGCCATTTCTTCTTCCTCTTAGATGTCTTTAACTGAGAAGACTGGTCTGCAGCACCATGTTGATCATCAGTGTCTTTTTCAGTTGGGTGTTCCTCCTCACAGGTTCAGAAGGAGAGGAGTTTGACCCTGTCTTGGATCAGAAGATGAAGTTTGCTGAGGCCTTGACTTGGAAGAGAGTGCAAGTCAATCAGTTCTCACTTTTAATCTTCTGCTTGATCACCCTTATATGCTCATCCATTGTAGATAGAGACATGGGGCCAAGTCTCCTTCCGGAGAATCCATATAGCTTCAAGAAGCTCATCATTCTTTGTCTGTCAGCAGACTTCTTTGCATTCTTTTGAATGATGGCTCTTGACTTTGCAGCTTCTTCCCTTAGCTTCCTTTTGGTTGTTTTTCTTTCTTTGACTAGCTCAAGCTCAAGTTGCTTTAGGTACTCGAACTCAATGAAGTCAAGGACAGGGGAAGAAGTGCATTTGCCTGATAGAAGCCTGTGGCACTCAGGTAGTTGATCATCTTGATCCTATCTTCTTCTTTATCTACCTGAGGTTCTTGTGGAGCCACATCTTCCTGTGCAGGACTTTCTTGAACTGGAGAGAGAGTGGGAGCATGCTTGTAAAGCCTTTTCTGTCTCTTCTCCTCTTTGAATTGGAGAAGTAACCTTGCATCCTCTTTCTCCTTCATCTCTCTTGACACTTCCATGTCAGCCAGTTCATTTAACTCTTCTAAGGGGAGGGAGATGATTTCATCAATATCATAGTTCCTGGTTTGTAAATAGGTAATCCTGACTGCCCTTAACTCATCATCTTGAGTATTTGGTCTGGGGGCAGCCCTGATTGCAGCTTGCATGAAGTTAGATGACCCAGAAGAACTTTCTCCCCTTAGCCTCCTTTTCCTCTCTCTCTTCCTCCTCAATTTCCTCAGGAGTCATTTTCCTTTTCCCTTTGTCACCAACAGACCTTTGTGACTCAGGTGGATTGAGGCTTGGCCTTCATTGCTTGGTGTAGCTTCCTGCTCTGGCCAGAGAGAGGCTGAGAAACACCTTCACCAGCAGGTGTTTCAAATGGAGTTTGGACCTCTACAGCAGTTGTTGATGATGAGACAGGGGTCTCAGGTTCTGCCACTGGGCCTTCAGTCAAGGTTTCCCCTATGAAACTAATCTTAGGGTCCACCTCAACATCCAGTTGACCGATGACATTGCCTGATTGCCTATGTCTCTTCTTAGAGAAAACTCTGCAAGGATCATTTCTTGGATTCTTTGAGCCAGCCTGTCAGCTTGTCTTGAATTGCCTGGATTGACAAGTGGCATGTTGACTAAATCCAGTCTTTCATAGAAGCTCAGGCTTTGGAACTGAAAAACTTCTTGTTGGCCTTGAACTCTGTGAAGTATAAGGGATCTTCTATCCTCATCATACCTCCACCTTATGATGTAGTTGCCAGTTCCTTGTGGTGGAGATGAGACAGCCCTTGGTATACCTTCCTCAAAGAGACTCCTGATGATTGAGTCTATAGAGTCCACATTAATGTGAACTTGAGGAAGTTACTGAGAATGCACAACAGCAAGTGAGGATGGTGAGTCCTCTATCCATTCTCTTTGAAGAACTCCCAGGTTCTGTGGTTGTAACAACTTTCTCCCCCTTTTTGGTAGCAGCACCCACTTGCATAGGTGAGCTGGAGGATAAGTCAATTACTTCCACAGGTTCTTGTGTTCCTGGTTGAGTTGTCCTTAAAGGTCTCTCAGCTAGTTGTTCCTGCAGATATGAAATCTGAAGTTGCTGATCATTGACCTGGTTTTGTAAGGTAGTCACCTGAGATTCCAAGTGACTAACCTTAGAGACTAAATAGGTGCATGTTTGTGACAATTTCTGCACCTTTAGTCTCAAATTCCCCTCATCTTCATCAGAAGAATCAGTGGGGGATGAGATGATTGGACCAAAGTCCTCTCGCTCACCACCAGCTTGAGTTTCTTGGCTGCTGGTTTTCCTCTGCACACTGGCAGCCTTAGTTGAGATGCCAGGGAGCTGAGTTGCCATGGTGGTGGTCTTAATAATGTAATCACTTTCAAAAGTGAGAGCCTCTTCCATATGGACATCCTGAACAAGTTCAGAAGTGTCCACCTCAGTAATAGGTGACTGATATGGGATAGACTGAGGAGAGTCAGAGGTACTCATCTCTCTTTGAGTAGGTGATGGGAAGAGAGACTCATGGTACTCACTGAATCCTAAGTCTTCATCAGTATAGAATATAGAAGGATAGGTTGGGAATTGGTTGGTTGAGATCCAAAGGCTGGGGATGGTAGCTGTCCCCGGAAGGTTGTTCACTTGAGTGTTGAGACTCAGAGTGAAGGCTTAAGGCTGTTGGGCTAGTGAGCTCATCAGGCTGAGCATGAGGAACCTCAGCACTGATTCTTGGAAAAATGGGAGTGGTCTGCTCCTCAGGAGAAGTGGGAGCTCCAGTATCCACTTCTTCCTGTATGAGTGAGTATATGGGTGCCTCCTCAGACTGAATAGTCTGAGCAGGGGTTCGTTTCTATTTTCTTTGGTAGGTGATGGATATTTGGGGCTGTGTAGGTGGTTGGAAAGCAGCGGTGTGGGTTCAACACTAGCTTGTGCTGCTAGGTTGTCACCTTGAGCAATGAGCTCTAACATTTTTGGGACTAGGGCTGTTTCTACCCCTGAGAAGCCTATAGTGGGCTTCTTCATTATTTTAAAGATGACGGGCTTCATCTGTCCTAATTTAAGAATATTACTTGTTTCCCTCAACTGTGAGCCCAGTTCACAGTTGAGAATGTGTTGAACATATCTAGGAAACATGTAATACTCTAAGGAGTCTAAGTTTGCAAGTAAATTAGTATAAACAAATTGTGAATACCTGAACTTGACCCCCTGAACCATTCCATGAACTATAAAGGAGAGATCCTCAGGAATCTGGTCCCATCCACCATGCTTGTTTGATAAGCTGTGGATAACCACGTGGAGCAGGTATTTCCACTGGGATGAGACCTTCCCTTTCCTGAAGGTCTTTACAGAGAAATCTCCTTCGTAGCCCATCTGCTCAAAGGAATGATTTACAGCTTCCTTTGGGAAGAACACCTCACCTTCTTCATCATCCAGCTGAACATGTCGGTTGATGTAGCCGGAGTGATGAAGATTGTTCTCCCTTGCACTGTGGCAGACAGTGCCTTCTCCCCGTCCATAATGACCTCTTGGCAGGTCTTCCAGAATTCAAGCAACTGATCCTCATAGAGTGGAGGATCAATGGTTAGGGAGGTGAAGTAGTGAGATAGAGACAAGAAACGGCAAACTCTGAGAAATGAGGATCTTTCTCAGAGCATAACAGAGCAACTTGATTATGTTGTCTGTGTAGCTGCATGGTAAAGTTGGGATCATTTCTGTGAGCAAGGTTAGCCATTATGAGGTAGCTTAAAGATGAAGAAATTTCAGAGAGAAGATTTTGGGTTTTAGGTTTGGATGAAAAGCAGATGAGAGAAGAGGGGAAACCGTTGGGTTTATATGAGAGAGAGGGATTTCAGATAAAGTTTAATGAAAGAGGATAAACTTTAAAATCCGAACGTCGGTCCCACCTCTGAAAAAGTAGTTTTTTCTTGGAATTCGAAAAGCTTCCGAAGGTAAATTATCTTCGGAAGTTTTAATGAAAAAGCTTCCGAAGCTAAAATGACTTCGGAAGAATTTCCTGAGAGTATTTGATGATTTTGCTTCGGAAGAAAATTGAAGACTTGAAAGCTTTGTATAGGGATCAATATAGCTTCCGAGAGTTAATTATTGCTTCGGAAGGAAATGATCCTTGAAAATAAGTAAGTGTCTAAGATAACTATTTAAGCTTCGGAAGATAAAATTGAAATTTCTTCCGAAGATAAATTTCTTACATAGTTAAATATTTTGAAGATGTGATTTTCTTCCGAAGTTAAAATGAATAACTTCCGAAGTATAAAATCATCAATAATCTAAAGAAAATCTTCCAATCCAAGGAAAAACATGAGCTTATGAGATGATTGACTAGACAACTTAGAACACACATTTTTAAGAAATAATAAGAATTAGTTTTAAGAAAAATTTACTCAAGGTTGATCATCCCAATAGCTGATATTAGATATTTAAATCTTTGTTCATCAAAAGCTTTGTAAACAAATCAGCATATTGGTCATCTGTGTGAACCTTGACAAGTAAATTAATCCCTTTTCATAATTATCTCTTATTAAATGATACCTGATGTTGATGTGTTTGGTCCTTGAGTGCTGCACGGGGTTCTCAGTGATAGAGATAGCACTATTGTTGTCTATGTGGATAGGAGTCTCTTTGAAGTTAAATCCATAGTCCAGCATCTGATTTTGAATCCAAAGCACTTGAGCACAGCAGCTTGCAACAGCAATGTATTCAGCCTCAGCAGTTGATGCAGACACACATGATTGTTTCTTGCATTGCCATGAGACAATCCTTCCACCAAGGAATTGACATCCCCCAGATGTAGACTTTGCAGTCATGTTGCAACC
This sequence comes from Flaveria trinervia, assembly GCA_025506515.1. Lineage (NCBI taxonomy): Eukaryota > Viridiplantae > Streptophyta > Magnoliopsida > Asterales > Asteraceae > Flaveria > Flaveria trinervia. Next base: position 48,711,463 of record CM046441.1, read on the forward strand.
ACCATAATCACTGTCTGTATAGGCATACAGATTGAAATTAGGATTCTTTGGATACCATAGACCAAGTGTTGAAGCACCTTTGAGGTATCTTAAAATTCTTTTCACAGTGATTAAGTGAGACATCTTAGGGTTGGCTTGATATCTTGCACAAATACATGTAGCAAACATGATATCAGGCCTGCTAGCTGTAAGATACATAAGAGACCCAATCATAGCCCTGTATAAGTGTTCATCTACACACTGCCCCTTAAGATCTGGACCAAGGGAGTGGTTTCTGGCTATGGGTGTCTTAGCAATCTTACAATCAGTCATGTTGAACCTCTTGAGTATGTCTTGAACATACTTTGACTGACTTATGAAGATGCCATCCTCAACCTGCTTCACTTGAATTCCCAGAAAGAAGTTGAGTTCTCCCATTGAACTCATTTCAAATCTGTCTTTCATCAGCTTCTCAAAGTCTTTACAAAGCTTTGGATTGGTTGAACCAAAGATGATGTCATCTACATATACTTGAACCAGCAATAAGTCATTTCCCTATCCTTTGATGAAGAGAGTTCCATCTATAGCACCTCTCCTGTAACCATGTTTACAGAGATACTCAGAAAGTGTCTCATACCACTTCCTGGGTGCCTGATGCAGCCCATAGAGAGCTTTGTCAAGCTTGCAGACATAATCAGGATGATCAGGGTCTACAAAACCAGGTGGTTGTTTGACATAAACCTCCTCATCAATCACTCCATATAAGAAAGCACACTTTAAATCAAGTTGATAGACTTTGAAGTTCTTGGATGCAGCAAATGCCAGGAATATCCTAACAGCTTCTAGTCTCGCTACAGGAGCAAAGACATCAGTGTAGTCAATCCCTTCTTCTTGTGTGTATCCTTGAACAACTAGTCTTGCCTTGTTCTTGATGATGATTCCTCTATCATCCTTCTTATTCCTAAAAACCCATTTGGTGCCAATGGTACTCTTCCCATGTGGAAGTGGACAAAGGTTCCAAACTTTCTGCCTTTTGAATTGAAGCAGCTCTTGTTACATAGCTTCAACCCAACTTCCATCCTTTAGAGCTTCATCAACTTTCTTTGGCTCTATCTGAGATAAGAAACAAGAGTGAAGACAAATATTTGCTTCATGAGTTTGTCCTCTTGTTCTTACCCCTGTGTTAACATCTCCAATGATGTTTGTGGTGGGGTGAGACCTGTGGATCCTTAGTTGAGGGATCACAGCAAGTTGCTGAGAGAGATCCAAATTTGAGAGATTTAGATCTGGGCTTAAAGATTTACCGTCCACATTATCACACTTATCAAAATTAACTTGATCCAATGAGTTGTGACATCATTGATGTTGTCATCTATGGTATGGTTATTAGCATCAAGAAAATCCTGATCACTATCACCATCACCATTGTTCTTCTACAATTGAGGTATCTTTATCTGGTTGAGAAGCGTCTGAGCTGGAATTGAAGGCATACCAGATGTATCAGCTGAATTTGTCATTGTTGTGCTAATAGAAACTTCATTTGTTGTAGTAGTTTCAACTGGAGCTGAAGATGTATGACTTGAAGATCTTCCTAGCTCAAATCTTGGGTCAGGATCACCTGTATTTAAATTTTCTGCAGATCCTGAAACATGCTCACAAGATTTGTTAAAACAGTGGTAACTAAATCAAGATCAAACAGCCAATCCGGACCAGAACCAGCAACACATGGTGTGTGTCATTGATAGTCACATTGGCTGACTCCTCAACATTCTAGTTCTGAGATTGTATACTCTATAGCTTTAGCTTGAGAGGAGTATCCAATGAAGTGTAAATCGTCTGATTTCTCAGCAAACTTGGCGATTTGATCTTTGGTATTCAAGATGGTGCAGGGACATCCAAATGACCTGAGAAAAAATGAAGGTTTCCTCTTGTGCCAAAGTTCATAAGGGGTCTTACCATGTGTCTTAACTACTAAAACTCTGTTCTGCACATAGCAAGCAGTATTAACTGCCTCTGCCCAGAAGGTGATAGGCACTTAGAGTCAGACAACATAGTTCTTGCAGCTTCAATAAGTGTCCTGTTTCTCCTCTCAGCAACTCCGTTTTGCTGAGGAGTCCTGGGAGCACTATATTGTCTTGTAATACCTTTTTCATCACAAAATGTATCAAGGATTTGGTTCTTGAATTCAGTTACTTGATCACATCTTATGGTTTTGACCTATGATCACATTGATTCTCAACTTTTAAGATGAAATTCTTCAGAATCTCAGGGGTTTCATCCTTAGTTCTAAAAAAAAGACCCAAGTGAATCTTGTAAAGTCATCTGTGATCACCAAACAGTAAGAGGTCCCTTTCTAAACTCATTACACTGATGGGCCAAAGAGATCCATATGTAACAAGTGTAGGGAAGTAGTGATGAAGTTCTTTTCCTTAGGCTTGTGAGATACCTTGTGTTGCTTCCCTTTCAGGCATGCAACACAAAGATCATCACTTTAAACTCTTTCTTTGGCATTCTAGTTACCAGATCATGTTTAATCAATTTATTTATGTTCTTAAAGTTTACATGGCATATTCTTTTATGCCATAGGAAAGACTCATCACTATTTGCTTTAGATAGAAAGCATGAAACTTCTCCAGAAGGAGATGTTTCTTGCAATTCCATCTTGTACTGTTCCCTTTCCTGGGGGTTCTGAACAGGATATGCTCATGAGGAATGACCACTCCTGGCTTGAGAACAATACACTCATGCTCAGTAAGAGCATGTTATGACTCTGATCACAAAATTGGGATACACTCAGAAGATTGTACCAAGCTCCTAACAAAGTTTACCTTCTCGATGCTGAGCTTACCATTTGTGACCTTGCCCCTTCCAGAAATGTAACCACCTTCATGTCCTCCAAAAGCAAGTGGTCCTCCATCAATTCTCTCAAAATTATGGAGTAGAGACTATTGCCTGTCATGTGCCTGGAACAGCCACTGTCATTATCCAGACATTCCTGTTTGTCTTGAGTTGTTCCTGCACAAAGAAAATGATTAGTTACATTTGGAAACCCAAGCCTTACTTGTCTTGGGCTTACTAAGTGTAATAGAAGGTAATGCAACAGTAATAGATCCTATGGTTGTACTATGGGGATCTTCAGCTGTTGTTGATGGAGAAATTTCAGTCATTTGGTCTTTCTTAGACTTCCACACCACCTTTGGAGTCTTGGACTTGACCTTCAAAACCTTAGAAGCTTTTGGAACTTCACACATTTTGATGACTGAACCTTCGGAAGATTCTACAGTCACTGCAGCAGACTTTAGTGCTTCGGAAGAACTCCTTTCTTCCGAGACCAATTTTACTTCCGAAGGTAATTTTCCATTTACCTTCTTCTTTGATTTGGAGCTTCCGAAGGAAACAGACTTTCCTTCCGAAGCTTGAGACTTCTTGAGATTCTTTGAAGTCTTTGAATTGGTCATGTGGATGGTACTTTTAGGATTGTATAGGCAATCCTTGGCAATGTGAGAAGTACTTTCACACATGACACATAACATTTTCTTCTTCAAAGGAGTCTCCTTTTGAGAGCAAGACTGGCTTTGGTCACATTCCTTCTCCACCTTCATCTTGGTAGATGCTGAGACAGTTCTTTTGGGTTGTGAACTGTTCTTGGAGTTTGGTGGTCCAGGCTGTGCAGCAGTGGTACACAGCAGCTCAGTCTTCTTCTTTGCACTGTGATGATTTGAACATGAACCAGTACTCTTAGCTGAGGAGTCTTGGTTGATGTCTTCAGTCTTTACTACTTTGAAACCTACAGAGATAAAAATTTGTTTCTGCTTAGCATCATAAGTAGCCTTGATTTCTTGAGCCTTCTTTGCTTTCCTTTTGCTCTTCCTGATCAAGTTCTTTCTCTTAGACTTGGTCATCACAGTTGATTTCTCTCCTCAGAAGGATAGTGGCCCTTGGAAGAATCCTCATCTTCACTCTTCTCAGAGGAATTCTTCACTATCACTTCTTCATCATCCTCACTTATAGGATCTATGAGAAGAAGCTCATCTTCACAAGTTCCACATCTAGGAGATCTTACAGACAAGATTGTGTGTGGAGGAGCTATCTCATTTGATCCCAGTCCCTGTCTGTTTTGATAGCACACTTTGTTGTGCAGGGATGAGGATATCATGTTCTTGAAGGTCTCTTCTTCAAGAACACTCTTTTCTGCCCTGGCTTTGCTGATCACAAGCTCAGCCTGGCACTCAGTTAGCTTGGTTATGAGATCTTGAATTTGAGTTCTAAAGTCTGTGTGTTCATGTTTTAGAGCTGAAATGGTTTTCTCTAAGTCCTCTATTTTCAGTTTATAATCATTTTCAGACTTTCTAAAATCAGATTTTAAAATGTTTAAGGACTCAAGATCAGATCTCATCGTCAAGTTGTAGGACCTGTATCTATTTACTTTAGCAATGCATTCAGGAGTACAGAGATGTTCTAATACCTTGGCTTCATCATGATCAGCCATCAGTGCTTGGTTTGGAGAAGCATCTTCCACCTGAAAACTCCAGTCAAAACCTCCTTCTTCAACAGCGACAGCAGCATGTTGCTTAGTCTTTTCAGACTGAGGAGCTTTGTCAGTGTAGTTTGGTCTGGGTTGTGTTTGGCCCCCATTTTCTTTAGGTGCCTTACATCCCTAGCAAAGTGACCCATAAGGTTGCAGTTGTAACACTTAACTTTGCTTTTATCCAGCCCAAACTTTCCACTGATAGCATTGCTTGGAAATCTTCTTCCTGTTCTCTTGTAGAACTTCTTGGCTCTGTGAGTGAGGAGAGCCATCTGCTGAACTATCTCCATGTATTCCAGGTCATCTGATGAATACAGTCCAGGTCTTCAAGAGTGAAGAGATAATTCCCACAGCTTTCATCAGTAGACACAAAGGCTTGAGAAGAACTTGTCTCTTGGAATGGACTTCCTTAAGTAAAGTTCTCTCTTGGTGTCTTCGGGAAGGTGATGAAAGGACCCTTATGTGAGTTGTCAGGGTAGCATATGAGATGATGTTGGGGTTCTATGCTGTCCCTTTCAACTACATGAAGGGCTGAACCCATTTGATTGTTGGAGTTTCCAGATGAACCTTGCATGTTCATTTCCATCTGGTATCCACTGAGAATCCTATACAACTCTGTCAGAGTAAGAGTTTTAAGGTTCTCAGTCCTCTTGATCACCACACAATAGTGTGTCCATTGCCTAGGAAGTGAGGACATGAACTTCCTTACAATGTCCCTGTTCTCAAGAGGTACTCCTCCATCTACTAGGGTATCCACAATCTCAACATACCTGAAGTATTGTTGGGTCATGGTTTCACCTGCTTTGAAGGTGAAATTTTCAAACTGCTGCTTCAGAAGATCTTTCTTGTTCTTCTTGGCTTCAGAGGAGCCTTCATAATCAGCTTCAGTGCATCCCACAGCTGTTTAGCTGTGTTGCACTTCTTAAAACCTCTGTATACAGAGTTTGGGAGAGCAGTCTGAAGAGAAGTCATGGCCTTCCTATCAATCTCTACTCTTTTCCTATCTTCATCTAAGTAGTTGGCCATATCTTTAGGGATCATACCAGCACCAGTAGCAGAAGGGGTGCTGGGTATGAAAGGTCCATTTACAACAGATTCTCACATTCTTGAGTCAAGAGACCTGATGAAGCCTTCCATCCTCAAGCACCAAGTGTCAAAATCATCAAGAGTGATCAGTGGGAATTTGTTCATGGTTCCAGTCTCCATATCAGTCTTTGAGATGGAAGCCATTTGAAGAGTTTAGTTTTTTGTGTGTGTGAGGGATCTTAAGATGGTTAGATCTTATATCAAGAACCTGGAAAGCTCTGATACCAATTGCAGGACCGTTTAAGGGCTTTAACACAATTACAACACAACGACACAAAAAGAGGAGATTAACTAAACTTTAATCAAATAGTGAACTGGGTTAACCAAAGTGATATAAAGAGCACAAGTAAAGTAAGAGACAGAACAAGAGAGTTTGGTTTTCAAGAATGCAGTATATTGCTTTCTCTATGTTCTTTTACAAGTGTTTCAAAGCATAAGATAAAATATACAAGAACATGAGATACTTATACTACATCCTACAGCTGGCTATACTTTGAAAGCCAGTTGGATACAATTGACTAGACACACAAACAAAATCAATTGTAGAGTCAAAAGGCAGATTGCCTTTTGACTTGTGACTATGACATGCCATAGCTCATATCCTTATCTATTACAAGAAGGATAAAGTACATAAAGTAGAAAGTATACAGACTCAAGATCTCAATGTACAGTTACCAAAAGCATGGACCTTTTCACCAACTCATGTAAGTTGGTGACTTGCAGAGGTACAACGGAAAGGTGTCCAGCTTTACAGAAAAGTACATCAGAAAAAGCATGTCTTAAAAGTCTTCGGAAGAAATCTGTCTTCATAACTTGAAGCTTCGGAAGACTTTGTCTCTGAGGCTTCGAAGACTTCATCTTGGCTTCGGAAGATATTGGTCTTGGCTTCGGAAGTTTTTACACTTAGAGTATTTTCTAATGCATTGTGTAAAACTTCCGAAGCATTCTTCACTTCAGTACTTAGTGCATGTTGCTGAGACACTTTGGATGTTTTGGGTTGCATCAGACTTAAGGAATCCTTACATCATATATCATATTTCATTAAATTGTCAATTACACATACGTAAGAAATAAAAGACTTTTACAAGCACATAAACTAGATACACATGTATCTACAATTTTTCCTCTTCCAGCTTGTGAAGATTTGATTTGTTAGTTGCTGACTTCCTCTTCCATAGATCATCTACTAAATCAGTACCAATTTCTACTAAGAGGGTTTCTTCTTCTGTAGATCTTATACTGAAGAAAGGTTCTTCTTCCACTGAGTATCAGCTGACAGCTTCTTCTTTGCCTTTTCCACGGATGATTTGTGTCCTTCCTCAGTAGAGGCACACTTTTCATTCACTTCATTTGAAAATTTTTGTCGTTGATTTAGTTCTTCAAAACCTTCATTTAATTGAGCTATTCTCTTGCAGATATATTCTTCAGCATGTTTCTTTGTTTAGGAGGATATGGAAACTTTGTTTCTTCAAGCACTTTTGGAATATTTGATTCAAAAATAGTATTCTTACCCTTGTTAAGTAGATCATCATCATGTTCATAAGAATCATCCAAGTCATCACACTCATCATAGTCAAATTCTGAATTCTTTTGATTAATCTTATCTAATTCAGAAGACTCTGTTTCATTCACCTCAAATTTATTATAAATGTTTTGTTGATTAGATCTTGTTTCTACATTGGTGCTTGGCATAAAATGATTTGACAAGTTATTTGTTATTGATTCAGGCAAAGGAGTATAATTATTGTTTATAGGAGGTGCCACTTCATTATATCCCAACCCAGATGTATTCTTTGATTGAATATGAGAATTTAATAATTTCTCATATTACTGAGATGAAAGTTGAAACTTCTGAAGTTTCACTTCAGTTGATGCATGATCAGCCATGGATTTAGTTAAGGAAGTGGTCAGATTCTCAACTTGTGCCTTTAAACTATAATTTTCTGAAACAATTTTATCTAAATCCTTTTGTAATGAGTTAATTTTATTTGATATAATTTATGTTCTCTTACATGACATTCATTCAAATTCATTGTTTCTTTAACTTTATCAGCCAATTGTTAAGCATAGACTCTATATCTTTCTACTCCCTCAAAATATATTGATGAACATAACCTATCTCTTACCTCACTAGCCATGGATAGAACTTTGTTTTCCATATGAACCATTAAAGCTTGATTTTCTTCCAAGACTTCCTTCTCATACATACTCTAGTCACAGTTCCATCTTGAAGAATAATCAACCTAGATTCTTTTGGGTTACTTGTTTCTGCTGATGTATTAGTGGCTACTAAGGATGAGTTGGTAAGTTGTGGTTGCCTGAAAGATCTTTGAGTTGATGATTGTTGGTGAGACTGATGTAGTTGATGTTAAGTCAAGTTAGGATTTGAATGTTGATTGTATTCTCTAGAAAAGTGTCCATAGAGGTTGCACTTGAAGCATCTTACCTTTGAGTTTTCAACACCAATCCGTGACGATTTACTTGCAACAGTCAAATTTTTATTTGTTCTGAGATATTGTTTGGCTCTATAAGCAATCATTGCCATTTGCCATTGTAGATCCATCTCCTCTACTACATCTGGAGGTAGTTCTTCCAAGTCTTGTTGGCAAATGTTGGTAAAGGTTAATGAACTTCCTTAGTAAGCTTGAAAACTTGAACTGAAAGCTGCAAAAGCTACTTTTTGTTCTTCAGAGTCCAGAATGATAGTGATGGGCTTTGTTTGGTTGTTATTTGATGAAGACTTTGCTGATGATGTGTCTTTTTTCATCAATTCTACCTTTGTCTATTCTTGACTTACTTTGAGAAGATTTCTTACAAGGCTTTGATGCATAGAAACTTACATCCCCTTCATCTTCACTCAAAGTACAAGAGTTATCACCATCATTATTGGAAATAAAGTCACTTCTAACACTTTTTGTTTCTTTAAAGTGATATAGTGATACATGAGTTCTCATACTCTTATTTTTTGATTTCTCATCAATTTCAAGAGCCTAAACTTTAGCAACTAGTGTATCTAAACCAGTTGCTTTGAAGTCCATGGTGTTCTTGAACATGGATACAGTTTGCTTCCAACTTTCTGGTAAAGATGGAGCATTTTCTTGTTTAATTCCTCATTTGTGTATTTCCACTCCAAGATATTCATATTTGTAACAAGTTGCATAAATCTATGGAGTTGTTGAGGAATTGATTCACCCTCAATATGATGAAATGTTTTATATTGTGAACGAAGGGTGTCCTTCCTAATGCTTTGGATTTCATCACTCCCTTCACAAGGTGTATGAAGAATCTTCCACAAGGAATTTGCTGTTTTGTAATTCTCACACCTGATTAATATTTCTTCAGGTAAAGCCATACTAAGCAAGTTGTATGGTTTATATCAACTTTAATCTTCTTATCATCATCAGCTGATAGATCTTTTGTACTTATGGGTTGATTATTGTTATTATAATCCGGCCCAAGAGTGGATGGATGATATGAACCTTCAGTTATTGAAATTCATAAGTCAGAATTTGTAAAATTAACATGATTTCTGAACTTGATTTTCTAGGATTTAAAGTCTACTTTTGATTCCAACTTTAGAGGTTGGTATGATGATCCACCAAAATTACTCATGATTAGTTAAGATCTAAGATTTTAGCTGTTACAAAGTATCCTTTTAAAAACAACTAATTAGTAGCAAAACTTAATTTATAATAATTAAGCAGTTGTAGACACTAATCACTCAATCCTTTTAGTGATAGTTAAATTTCAAATCAAGTTTTTTTTGTTAATGTATTTGTTCAATTAAATATGAACAATTTATGAATGTCGATCAATAACCAAGATCTGCTATTCAATTGATTTGAATATTGATCCAAGTTAATCAAGAAATGTAACAGTTTGCTCAAAGCCAATAGATCTGAACGACAATTCACTGATTTAATTAAATCACACAAAAACAATTTGCTCAAAGCCAATAGATCTAATCAGTAAGAAAACTAACAAATCTACTGAATCCAACAAACAATTAACACAGTTAACATTGATAGATCAATCGATCTAAATGAATGAGAACTTGGCTCTGATACCACCTGTGAATCCTAGGATCGCAATTAGGAATTATCATTGTTAATTGGACGTCGTCAAGTTAAAGTTTGCGGAATCAACATTAACTTTGTTTAATTGTAATAAATAATTATCAACAATAATGATTAATAATTAAGATGAACACAATGAATAGAACACAATGAATAGAACACAATTAATAATCAAACAAAGATATATTCAAATGTATTTTATTAAAACATATTAATGATTACAGAAGAATAAACAATGAATGAATAATATTGATTTGATTTGAATGTATTGATGATGTGACGGCTACTAGGGTTTGTGTTTGTGTGATTTGTTTTAATGTTTGGTTTGTTATGTTGATGCTTGGGTGTTTGCCGTTCAAGCCGTCTTTTTGATGTGAAACCTAGGATCCATATATATAGGCACGTGTGTTTCTATTAAGGAAACACCAGATCTCTTGGGATTCGCACAACTGTCATGTTGACTTGTTGACTTGTAACACTTGTATTATTAAACAAGTGTTTGGAATTCACAGGAATATGGTCTTTCGAAGCTACTTTGTTCTTCTGAAGCTATCTTGTTCTTCTGAAGGTATCTTCATTTCCAGCCTCAGAGCTGGTTGTTCATCCATAGAAGATCTCCCGATGTATTTTACTTGTAAGAAACATATCTATGGAAGAACAAAATGTCCATCCGTAGATGTTTCTTACACTTGGTCAATTTCAGTAATTCACCAATTATAATGTTTTACATGCAAACATACATAAATCAACACACATATATGGGTTAACCTATATATTTAATGCATACATAATAATTAATTACAAGTATTCATTACAAATATTAATTAAAGTTCTAAGCCTATACAAAATGGACTAGATCTATTGATCCTAGATCTAACATATGTATAAGCTTGTTTTTTTAAACTCCTCAAACACTCTAATCTAAATCCTCTCAGGTAAACTGTTAGCCTGTTTGTTTTGGCCTGGGTTGATAAGCTGTAGGTTAACTAGAGGGAAGCTTTCATAGAATCCTATGTTGTAGATGTTGAAGATCTTTTATTGACCTAGGAATCTAGAAAGAACTAGGGCTCTTATATTAGTGTCATACCTCCATCCTATTATTGGATTGTCAGCATGGTTTGAATGGGGTGACATAGCCCTTGGTACAACACCCTCCTCAAATAAACATTAAAGTATGACATACACATTGATATGGGTCAAACGAGGTTGTTGAGTGTACATAATTACAAGTGAGGTTAGTGAATCCATAATGTCCATTCTTTGGGAAATGCTCCCATGTTCTATGATTGTGGTGACTTTCTTCTCCTTTTTGGTAGTGTTACTCACCTGCACGAGTGAGCTAGAGGTTAGGTCCACCGTATTTATAGGTTCTTGCGGACATGGTTGAGCATGCCTAGTAGGCCATTCAACTAGCTTACCCTTAAGATTGGTGAATGCAAGTTGTTGATAAGCACATCCCTTTATAAGGTAGGCCACCTGAGATTCTAGGCGACTAACCCTAGAGACAAGATACATGCAACTTTTTGTCAATTGTTACACCTTTTGTTACATACTCCCCTCATCTTTATTAGAAGAATCATGGGGGATGAGAGGACATAACCAAAATCATCCCTCTCACCACTAGATATTTGTTCCTTAGATGTTGATTTATGGTTACTAGAGTGATGAACACTATCTTCCCCTACACTAAGGCATATAGTGCTTTCTCACCAATCACGATGACTTCTTGGAAGTCCTCCAACATTCCAAGAATTGATCTTCATATTTATGGAGGGTCAATTGTGAGGGTAGTGAGATAGGAAGAGAGGGAAAAAAGGCTGTAAATTTCTATAAAACTAGGGTCTTTCTCCGTGGACAATAGACCAACCTAGTTGTGTTTCCTATGTAGGTGCATAACAAAGGCTGGCTACTTTTGGGGTTTAGGTTTGGTAATTTTATGAAGATTTTGTGAGAGATACTTAAAGAAAACAAGGGTTTGTGGATTGATTTAGGGCTTGAAGAATTCAGATGAAGAGGAAGAATAGAGAGTGAGACCCATTGGAAAGGCTATTTATATGTTTGGATATGAGACAAAGTTATTACAAAAGATAAACATTGAAATCCAGATGTTGACCCCACCTTTGAAAAAGTGCCTAAATAGGTAGTTATCTTGAAAGTTTCAAAATCTTCCAAAGGTAATTTCCCATTGAAAGTTTAAAAAAGCTTTCAAAGCTAAATTGACTTTGGAAGATATTCCTTAGTTTGAGAATAGTTATTTCATAAGAAAATATACTTAGAGTAATTTTACTTCTAAGACAGATTTGGTTTTAGAAGATATTAAACTTCAAAAGTTTTAGTCATGGAGTGAATAAAACTTTCGAGACTCAACTGCTTTCGAAGAAAATTATCATTCAAAACATATAAGTACTTAGAAGCAAATTTAAGCTTTGGAAGATGTATTATAATTTTTTCCAAAGTTAAGTCCCTTAGTAAGTAGTTATTAGTTTTGAAGGCATAATGTTCATCCGAAGTCAAATGAATTTCTTTCGAGAGAAAATATGTCCATAATTCTTAAAATTTTAAGGAATATCTACTTGGAAAAATTTCTTAGATAAACAGCTCTTATGTGAGTGATAAATTAAACAACATTAAAGACACATTTTTTGAAAAACAATTTGAAACTAATTTAATAAAAATATATTCAAAATTAATCATCCTAATAGTTGATACAAGAGATTTAATTTTCTGTTCATCAAATGTTTTTGTGTACAGATCAATATATTATGCATTTTTGTTAACTTTGACCACTTTAATTAATCATTTTTTAAACTATCTTTGATCAAATGATAACTGATGTTGACGTGCTTTGTCTTTGAGAAGTGCACAAGATTCTCTATGATTGAGATATCATTATTGTTACATATATGGATAGGATTCCTCTTGAAGTTGAATCCATAACCTAGCTTTTGATTCTAAATCCAAAGCACTTGTGTAGAACAACTTGCAACAACAATGTATTAAGCTTCAACAGTTGATGCAGATACACAAAATTGTTTCTTGCATTACCACGAGACAATCCTTTCATCAAGGAATTGACATCCCCCATATCTAGACTTTGCAGTCATGTTACAGTCACCATAGTCACTATCTATATATGTATATAGATTATAGTCAATTTTCTTTAGATACCAAATTCCTATTTTGGGAGCTCCTTTGAGAGATCTAAGAATCCGGTTAATAGCAACTAGGTGTGACATCTTGGGGTTGGCTTGATATCTTGCACATATGCAAGTGGCAAATGTGATATCAGGCCTATTGGCTATTAGGTACATAAGAGATCCAATCATAACCCTATAGAGGTGTTCACCAACACACTTCCCATTAAGATCAGGTCCCAGGGACTATTTTCTGGCTATGGGAGTCTTAACAACCTTACAATCAGTCAATTGAAATCTAGTTAGTATGTCTTGTACATACTTTGACTGGTTATAAAGATGCCATTGTCAACTCGATTCACTTGAATTCCTTGAAAGAAATTAAGTTCCCCATGGCACTCATTTCAAATATATTCTTCATAAGGTTTTCAAACTCTTTATAGAGCTTTTCAATAGTTGTCCCAAAGATAATGTAATCAACATAAACTTGAATCAACATCAAGTTCTTTTTTGTTATTTTGATGAAGAGTGTGCTGCTAATGGTACCTCTTTTTTAACCATGTTGAACTAGATATTGTGACAGTTTTTCATACCACTTCCTTGGAGCTTAATGCAACTTATACAAAGCTTTGTCAAGCTTACAAGAGTAATCAGGATGATCTGGATCTGCAAAGCTAGGTGGTTGCTTCATATACACTTCTTCATCTATTACCCCATTTAGAAAAGCACACTTGACATTAAATTGGTAGATCTTGAAATCCTTTGATAAAGCAAAAGCAAAGAATATCCTTACAGATTCAAGTCTTGCTATAGGAGCAAAAACATCTGTGTAGTTAATCCCTTCCTCTTGAGTATACCCTTGGACTACCAGTCTTGCCTTGTTCTTGATGACAAGCTTTCTATCATCTTTCTTGTTCCTTAAAACCCACTAGGTACCTATTGGTATCTTCACACGACGAAGAGGAAATGAGTTACAAACACCTTGTCTTTTGAATTGAAGTAGTTCCTCCTACATTACTTCAATCCTGCTTCCATCTCTAAAAGCTTCATCAACTTTTTTTTGCTCAATCAATGATAATAAGCAAGAGTGTAGACAAACATTTTGATCATGGGTTTGTCCTTTGTTCTCACCCTAGTCTCAACATCACCAATAATATTTGTGGTAGGATGTGACTTGTGGATTTTTAGTTGAGGAACCATAGCAAGTTGATTTGGTAGATCTAAAGTTGAGAAATTTAGATTAGGAGTGTGTGACTTGATATAAAGAGTTTGCGGGGAGATCATTTCTAGTCCGAAAATACTCTAGAGCTAGTTGTCACAAAAGCAATAAAAACAACCCATAAATGAAGTTACATAGTTGCATAAATTGCACCTAAGATGTAGTTTGAAATGGGTTGGTTTACACTTTGAATTATAGTGTTTTTCAAGTTTAACAACAACCAAAATCAAAATATATGTGCAGCTACATAGCTGCATGTAAATCATACATGAGATTAGTTTAGACCTAAAATGGGTCAAGTTTGCCTAAAGTGTAATTAAGTGTTTGCAACACCCCAAATTACATTATACAAAATTCCTGATATGCTTCATCTGGTGTATATTTGTCATTAATTTAACTTTTCTACACTTTCACTGCTTAACCAAATCTATATAAGTATACAACTGAATTATTACCTGATATCACAAGTAACAACAAAAATAAGCAGGTGAAACAAAGAAGCTTGAAATAAAAAACACTAAATCATCAAAGAAGGAAGCATACTTCCTGAGTTGCTACTGGTGCGAACCAATAACTAAACACATTAAACCAACAATGACAAAATCAGTTAAGAAAATAAAAATTGTAATTTAAAGACTTAAAAGGGCAACAGAAGCAATTTAATGTTACGTAGAAAACAAACATTGCAAACAGATTCAAGTATTCCACCAATTTTAATGATAACCAACTGGTTTAAGGGTAACAAACATCCGTCAGACATAAATGAAGATGAACGGTAAGAACATACCATATACCCTACCCTAAACAATGTGTATTGTAGGTAAAAGTTAATTAAAATAAGCTTGGGTCAATAACTTAAATATTTAAGAAAAAAGTGTAGAAAAACTTACAAGGCACAAGAATTTCATCTCTTCAAGTACGCTATATGCACGGGTGAAGACCTAACATTGATTTGGATCCAAATAAATAAAAGGGAATCAAAGAATCATTGGATTAAACACCGAAGATGAAGAGTGGAACATTTAGGAGTAGAAGCAACATCTAACTCAACCATGCATCGACGATCAAAGAGAAGATACACATTGTAGATCAAAGGAGGAGTTTATTTAGAGCTTGAGATGGGGAAAGCATGGGTCAAATCATGAAGTTGTAAAAGTTTAGTGGTAATGTAAGAAACACAACACGTGAATCTAGTCACCGGTAAAAGTTTTAATATATATTATAATTCCATTATCATTTTAATGTAATTTCTCCATCTGTAATTTTCAAATCTATTATCTAGAAAATTTATATATAATTAATGTTATTCAATTAAAATCATCTTTTCTAATTTTACAAATTGCACTTCTTTTTCTCTAAAACTATTTTTATGCTTGAATAAATCAATGATATAAAAGATCTTTTTAAATATGAATTGATATATAATTTAAGAGAAATTGGAGAAAATTTGCAACATTTTGGTCATCTTAAGAGTTCATTTAACGATTTAATCTCATCCTAACATTTACGTTATACATTTTTTCAATGTACAAAGATTAGTTATAATAATATAAATTCAAGTGTATAGTAAAAAGTAAAACTACCCTCAACTTAAGATTTTCAAAAATTGTAGTGCGACTGCATTTATGTTCCAACTAAAATAACTTTTGTGACAACTCACTTAGAATTCTTGGGACATCGCAGTCAATCTGTGATGTAACATAATTTTCCAGATGAAAATTTTTTCAACAAAGGGATTATGTTGTTGGATAAAGTAAGGCTGTTGCAACCAAAACAAACACTTAGAAATAGTTTTGGAATAACTGTGAGAGAACTTCCGAAGAGAAAAACTGCACTTCTGATGTTTAAGGAAAAATGAACTTCCGAAGAGGAATCCTGACTTCCGAAGACAAAGTCATTCTCCTTCCAAAGTTCAACACTTGGAAGATTTTAAGACAATTACTTCCGAAGTATGATGTCATGAAGATCAGCACAAGTTTCTGAACAAGTAGACTCTTCCGAAGTATAAATGGCTTTGGAAGAACTTGTTCTTCCGAAGCAAGTTAACATTCAGAAGAACCTACTATGAACCAATGGACATAAGCATGGACCCTCTGACACTTTGCTGCAACTTCTGGTATACTGCATGGCGTTTCCCCACTCCTATGTAGTTGACCATACTTTATTCCACTTTTCATTCTTTATTAGTTAGTACGGTTACCAACTTTAGTTGGTAACAAAAGGTAAGTCATGAACATGTCATGACTACATTATCTAGGATAGTAATTTACCTTAAATACCTTACTTCTAGCAATGTAGTATTTGTTTAGTCGTACATTTCCAGCCGGTATCAAAGTATAACCTGTTGTAGATAGTAGTATATATAGTTTCTCATTGTAACTCATTCTATATGCTTGACAGAGTCTTGTAACACTTTGAGTTGATAAGTAATATATGCAAGTATTTTGAAAATTATTCTTTGTGTCTTTTTTACTTAGTATATTATTATTAACTCTCAAAGGGTTTGCTTTATCATTTGAGTGTGACTTAGTGAGTTTGAGAGATAACAATTGTGTTAAGTGACCATCCTCGATCCTGCAATTGGTATCAGAGCTTCTTAGGCTCTTGATTGTGAGATTTTACCATCCAAATCATCCGGTTTCATCCCTCGTACACTTACCTCACTCAAAATAGCCAACAATCTGAAATTGTTCGAGTCTAAACTAGGAATGATGACTAAAGGTCCTATCATCACCCCTAAAAACTTTTGATTTTGAAGCATGCGCATTGAAGGTTTCATTAAGTATCAAGACAACAAAATACAGAGATCTATCTTCAATGGTCCTTACAAGCCAAAAGTGGCTGCATCGTTTGTTATGGTGCCATGAAAGAGAAAACTGTTGAAGATTACTTAGATGAAGACCTCAATAGAATGGACATTGATAGCAATGCCATCACTATATTGCTTACAGCCATACCGAACTCTATAATGGTAGGCTTTAAGCACTGCAAATCAACCAAAGAATTTTTGATGCTTTGAAATCAATATACTCTGGTTCAAATGAATCAAAGAAAGATTCCATGAAACAACAATTAGATAAATTTCACATATATTGCTGAAGAGACTCTTAGCCAACAATACTTTAGGTATATGAATCTTATTTCATCACTTCAGTCTGTAGGTGTGACTCTTGAGAAGAAAGATCTATCAAGGAAGTTCATGAGTGCACTTCCTCAAGAGTGAACTTTCTATAGTTTCTCTATCAAAAGGACAAAGAATTTAAACACTCTTACCATGACTGAAGTATACAAAATTCTTGATGGATACTGTGTAGAGATGGAAACTTAGAAAGGCCACTAGATGGACAAAACCTCTAATTATTTTGCTACCAATACTCTAGTTGTTGCTGAAGGACTAAGAGCCTTACAGCCCCAATAGTACCTGACCTACTCCCAAAAGCCATCATGCTCTTCTTGGCCATACATCATTTTTCCTGAGACACCAAGGTCTTAACATATTCATTATGTTCCTTCCAAGACAATTATGCATTTGTTTCAGTAAATGAATATTCTAGTGACTTTCAGTTATGCTTTGACGATCTAGAATCTTTCAACCCAGATGATGTTGAATACATGGATATGGTCCAACAAATGGCTCTTTTGACTTATAGAGCAAAGAAGTTTTTCAAAAGAATTAGAAGGCAGTTCCCTTAAAACCTAATAAACAGCAAATTCGAATTGACAAAACCAAGGCCAAGTGCTACAATGATAGTGAACTTCATCATTTTGCAAGGGAACACAAAGCTCCTGAATCCAACCCAGGAGGCACACAAACCTCCACACATCCTATAACATCTAAAGCTGCTGCAAAGTCAACTGAACAACAACCTATTGTTGTTGCTTAAGAAGTTGACCAGAGCTTCATGGTGCAAGATGTGACCCCTGCTCAAGCACTCATGTCTAGAATAGATGACAACAAGGTATATGAACATCTCTGTACTCTAGTTTGTATTACAAAGTCAAGTTATATCAGGACTATAACATGGAAATAAAATATGATATTGAGTCCTTAAACATCTGAAAATCAAATTTTAAAAGGGCAGAATTTAACTACAAAATGAAAATTGATGAGTTAAAGAAAAGTGTATTGTTTTTAAAACACAAACACTCCAACCATAAGGATCAAATCAAAGTTTTAATTTCCAAGTTAACTGGGGCTTAAGCCCAGCTATTCAAAGCTTATGCTAAAGCACAGAAGTATGCTATTGAAGAGCATAACTTCAAAATCATTCTTGCATCAACCTCCCACTTAATGGTTCGTTTTCAAAACAAAAATAGGTTAGAAACCAATGAAATTGCTCCACCACACTCTTATGAGTCTATAAAACAATAAAGATGTGATACTCAAGAGCAAAGGGTTCTATTTGCTGACTCACTACCTCAAAAGAAGAAGAATGATGTAATTATGGAGACCATTACAAAGAAGGATCGGGTAGAAAAACTCATTCCCACTAGTGATGATCAACCCCTAATCACGAAACCCAAAAGAAACAAAGCTAAGGTAGCTAGAAAAATTTCCAAGAAAGTGGTTGAGTCCAAGTTAAAGATAGATCCAAAGCAAAAAGGATGTGTTCATTTCAGCCAGATTCCAGATGGTTGGGAACTCTAATCTAGGAAAGGAGTGTAGTACCAATACTCCTGTTCTGTTAAATGATCAAAAGTTGAAGGGGAAGACTATTGATTAAGAAATACAAGAAACAACAGTTCTCACATCCCACAAAGGTTAGCATTAAATGCATAATGTGTGGTTTGCACAACCGTTTGGCAAAAGATTGTTACTATAATCCTACAAGCACATATTATGATAATAATATTATGAAAGAAGGTTCCACATTTAGACCTTATCACATGGTCCAAGTATTCAGAAAAGGAAAACTTGTTTCCGAAGCCAAGTTGCTTTCAGAAGAAACTCATCCTTGCGAAAGGAAAATAGCTTCGAAAGACAAGACAAAGAAGATTCAAAAGAACAAAAGAATTTCATTGAAACCTTCCGAGAAAAAAAGTGCTTTGGAAGAAAAGGTGGTGAGAGCCTCTTTTGGGAATAAAAAAGCCTCAGTAGAAAGCTATGTTGCTTAAGCTTTATCAAGCTCATCCATACTGATCAACCAAAGGATGGGATAGAAGATCAGAAAAGACGTTGTAACCCAGACTTCTTCTCCCCAAACATCCATTGAACCCCAATGTATATATTTTGGTTCAATTATGTCATCCATATTGGAAGAGCCCAAGACCAATAAAGCTTGGGTGTCTAATAGTAACTAATCTTTTCATCTTATGTGTAGGGACATCCACATGACAAAAATGAAAATATATAGATTGTAGATAGTTGATGCTCCAGGCATTATGACAGGGAATAGATCTCTTCTTAATAATTTCAACATTTTGATGGAGGACCTGTTCAGTTTGGAGGTGAAACCAGAGGATACATTTCAGGCAGAGGTAGTGTATCCAATGGTAAGCTAAAGGTAGATAAAGTAAACTTTGTCAAATAGCTTGAATACAATCTTTTAAGTGTTTCTTAATTCTATGATCAAAAGCGCGAAATGATTTTCACAGAACATGAGTGCGTTATCCTCAAACCCAGGATGATAATTCCTCAGGAATTGGTTCTTCTTAGATCTCCTAGGAAAGTGTAACACTCCGAAAACTCAAAACAAGTCATCGAAGATAATGAGCTTAATTAGTGGGTATTTAATAAATGAAGAAAATGGGTTATGAGCTAAATTAGGCTTATGGGCAAGAGCCTAAGTGATTAAGAGCCTGTAATCAGCCCTTTTACCCACCTAACCAGCCACCATCTCCCTTATTTGAAACCCTAGCCTCCTAAATTTATAGAGAGAGATAGTAGAGAGAGAAAGTAGAGAGAGAAAGTGAAGAAAACTCAAGATTTGGAGCTTTAAAGGTTAAGAGATTGAAGATCTGGGTGTTGTAGCATCAAAACATAAGAAAGGAGCAACAAATCCAGGCAAGAATCGGCTTTTAAACCCTTCTGTAGATCAAACCCTGATTCTAGGGTTTTAGGTTTTGAAAAGTTGCAAAGAATCGCATAAAGGTCACATTTTACGTATGAAAACATGTAAAAAGCTTAGATATAGCCTCATGGATGATAAAATAAGAGATTGGACATAAAATTTGTGATTTTGGGTTAAAAACGGGTTGGTTTGTAATTTTTATGCGATCTATGAAACTGTCTCTGCATCTAGCGAATTTGCATATTCAAGCTGTGAAACTGTGGGTTTCTACGAAACTATAGTTTCGCAGGTTATTTTGCAGCCATGGAATTCCAATGAAAGTTGGGCAGTGAAACTGTCAACGAAACTGGCAGCGAAATTGTTAGTGAAACTGTTAGTGAAATTGTCAGCAAAACTGCTTATCTGACATCGAAATTAGCAGCAAATTTAGGCAGAAATTAACCCCTTTAAGGGTTAACTTATCTACAGGCTGTGTAGTGTGATTCTAGGCTAAAAAGCTTAATTTAGAGGTTAACTCACGGTATCCGGGTGAATGCTAGATCCCCTTATTTGTAATTTTTTCCATGTATTGGGGTTATTATGCATACTAAATATACATATTTAAATGACCAATATTTTATGAGGTATTAACAAGAAGATCGATTTTTCTATAAAATGTGCTATATAAATGGTTTTAACAACACGGCCCTAGCCAAAGGCCGCCTGTAGGACCCCACTAGGGGTTGCTGCCCCTAGGACCCGCTGTTAGGGACTGCCGCCCCCAAACCCCCGCCGCCTCGCGGAGGGTCGGTTATGTTTACGATGACTGGTACTTGGCATGCTGTGTACTTTTTAAGTTAAGTATTATATATTAAAGTGGAAGATGATATTAATGAAAAGTGAAACTTATTGAATGTTACCCCCGGGCCCTTTTGATGATGAAAAGTCTTGCAAAAGCTATGATAGACTTCACTTATGTGTGTCTGATGTATGATGATTGATCAATATTCATGAGCGGGCTATGTGCCTTACAGTGTGGATTAACTGTCGGGGGTTAGCTACCATTATGATGTGTACCGACAAGGATCGACATTCGTTGTCCATCAACATGGAGCTCTTGCTTTGTGCAATCTTGTTTATTATGAAGTGAAAGATATAAAAGAATGAAAGATAGTGAACATTCTTATTAAGATGTAAATGTTATGTATTATGATGTGTACATGGTCATTATATGAAGGATAAAGTTTATATTTTCTTATTTACCTAAACTAGAACTTACTCAGCAAAGCTGACTTTTATGCATAATAGTTGGCCGAAAAATGCTGATGTTGAGGATGGCACCAGGGAGCTACTTCATGAACAATGGATGACATTCCTGTTTACGAAATTTTTTATTGTAAGTTAAGAAAAAGTACTATGTTTTATTTACAAATGAAGGACAAGTGTATGAGTACAATATGATTTCCAAGTTTTAAATGAATGTCTAATTATTTCCACTGCATAGTTTTTTTATTAAAATGATTTTATGCTATGATTAACCAACTGTGAAGCTTTCTGGGAACGGGGCCTTACAGAAAAGGGGATATGTATAAGCTAGATATGAACAATGCTTCCCCACTGGGTGAAGTATCATGCTTTCTTTCCAAAGCTAACGGTGATGAGTCATATCTTTGGCATAAAAGAATGTGTCATGTTAATTTTAAAACCATGAACAATTGGTTAAAAATACTTGGTACATGGTGTGCATAAAAAAGAATTTTTCTGCAAGGATAACTATGTTGCATGTCTAAAAGGAAAGCACTACAGGGTTCCCCACAAACCCAAAGAAGTGAACTCTATCACCACTCCATTACAATTATTGCACATGGATCTATTTGGTACCATAAGTATAATGAGTATTGGAAGGAAATCATATTGCCTTGTGATAGTTGATGATCGTACTAGATTTACATGGGTATGCTTTAAGAACTAAAGATGAAACTACTGAAACTTTAAAATATTTTATTTTTAAAATAGAAAACCAAATTGATCACAAGGTGAAAAAAATTAGAAGTGATCAAGGTACTGAGTTTAAGAATCACGTTCTTAACTTATTCAATGACTTAAAAGAGATTACTAGACAATGTAGTGCTACTAGAACTGCTTAATAAGATGTGTTGCTGAGAGGAGAAATATGAGACTTATTGAGGCTACTAGGACTATGTTAGCTTATTCAAAGCTGCCTCTAACATTCTTGTAGAGGTAGTTAGCACTGCATCCTATATGCTGAATAGAGTTCTTATAGTTAAGCCCCATGGAAAAACCCTTTATGAGCTATGGAACAAGAGACCACCATTCATTAGTTTTCTTAGGTCCTTTGGCAACAGGTGTACCATACTTAACACAAAGACAATTTGGCAAAATTTGCTTGACCAACTTTTTAAGTTACCCAAACCTATTCCAAATTCTCCAAAAATTTCTGAAAATCAAGCTCTCACAATTAGAAGATAAGATAATATGACTATCTCAAGAACCAGGGGAGCTTCAACAAGTTTCCCAACAAAGTGAGCATCAAAACTCATCAAGTGATAACTCCAACAATGCATAACACCAAGCCAATAGAAGCAACACTTTGAAGGAACATGCAACTATTAATGCAACTTTACAACCAAATGATGCTGATGTTGTCTCTCCTTCAATTAATCAGTCCTAATTGAATGAATAGGAGATATCAGCTGGTCCAACTGTTCCAAATCCTGAGTAGAACTTTTCAAATTTAGATCTCTCCATGCAATTGGATGTGATCCTTAGGCTCAGAATTCATAACACTCACCTAGCTAAAAACATCATTGGATATGTTTCTAAAGGTGTGAGAATAAGAGGACAAACTCATAATGGGAACGTCGACTTTTTTACTCATGCTTTCTTTCTTAGATGGAACAAAGAAGGTAAAGGAACACTTAAAGGATAGTAGTTGGGTTGAATAAATGCAAGAAGAATTGCTTCAATTCA
Organism: Flaveria trinervia; assembly: GCA_025506515.1. Lineage (NCBI taxonomy): Eukaryota > Viridiplantae > Streptophyta > Magnoliopsida > Asterales > Asteraceae > Flaveria > Flaveria trinervia. The sequence continues at coordinate 48,734,466 of CM046441.1, forward strand.
AAAGACAAAAGTTTTGAAAACTATATCAACTACCATCCGGTCAAGTACCTATTGGCACAAAGTGGGTGTTTAGGAAAAAGAGAGTTGATAGAGCCTAGTTATCAAGAACAAGGCAAGAATAGTAGTTCAAGGATACACACACGAGGAGGGAGTTGATTAAACTGATGTATTTGCACCTGTAGCAAGACTTGAGATAGTGAGGATCTTTCTTGCTTACGTAGCATCCAAGAAATTTACAATCAATGTTGGAGCTATATAAGATAGTGTATATTATCAACGCAGTCAAAGTTAACAAAAGTCAACATCACGGTCATAGTCAACGCGAAAGTCAAACTCGATACGTTCGAGACGAAAAAGCGAGACGAGACGTTGAAGATTTAGATGACTAGTAGTTTTATTGTAATAAATATATTTTGTGTAAACAAAATATATTTTACTTTGTTTAAGTCATTTTTATGCTTTATATGTAATTTTTGTTAATTAGCCTAAGTCTAGGGAGTTAAATGCAATTAATGAATATTAGTCTGGACTATAAATAACCTAATTGTAAATAGAATTCAAAAAAATGATTGTATGACCAAGAGATTGAGGGATTACTTGTAAACATATTATTAGCAATTTCATTGAAGATCAAAGGGGTTTTGATTGCGATTATCATATTTTGATCAATAATCTTCGTGATTTGATTCAAGTGCGATTATCCTGGATTTACAATTTGGTATCAGAGCTTGTTGGACCAAAAGAACCAATGAGCCTGATTAGAAAAACCTCTAAGTCCCACAGACATTACAACTGCTGAAGAAGATCACAACAGCTGAAGACATCAGCTGATTACAAGGTCTGAAGACAAAGTCTGAAGCCATCAGCTGAAGACAAAGTCTGAAAGTAAAGTACTGAAGAACAAATACTGAAGACAAAGACTGAAGACCAAAGTGATCAGTAGTTGTCACAACAGCTGAAGTAATTAAATTCAGTAGTTGCGATGGTTTCCTTTCAGTACTTGTAATACTTTTCAGTAGTTATAGTTTCAGTAGTTGTCGTTCAGTAGTTTTATGTTTTTGTACTTAAGCATTCTCTGAGATGTAATCAGTAGTTGAGAACATTCTCAGTAGTTTGCATAGTTTCAGTAGTTTAATAATTCTGTTAGATGTCACTATCAAGTGACATCAGCAGACGTCACATTTCCTATATAAGGAATGTTGACCTAGTTGTAACGTGTGACATTGAGCCACCACGAAAGCATATGAATGAAATATTCTTTTGCAGAATTCTTTCTTCTATAACCGTTTATTGTTACGTTGAATATCAATTGTGTTCTTGTGAATTGTTTAATTCATTGTTCAAATTCCTTTGCAATACTCTCTAATTAATCAAACTTAGATCACTAATCCTAACAAATCGTATCAGAGCAGGTTAATCATTGATCGATCTAACAATTGATCATTGAACTGCTATTTCGATATCTAAGTTTGATTGAATTAGCATATTTTCAAGAATTGGTTATAGATCATTGAATTTCTGCTGCTTTCGGTTATTTGCTTTGAGTTTTCTCTTGGTTCATATTGGTTTGTTGTGTTTTGTTCTAAATCAGTTAAAACTAAATTGAATTTGATTGAATCTGAGAATGACTACTCCTTCTAATGACCCTCACAATACCGGTTCCTCAACCAAGCCTCCGATGCTGGTTAGGACTGAGTATAACATATGGCAACGAAGAATGCTTCATCACCTGTCTGTTAACAGTTCAAGTTGTTGGACATCTGTGGTACATGGTCCACACAAGCCTATGGTGAACAATCCGGAAACCAACCAAATGGTTCCGAAGAAGGAACAATACTCAGATGAGGATCGAAAACTGTTTGAGATTGATGCTAAAGCGCATGGTAATTCTGGCCATGGCTCTGCCTAATGAAATCTATTCTGGGCTTATGCATCATGAAACTGCTCATGACCTCTGGAATGCATTGAAGGAACAATTTGGTGGAACAGATGAGATCTTAGCAAACAACAGAGAAATCCTTGCCCAACAATATACGACATTCTCTCATAGGAAGGGTGAGTCACTGACTCAACAGTTTGAGCGTTTTTCCTGTTTAATCTCTGAGCTGAAAATTGTCAAACATGAATACACTAATAGCCAGATGAACAACAGATTCCTCAGATCACTGCCTGAGATATGGGACACATACACCATTGTCCTACGCTCTAGTGCAAATCTGGATAGCCTATCTCTCATCCAACTCCATGGGAAACTGCTTACATTTGAAAGAGAGATAGAGCAGAAAAAGGAAACTGGCATCATCAGGAAAGCTCACTGATGACTTTGTACCAGGGAACACTGCCTTGGTTGGTCATGAGTCAGAATATGCTGGATCAGAAAGCAATTATGATGAGCATATAGATTTCTCTTCAAAGAGTTCAGATCATGCATTTGTTAGTGTTGACAGTCAGTTAGGCTGTAATAGTGACAATTTGTGTTTCATTATGGATGATTTGAAGGGTATTACTAATGATGACTTAGAAAAGATGGATATTCTAAGACAAAAGGCCTTGATTAATATCAGATCTCAAAAGTTCTACAAGAGAATGGTAGGAAATTTCCAGGACTCTGGCAAAACCAAAGTTGGTTTGACAAGAGTAAGTTGAGGTGTCACAAATGCCATAGGCTTGGACACTTTGCAAGAGAGGTGTAGATCAACTGGATCTAACTCCTCTGCACCCTTTGTGACTTTTCCAAGCAATAGTCCACAAAACAGAGGGCAACATCCTGCTAGTTTTGGTCATCATTCACAACCTATATCTCCTGCATATTTTGTCCTTCAGGGTCCAATGTCATATCCATATCCTTGGTATTACATGCCTCAGTTAAATCAAGTTCAAGTTCCTACTGCATAACAACCTCAAGCCTTACCTGAGCCTTTACCATCTCAATCATCTAAATCACAACCTCATCACAGCTTCTTCACCCCTGGTGTTGTTGACTGGAGCAGTTTACCAGATGATCTCTCTGGTAATGAGCAATTATTTGCTGGTGATGGTCAACATGGTGGTGAACATCCTTTTGGGAATCTAGCTCTCATGGCCCTGGAGTCTACTGAGAGTTCATGCTCCAATGCATCTTCATCACAGATAACCCAGGTATCCTCTAAGGCTAAGGCCAAGCTATTCTGAATCTTGCATAGCTGCATTTATCTCTATCAGAGAGGCAAATGTAGCTTTAGTTAATCAAAATCTTGAGCTTGAGCAAACTATTTCCAAAAGAAAAGCTGAATATGAGTCTGTCCTTAAGGATAAAGATGATGAGATTCATAAGCTTAAATGCCAATTAAATGATGAAAAAGCTAAGCTAGAGGTCATTCTTGAGAACCACAGAGAACTCAAAGAAAAACTTACAGCTACCCAAGTTGAATGTGACCACTGGATATCATCCTGCAAGGGATTTGAAATGCTGCTCAGCAAGCAATCTGCTTCGAATGTGAAGTTTGGAATAGGTTACAACCACATTGCACCACCTACAGATTTTACTCTAAAATCGATAGTAAAACCTGAAGGTGAAAGTAATTTCTAAACCATCATCATGTGCATCATCCTCAAGTGATCACCCAAAATCACAAGATGAAATCAATGTTATACCTCAGCAAATCAATTGCCTGATGGGTCAACTACTGATAAGCACATGAAGCTGAGTACTTAGATGTTGTCCCTCAAAGTATCTCAAGCACTGAAGGGAAAGACACAACATCTGAAAAGCATTTCAAATCAGCTAAAATAAAAGGATTAACAACTGCTGATAGAGAACAGCTGAAGAACAAGTCTTCAATTGTTACAGATCCTTTAGTACTTAACACAAGTACTGAAAGGAGGAAAGTACTGAAGAGCACACCTTCAGTAGTTTCCACATCAGCGGTTGATCAATCCAAGATGAAGAATAAGCCATGTGAAATATGTGGTAAATTCAATCATCTTTCTGATGAATGTTGGTACAGAAAGGGTTCCATACTCAACAGAGATAAGCTAATTAAAATCCAGATGGATGAAATGAAAAATGAGTTTGAGACCAAGTTTGTACCACAGTCATCCCAATGTGATAAACCCAAGCCTTCATCCAAATCCAAAAGAAGGATAGGGTTTATCATAAAACAGCTGATAGTGCTCCTCATGATAAAATCAGACTAAGTCTGTGAATTTCAAGGAGGAAATGGTGGGCCACAGGACCTCATCAAACACAAGTACTAATATGTCACAAGAGCTGAAAGCTTTGGCTACAAATCAGACACAACTTGTTATGATGGTTCAACATTTGTTGGGGAGAGTTAACCAACTAGATGCACCTGTGATCAAACCACTGAAAAGGCATTCCAAGCCAAATCCAAGGAATCCATTTCAGCACCATCTCCTTCTTCATCAGCTGTTAATCATAAGAAACAAGTTAGTTAAATCTGTTGATGAGACAGACCCAAAACCAAAAAGGTTTGGGTCTCAAAACCTAACTAGTTCTTTATGATAATGCAGGATTCTTCAGCATGCCAAAGGAGCATCTGGTATGTAGACAGTGGAGGATCTATGCATATGACTGGGAGCAGTTCTCTTCTTAATGACTATCTCAAGGAAAGAAGGGATTTGTTTCATTTGGAAATGATGCCAAGGGTTACATCATCGGGAAAGGATATGTTTCTAATGGAGATATCAGTTTGATGATGTTAACCATGTGGAGAATCTCAAGTATAATCTACTGAGTGTCAGTCAGATGTGTGATAAAGGGCATGTTGCACTTTTCACAAGCCAGAACTGCAGGATTCTGTCTTCCCAAGTTCTGAGGCTGATTGACAAGGTATTGGATGATCATACTCTTCTGCAGGCCAACAGGATTGGAAGAGTATATGCCTTGGATTTGTCAAAGAAGATTGATTTGAAGGGTCATCCTTGTCTGTTCTCCAAAGCCTCTCCTCAGGAATCTAAAATGTGGCATAGAAGGCTGGGTCATGTTAATCTCAAAAACATGAATCAGCTGATCCACAATAGTTTAGTGAGAGGTATACCAATAAAGGAGTTCCATTGTGATGAAACCTGCACTGCTTGTTTAAAAGGAAAACAACATAAAGTCTAATTCCCTCCTATTGAAGAACCTAAGTCCACTGCCTGCTTGCAGTTACCGCACATGGATCTATTTGGTCCAGTGAGAGTGATGAGCATGGCAAAGAATAAATACTGTCGGGTAATTGTGGATGATTACTCCAGATTTGTATGGACTTTCTTCTTGCATTCAAAGGTTGAGGTTGCTCAGATGATTATAAACTTTGTCTTGTATGTTGAGAAGCAGTATTCCCTATCAGTCAAGTGTATAAGGAGTGATAATGGAACTGAATTCAGAAACCATACACTTGATGATTTTTATCTATCAAAAGGAATCAAGAGGTAGTTTAGCATCCCAAGGACTCCAGAACAAAATGGAGTAGTGGAGAGAAAGAACAGGACCCTAATTGAAGTTGCAAGGTTATGTTGGCTGACTCTGGTTTGCCATTGACCTTTTGGGATGAAGCTGTTAACACAGCTTGCTATGTGCAGAATAAAGTGTTAGTAAATCAGAGGTTGATGAAGAGTCCATATGAAGTTCTACATCATTTGGCTCCTCTAATTTCATTCTTCAAAGCCTTTGGGTGTCCTTGTTTCATTCTCAACAGAAAGGATCAACTCCACAAATTTGATCCTAAGGTGGATGCAGGGTATTTTGTAGGTTATTCATCCAAATGCAAGGCTTACAGAGTCTTCAACTGCAGAACAAAGATAGTTGAAGAAACCTTGCATGTGAAATTCAATGAATCTCGTAAGGATAAAATTCCACAAAACCCTGTGGAGTTGTTTGATCTGGACATACTGCAATATGTTCTTATCAATCTCCAGCTGTTGCAGATCATGTGGATAAATCATCTTCTGCAGCAAGTCTTCCACCTGGTGGTACTGAGATGATGATGATATCAGTACTCACCTTTTCAAGTTTAGTGACCAACTGCCTGAGTCTGCTAAACTTGATGTTCCTGTAGCTTCTGTAGCTCCATCCACAACAAATGCTGATGAGATTTCTGACTCCTCTACATCATTTGACTTGCGATCTAATACTTGGTTTCAAAAATCTGGATCACCATCTGCTGCTGCTGAACCGGTTACAAACACTTGCACTGATCTTATAGTATACCAAGAGCTGAAGAATCACCCCATGTCTCAAATCATTGGTGATATCAATGCTGGTGTCTCAACCAGAAGTCAATTGTCCAAATTCTACTTCTATGCTCTCTTCATCAGTCAGCTAGAGCCAAATAACTATCATGTTGCCTTAAGAGACAATGGATGGGTTGAAGCCATACAGCTTGAGCTACTTTAGTTCAAAAAGCAGCAAGTGTGGGAACTGGTTCCTCCACCCCCAGGTAAGTGTGCAATAGGCACTAAATGGGTGTTTAGGAATAAAACTGATGAAAATGGGCTTATTGTCAAGAACAAGGCTAGACTGGTTGTACAAGGGTTTTCACAAGAAGAAGGTATTGATTATGATGAAACCTTTGCCCCTGTAGCCAGACTAGAGGCAATTAGATTGTTCTTAGCCTATGCTGCATTCCACAATCTTAAAGTTTTTCAAATGGATGTCAAAACTGGATTTTTATATGGTAAAATAAAAAAAGAGGTTATGTGTGTCAACCACCAGGTTTAAAGGACAATAAACATCCTTATTGGGTGTATCAAATTGATAAGGCTCTTTATGGGTTGAAGCAAGCTCCTAGAGCCTGGTATGAAACACTTTCACATTTTCTTCATAAAAATAATTTCACTAGAGGCTCCATAGATAAAACTTTGTTTATTAAGAAAGTGGATCAGCATAAGCTACTTGTTCAAATTTATGTTGATGATATAATTTTTGCATCCTCTGATCCCCAGTTGTGTGATGATTTTACAAGTTTAATGAAACAAAAGTTTGAAATGAGTGCAATGGGAGAATTATAGTTCTTTCTAGGCTTGCAAATCAAACAAAAGGCTGATGGAACCTTTATTCATCACTTAAAATATACAAAAGAACTTTTGAATAAGTTTGATTTACAAAATTGTAAGCCCTGTTCTACTCCCATGTGCAACACCACACAACTGGATACAGATCAGAAAGGTAAAGCTGTTGATGAAACACTTTACAGATGTATGATTGGGTCCTTGATGTATTTAACAGCTTCTAGACCAGATATCATGTTTGCAACTTGTGTTTGTGCTAGATTTCAGGCTGCTCCTAAAGAGTCTCATTTGATTGCAGTCAATAGGATTTTTAGATATCTGCAAGGTAGACAATCTCTAGGTCTATGGTATTCCACTGGACACTCTTGCAAATTAGTTGCTTTTTCAGATAGTGACTATGCAGGGTGTAAGTTAACCAGAAAGTCAACTTCTGGTGGATGTCAATTCCTAGGCAACTGTTTGATTTCTTGGCAGAGTAAGAAACAAACATCTGTTGTTACATCCACTGCTGAAGCAGAGTACATTGTTGCTGCAAGTTGTACATCTCAGGTACTCTAGCTTCAAAACCAATTATTGGATTATGGCATTACAGAGACTAAGACTCCATTATTAATGGATAGTGCTTCAGCTCTGTGTATTGTCAAGAATCCAGTCCAGCACTCTAGGACCAAACATATAGAGATCAGACACCATTTTATTAGGGATTGTTTTGAAAAAGGTTTGATTGATTCAACGTTTGTGCCTAGTGCTGATGAGCTTGCAGATATATTTACTAAGCCTTTGGATAGTTCAACTTTCCAAAACCTTGTGTTAAGGCTTGGTATGCTCCAGCTAGAATAAGTGATAACTACTGATGATCTCAGTAAACAAGTACTGATGATCATTAGTAACCATGTCACAAATATGGACTGATTCTGTTAAAAGAAACTGATGCAGTTACAACTACTGATGTAGTTATAACTACCGATGTCAGTAAAAACAGATAAGTACTCATGTCCTATGCAACAACTGAAAACAGCTAAAAAGTCTAATGAGTAAGTGTTGAGGACAGTATGAAACAACTGAAAAGCTAAGAATTGACGAAAACTACTGATGAGAATTTTCTCTTCAGTTGTTTCCATAAACTGCTGTTTCACCCTAAACAGTTGATGACTAATACCAAGTCCTCAGTTGTTTACAACAGCTGAAGACAAAACCAAGGTTTTCAGTAGTTTCATAACTACTGATGACTAAAACCATTCTTCAGTTGTTTTCAAATGTCTGATAGTTAAAACCAAGTCTTCAGTTGTTTTCATAACAACTGATGCCAACACCAACACTTTCAGTCATTTTCTTTTCATCCTTTTCTTAACCTATGAATACCTGCACTTATAGCCAAACGTTTCATTAGCCGTTTTTCAAACCTTTTCTCTCTCAACAATGGCGACCATGAAACTCAAACCCCGACACAACTGTGTTGCCTACCTTTCGAAATCGGCTTTCTGGAACAAGTTTGACAATGCCATCGATCTTATGGTGGATTCCCAATACCGAACAGCCTTTCTTCTGAATCCTACCATATACCTTGATCCCTTAACCCAGTTTTGGACCAACGTCTCTGTAATAACTGGTGAGAATGAGAGCCTACTCACTCTCCAGTCGTTGGTGAACCAGAAACAGTGCTCATCACCCCCGACATCATTCGCAAAACCCTAAATTTGCATGATGGCACCTATGTTAAGAATACCCGAAGGCACCATTGATATGTCTTTCATCAATAACGGGTATGAAGGCGACTTAAGTGCTACAACTATACTTAAAAAGCACTTCCATGATGCTGAACGACTTATCTTTCATATGGTGAATGTCTGCCTTGCATCAAAGACATCTTCTTGGGATCAGATGTCTTCCTGATGGCAACAGGTATTGTACTCTATCTTTGAACGCTAAAATCTAAATTTTTCTGAGATAGTTTTCATGGAACTAAAGGATCTGGCTCAGAAACCTGTGGCAAACAGATGGCTACTTTATCCCAGGCTTTTGATGGCCATAATTTTGAATCAATTAAAATTTGATGGTCTTGTTGGTCTTGGAGTCCCTGCTCTAGCTTTTTTAGCTGAGGTATACTCCAGACATAACTCAGACCCTACTCTAAAAGGGGCTGCCCGGATGCTAAAACCGAAGCAGAGGGAACCCACAGCCTCCACTTCCAGATCCAAAGTCCCCACCAAACCCAAATCCAAAAAGCCCAAAAAGGCTACTCAGGGAGATGAATCCCCTGAGGATGCCCCTGTACCACAAACACAGGAAATACATATTGGTTCTAATCCCCCAGTTATGTCCAAGACTCAACCTGCTGAAGCCGCACAGTATCCTCTCCACAGGATCCTGTTGCAACCACAATTGGGGATCCCACATTTCTGGAACCTATCTCAATTGAGAGGGTTACCATTAAAGAGCACCTCTCACCCCGGGTGCAATCTGCTTCGGACCAATCTTCACATGCAACCACCCCTCAAAGCCCAACACTGATAGTTGCTAAAGTGCTGAGTCAGTTGCATTCCTCACCCCTCCCCAGAAACCACTTACCACCGGGAATACCTCAACCATTGAGGGGAGGACCAAAATGCTTCTGATAACGCATATCACAGGGGTTACAATGTTCAAACTCCAAGTGTAGAAATGGAGGTTAGAACATCTGGTAAGGCTGCCACTTCTACTGATTCAGCAAATGATCAGGATGAAGTTGGTAACATCCATAAGACCTTACCAGAGACAACTACCAATGAAGGACACAGTCCTGAGGCAGGAAGTCCCCAGTACCAAGAACAAGGGGCACATGCTTCTACTGATCTACACTCAGAGCATGTACATACTGATTCAATCAGGAGGTCAGGTGATTCAGCACATACTGATGATGACCTAGGCTTTTTCTATGATGTATTAGCCCATAAGACCATCCTAGAGACTGTGGTGAGCAGACTCAAAGAGCTGCTAGACAAAATGTCTCAGGATCAAAGTCCATCTACCCCAAAAACCCCATAGATGGCACCTTCAATTGAAGGTTCACCAAACACTGAGGCTACACACTTAACTGAGCCACTACTTTTGGCACCACCTCTCAGGGACAGAACCCCTCTGCGCAGATGGTTGCTATCTTTCAAAACTGCTTACCTCTCATCACTCCCATTATCACTAACATAGTGCATAAAACCATTGATGAAAGGATCTCCTTAAATCTACAAACCCTCATTGATGATGTTGTTCACAAATCTCTTTCTGCCTTTCAAGCCCCTGATCCCAATGCAACCAAAAAGGGGGAGACTTCCAAGTCTAAGGCAGTGAAAGAAAAGAAAAGAAAAGAAAAAGAGTTGATGATGGGAAAGAGCCTGCAAAAGAGAAGGAGGTGGTGAAAGAACTGATCGCAGAACAGCTGATCACAGATAAAGAGAAGGAAGATCAGCTGATCACATATAAAAGAAAGAAAAGTGCTGAGTCAAAAGCTAATGAAGATAAATCCTTAGAAGATCTTGTCAAAGATGCTGATGAAGCTCACAACAGATCCATGGATAAAATTATAGATAAGCTCTTTCGATAAGGTCATGACATAGCCACACTAGACACTGAGATCAGAAGACTGGAAATAGAAGAGATTCAAGCTAGATGGGCTGTTTATAGTGTGTTGGAAAGGGAAAGATTGGAGATAATGATCATATTCATTGCCAAATACCTTGGAAGATCATTGATAGAGATAAAGCCTGGTCCAGAGACAGTATCTTGGAGATAACCAAGAAAATCTGCTCTGCTGGAGGCTATAATAAAGGGTTGATCATCGAAGCACTGGATGAAGCAGGTGCAGGGAAGAGAACTGAAATGGCAAAGCTCTCCAAAGCCAAATTCACCACCAAAATACTAAGTCAGTCTTCTCACACTCCACTTAAACACAACCCTTGTCTCTAAAATCTCCCAAATCTATCCCTAAACCAAAGCCACCCACAACTGAACCCACAAAACTAATCCCTTTACCACAAAAACCACCTCAAACCTTACCCAGTGATACACCCAGAAGGTGGAGAAGGGTGTTGAGGGTAGAAGAAGATGAAGAAGAGGACGATGATGAAGATTGTCTGCCAATCTCTGCTGTTCTCCACCTTAAAACACCTGAGCACAGAAGTCAACAAGTGATTACACCTGACTTGCAAATGCAGATGGTGAAGGTAAAGATTGAAGAAGCAGAACAGCAGAAGCAGCACGATGAGCAGTTTCTCAAGATGGTTGACAAGGATTTCCCTCAGTCCTCATCCATTCAAGAAATGAAGTAACATGCTCTGAGGCTGTACACTTTTAGACATACTTTTCAACATCAAAGAGAAAGAGTGCGGATCTGGCCAGACCCAGGGTAAGTTCTAGAATTCATAAGAAGAATATACCAAGTAGATATCATGGCCAAGTGAAGAAGACCTTGAATGCTGCAATCATGTTGGCCATGGTAGTCTCACCCTGGGAAATCATTGAAGAATTCAAGAGAGCTCACAACTCCAAGACAACCCCTCAATCTATTCTTGAGAACAAAATGATCAAGAAGGGGTAGTTATACAAAAGACTTGAAGATCTTCAAAAGAGTGAACTTTAGTTGTTGCTTGAAGGCTCTCACCCTGATGAATTTGCTTACAGAGAGATAACAACTGTGGAGTTGAAAAATGGAAAGACAGTGAGATACCTGTCTGAGTATCATGGCCCAGAGTACTACTTCGAGGGAGAAGCAGAAGAACTCACCAAGGAGGAACAAGTTGTTCTCTTTGAGGCCTATGCTAGTGAGTCTTATAGACTCATTAATGGGAATTAGGTTTCATGATTGGGACAAGACTCTGTGTCCAGTTTCCCCAAGACAGAGTTCCCTTCCTTACTTAGCCAATCAAAAGATTAGAAACCTTTTTCCTGGCCTATGCTTAAATGATTACCTCTGAAGCTGATCAAGAGGGTGTTTCTACCATGAATAAGTGGGATCATCAATAAGTTTAGAGGTTTTGGCTGCATTGGTTCAAGGGGAGTTTGTTGGACCAAAAGAACCAATGAGCCTGATCAGAAAAACCTCTAAGTCCCCCAAACATTACAACTACTAAAGAAGATCACAACAGCTGAAGACATCAGCTGATTACAAGGTCTGAAGATAAAGTCTAAAGCCATCAGCTGAAGACAAAGTCTGAAAGTAAAGTACTGAAGAACAAAGACTGAAGACAAAGACTGAAGACCAAAGTGATCAGTAGTTGTCACAACAGCTGAAGTAATTAACTTCAGTAGTTGTCACAACAACTGAAGTAATTAACTTCAGTAGTTGTAATGGTTTCCTTTCAGTACTTGTTATTTACTTTTTAGTAGTTGTAGTTCAGTAGTTTTATGTTTTTGTACTTAAGCATTCTCTGAGATGTAATCAGTAGTTGAGAACATTCTTAGTAGTTTGCATAGTTTCAGTAGTTTGAATAATTCTGTTAGATGTCACTATCATGTGACATTAGCAGACGTCACATTTCCTATATAAGAATGTTGACCTAGTTGTAACGTGTGACATTGAGCCACCACGAAAGCATATGAATAAAATGTTTCTTTTGCAGAATTCTCTCTTTCTATAACCGTTTACTATTACTTTGAATATCAATTGTGTTCTTGTGAATTGTTTAATTCATTGTTCAAATTCTACTGCAATACTCTCTAATTAATCAAACTTAGATCATTGATCCTAACAGAGCTACTTTGGATCAAATTCACTGATGATTTGAAGACTTTTAGAGAGAGAAGTCAATGTTTTGGTTATTTTTGTTCAATATCAAGTTTTCATAAATTTCAGATCAAATTCGTGTGTATTTGATATGGAATTTGCTTGAATTTTGTTTGTTTTTGGTTGAGGAAGCTTTGTTAATCGTCAGATCTCAAATCCATTGAGTTTTTGATGATTTCAGATTGATTTCGTGTTGAAAAAACTTTTCAGCTTCGTCTAGCAAAATTACCAATTCATCCAGCGAAATTGCTTGTTTTTTCAGCAAAACTACAAGTGTTTTACATTTTGTAGTTAGTTTCAGCATCTCAGCGAAAGTAGTGATCTTAAACAAAAGTTCAACAATGCTTGTGTGCACAGTACAAGCGAAATTGTTGTCGAAAGTATCTTTGAACGGAAGTTCAAGGTTGTTTTGTGCGAAATTGTCGGCGAAACTAAGCAGTCTAAATCATTTGGCTAGCGAAATTGCTGCCAAAATTTTCAGCAAAACTACTGTCGGCTCAGCGAAACAAGATTTTACTGCGAAACTAGCGCTGCGAAACTAAAATTTCAGTGAATTATTATTTCTTCAGCGAACTAGAATGCCAAAGGTGACTTTTTTCCCCTAGTTGGGATTAATTGATTTTATCTCGATAAAGAAAATTTCACCGACTTTAAAAGATTTACAAAAAAATATTTTCCCGGCGGAGAATTATTGTAAAATTTTTGGGAAAAATATTTTTGGGGGTGTTAATTGCAATAAAGAAAATTAAAAAAATGACTTTTGCAGAACCGTTTAAATCCTTCGAATCTAATAATCTCACAATTGTACAATTTCTCTGTGATAATTTTGCAGCTTTAAAGAATGAAAAGATGTCCGATTTTGTTGATCGTTTTCTGTTGGTGGCAAGTAATTTGAAGATGTTTGATACCCAATTAGGAAATCATGAACAAGTTTTGAGATTGCTTGATTCCCTCCCATCAGAACAGAGCTCACACGGCAAATCGGTTTAACGAGATAGAGGCTTTCGGGGTTACAAACTGTTGGAGGTGATAAACAAACTAAAGGAAATTGAGTTGGATATCAAATGTCGTGAGTCTATGAAGCGACATATCTAAATCCAAAGATCACTTCAAACTCCAAAGAAAAACCAGAAGAGAGATCAGATTATGGCACCAATTCCAATGGTTTACCGAAACCTGGACTTGAAGTGGTACACGAGGAGCTTATGTAGACATCCATAGGTAAAGGTGGAGCTGAGTTGAATGATGAAGTTTGTGATGCTGAGAAGGAAGATGAATGGAAGCAAAATACCAAAGATTGCAACTACGAGAAGGATCTTAATACTAAAAGAGTCATCCTAGATCTTCCATACGAGACAGTTCAAGATATTTATTTTTCTACTTGCAAAATTCGTTTATTTGGTTTGTATAAAGCTAATAGGTTACATTTAGATAACCAAATAGAATTAACTACCATAAACGCATAACTTAAAAAGAATGAAGCCAAGTATTTTATAAAATTAAATGAAGCTTTAAAAGAAAATGATCATTTAAAACGAACTCTTCTTGAAAGAAATGCTAAAATTAATCTTTAAATGAAAGAGTCACCTTGGCTGAATTTGAAACAAGCAAGCTTAAAACAAAGCTTGATAGATGGACCATATCCGGAATGAAACAGGAAGAGCTACTATGTAAACAAAGGGGAGCTAGGGTTAAAACGGTAGTGGGTTATGGTGAAAATCCATACGTCTATCCTTCTCCTAACACTCATTGTTACTATCCTATGCCTCAACCTCATCCATCTAATGATTTGATTGAAGTTGCAGAAACTAATAGTTTAAATGCAGGTTTAAGTAGTGTTAATCTTAAAGAGGTTAGAGATGTGCATGATTCTCCTGTAGGTTTGGGATTCCTCAGGCAAGGATCTGATAAGACGATTAATGACGATTCCACCTCTGATGTTCCAAAACGAATATCAGTTACTTCTCTAATCTTCTTCAACAAATTTAAAATAGGTAACATTCCTTCGTTTGTTCCTGTCAGGTTTGTCAAAGAAGGAACAGTTGTCAAATCGTTAGGAAATTAGAATCCTATAACCGAAGTCAATACAATGGGAGGTGTCAATCAAGATCCATTGGAGAAAGATTTGTGTATACGAGACTGGATAAGCACAGATGATAAATCAATCATAGAGGACCATGTTGGTTCCTCAATCAAGATATATCCTAACATTGTCAAGTCTCAAAAGCTTCCAAAAGCTAAATCAAGACCAATATGAATATATTCTCTAATTGCAAAACAACCCAGTCAATCAGTGAAGATCTCATTCTTATTCTACATGGGAAACTTCAGAACAAGCAAGAATCTGCTACAAGCTCAAAGCAATCCTCATCACCAACTGCATAACAGGGGACTACAAAGAATCAAAAGCCTTTCAAGGCTTGTTTTGAGTGTGGTAAAGAAGGTCATGTAGTAAAAAAGTGCCCTCAAAGACTTGCTTTGAATGGTAAAGGCAAAACGAATTGCTTCTCCGAATGTAAGTCTACAAAGAATATTCTAGACGGAAAAGGAAACATGAGTTGCTTCTCTAGTTCAAAAGGTAAAAAGCAAACATCTTTGAATGATTGGATGAAAAGCCCTCCATCGAAAACCTTTCATGTGAAGCTGGTTTCACATGATACAAAGATGAAAATGACCAAAGGTTCAAAACCAAATTCCTTTCCTTCCGGTCTTAAACAAAAAATGATTTCCAAATTTAATTCATTCAAATCCAAATTAATTGAACTAAAACAATTTGGAAAATTAAAAAGAAGGATACTGCAATCCCCGATTGTTTAAACGGTTATGTGCCGAAACAAGTTTCTTATATTGATGAAAAAGGAACTTCCAGGATTACGATGGCTTGGGTTCCCCTTTCTAACTAATTTGTTAATGAATGCAGGAACAATTCAGGAGGACTGTTAGTAACCGGTTTACTAACAGATATTGTTCCTAAATCAAATTTGAGGCAGAACAAAGTAATAAAAAAATAGGTTGGAAGACCTGTTTTATTTGCATTATCATAGTTCGCACTTCACAATCATTGCATATTTTTTGATAATTCATTTCTTATCTTGATAATTAGTGTAGTTTGGAAGACCTTCTTTGGTAAATTTCTATTTTTGTACAGTTTGATAAAAACAAAATAAAAAAAATATATAAAAAAATTTTAAAAAAACAAAAAAATAGGTTCATAAAAATAAAAATTTAGGGGAAGAGTATATAAGTGATACATAAAAAAAAATAAGAACTGGGAACTTGATTTGAGATGACTGAGAAATGATTGTATATCATCTTGAAATGCTTGTTTTTGCATGACCTGTGTTTCTAAAATAAGAAATGATAGTAACTGATGTTGTTATCTGATTTACATCTTATTTGAAATTGTGAATAATAGAAAAACAATTTTTTTAATAATATGCTTGGTAGACTCAGCCTGAAGAATAAATTAGACAGCAACATAATGATTTTAAATTAAAATATATGCTTAAGGGCGTCTGCATTTCACAATCATTTTGGCCTGCATGAAAAATGAGTCCCGACAAAAATTGGATTGAGAATTGATCTTTCACCCACCATGATACAAATCATATAAGCCATATCTTTGAGCCATGATTGGTGTATTTATGTGTCTTGTGTTTGTGCTAATCTTCTCTGTTGTATACCTGGGGTGATGATCTCCTTTGATATACGATAGTACTAACCTGGAGCTCTCATTGGCACATGATTAAATAGTCATCCCCTTTGTTATACGTGAGAATAGACCTAGAGGTCTCACTATTTGGTCTAAGTAGTGTGAATCATCTAAATAATGAATTCATTACAGTATGAAATATTCTGTTTATAATCACTTGCACACTAATACACATACCTTGCTTATAAGATCGTAACAAAATTCAAGAAACCTGAGGTTGGTGAGGGTTTTTGCCAATGATTTGGGGTCCTAGCATTCTAAAGTATTTAACGAACCTTAACGAATCATTTGCTGCTTGTTGAAAAAGATAGGGCATGGGTTTAAGTGGACAAACAAATCAGCAATCGTTATTGATTTGTTTGAGAATTTTATAATCATTTAAAGACTGTGATTAGATTCAGTTATCAGTCTGATCTTATTGCTTGTTGATGATTAATTTCATCTTTGTGCTAAAGTATATCTTGAGGATATCTCATGATCGACTTAGTTCTAGGTTATAAAAGAATTTATAGATAATAAAATGTTATAATAAATGTATATAATAAAAATAAAATTATAATAAATTTTTATTTCAAAATATTTTTTAGGTCTTACATTTTATGATGTTACAATTTTATCATTTTCATGCATTTCACAGAAATTGCGTACAACAGAACACGGGTTTGCTTGTTTTCAAACACAAATAAACACGAGTTTATTTTGTTAAAATGAAATGATCTAATTAGAAATGTCAAGATTGTATTTGTGAATATGTTTTAGATATTTGCTGTAAGTGATGGCCGATCATCAGTTGAGCAGTGTACCTGATCAGAGAACTTGTTCCTCAAGTTTGCAGAGATACGAGCTAGGAATCCTCTTCCTACATCTTCTAAAGCACTCAAGATTAGAGATTTGGGAAGGCTATTTGAATATCTTTACAAAGGATGCACTCGAAAAGGAGAAGCGTATAATTAGGTGGAGGTTATGAAATCAATAATATTTCTCATTAGATTCAGAAAGATTCAAGTTGAAGATCATTCAACTGTTGACTTATCGGGTCTGAATTTGTATGTAGACGTTGATAATGATAGACTAAGGGGGAGTATTGTTGGAGCTGTACAAGATAGTCTATATTGTCAACATAGTCAAAGTCAACAAAAATCAACATCATTGTCAAAGTCAAGGTGAAAGTCAAACCCGATACGTTCGAGACGAAGAAGAGAGACGAGACGTTGAAGATTTAGATGACTAGGAGTTTTATCGTAATAAATAAATTTTGTGTGAACAAAATATATTTTACTTTGTTTTGTTTAGCGGGTTAAGTGCAATTAGTAAATATTAGTCTACAATATAAATAACCTAATTGTAATTAGAATTAAAAAAAATGGTTGTATGACCAATAAATTGAGGGATTACTTGTAAACACATTATTAGCAATCTAATTAAAGATCAAAGGGGTTTTGATTGTGATTATCATATTTTGATATATAATTTTCATGATTTGATTCAAGTAGGATTATCCTAGATTTATAGTCTACCAACTTGATGTTAAATGTGCATTTTTATATGGGGATATAAACAAAGAATTCTATGTGTGCCAACCTCTAGGATTTGAAGACCCATGACACCCTAACTATGTGTGCAAATTGGATAAAGCTCTCTATGGGCTGCACGAAGCACCTAGGCTATGGTATGAGACTTTGTCTTAGTTTCTCCTGAAGAATGGTTACACCAGAGGTACCATTGACAAGACTTTATTCATAAGAAAGTCCAGAAAAGATATTTTGCTCGTACAAGATGACACTATATTTGGTTCCTCAAATGACCAAATATGCAAAGACTTTCATAACATTATGAAGAAGAAGTTTGAGATGAGTTCCATGGAAAGAATGGAATTTGTCCTTCAAATTTAGGTAAAGCAAATAATAAAAGGGTTCTTTATCAATCAATCTATATATTAATGACATTTTAGAAAGATTTGATATGATGGATTATAAGCCAGCAAAGACTCCTATACCTAGAAGCCATAATCTTTGTTAGACTCTGAGGGGGAGGATATTGATCAACATTAGTATAGGGCAATTATTGGATCTTTGATGTATCTCACAACATGTAGACCTGATATTATGTTTCCATTCTGTATTTGTTCAAGATATTAGGCAACTCCAAAAGTGTCTAATCTAGTTGCTATCAAAAGAATCCTTAGTTACCTCAAAAGAGTTCCCAAGCTGGGTTTCTAGTATCCTAAGAATCAAGACTTCAATCCTTATTGATACACTGATAGTGACTATGATGACTAGAACATCAACAAGAAATCAACATGAGGAGGATGTCAACTTTTTGGTGGAAGGATCATCTCATGGCAATGCAAGAAGTAATCTTATGTCTCAACATCAATTGCTGAAGCTGAATACGTTGGTGCTGCTAGTTGCTGTGCCCAGCTATTGTGGATTCAAAATCAGATGTTAGACTATCGATTCAAATTCATGGAGACTTCTATTCACATTGACAACAAGAGTGCCATTTCCATTACAGAAAATCTGCAGGATCGGTTTTTGTCACTAAACACTTGGTTTTCTCTCAAACTCACT
The DNA here is from genome assembly GCA_025506515.1 of Flaveria trinervia. Classification (NCBI taxonomy): domain Eukaryota; kingdom Viridiplantae; phylum Streptophyta; class Magnoliopsida; order Asterales; family Asteraceae; genus Flaveria; species Flaveria trinervia. The sequence continues at coordinate 48,753,496 of CM046441.1, forward strand.
TAAACAACACTCTTGATGAAAGTAGAATCTTTAAGAGTTGATAACAATATAATAAGTAATAACAAAACACAAGAAGTAATTTTCAAGGTACTTGCATATATTGCTTCTCAACTCAAATATTACAAGATTCTTACAAGCATATTTCACGAGTTACAATGAGAAACTATATATAATACTACCTGCAGCCGGATATACTTTGATACCAGCTGGAATCCTCTAACTAAAGCAAATACTACAAAGCTATAGTTTAAGGTATCTCAGATAAGACTTTATCTAAGATATGGTAGTCAAGACATGTCCCTGACATACCTTTTGTCACCAACTAAAGTTGGTAACTTGTACTCACATAAAAAGGTGAACAGTGGAATAAAGTATGGTCAACTACATGGCTCTTTGAGAAAACGCCATGCATTATCAGAGGTCTGTCAGAGGCTATACTTATGTCCACTGGTTCATAGCAGTGTCCTCTGAAGGTTAAATGGCTTCCGAAGAACAAGTAATTCCGAAGCCACTTATACTTCGGAAGAGGCTGCTTCTTCCGAGGCTTGAGAACTTCTGCTTTCTTAATACTTCAGAAGTAGTCTTCTGATTTCTTCCTTTGAGACTTCATCTTCAGAAGTGAATACTTTATCTTCAGAAGTAGAGCTTTGGCTTCGGAAGTGGAACTGTTGGACCAAAAGAACCAATGAGCCTGATTAGAAAAACCTCTAAGTCCCACAGACATTGCAACTGCTGAAGAAGATCACAACAGCTGAAGATATCAGCTGATTACAAGGTCTGAAGACAAAGTCTAAAGACAAGATCTGAAGACTTCTACTAAAGATAAAGTCTGAAAGCAAAGACTGACGACAAAGTCTGAAAGAAAAGTACTGAACACAAAGTCTGAAAGCAAAGACTGAAGACAAAGTCTGAAAGAAAAGTACTGAAGACAAAGTCTGAAAGTAAAAGTCTGAAGAACAAAGACTGAAGACAAAGACTGAAGACCAAAGTGATCAGTAGTTGTCACAACAGCTGAAGTTATTAACTTCAGTAGTTGTGATGATTTCCTTTCAGTACTTGTAATTTACTTTTCAGTAGTTATAGTTTCAGTAGTTGTAGTTCAGTAGTTTTATGTTCTTGTACTTAGCTTTCTCTGAGATGTAATCAGTAGTTGAGAACATTCTCAGTAGTTTGCATAGTTTCAGTAGTTTGTATAATTCTATTAGATGTCACTATCAAGTGACATTAGCAGACGTCACATTCCCTATATAAGGAATGTTGACCTAGTTGTAAAGGGTGACATTTAGCCACCACGAAAGCATATGAATGAAATATTTCTTTTGCAGAATTATCTCTCTACAACCGTTTACTCTTACATTGAATATCAATTGTGTTCTTGCTAATTGTCTAATTCAGTGTTCGAATTCCACGACAATCAACTCAAATTTAATCAAACTTAGATCACTAATCTTAACAAATGGTATCAGAGCTGGTTAATCATTGATCGATCTAACAATTAATCATTGAAACTGCTATTTGAATATCTAAGTTTGATTGAATTAGCATATTTGCAAGAATTGGTTATAGATCATTGAATTTCTGCTGCTTTCGGTTATTTGCTTTGAGTTTTCTCTTGGTTCATATTTAGTTTGTTGTGTTTTGCACTAAATCAGTTAAAAAACTTAATTGAATTTGGTTGAATCTGAGAATGACTACTCCTTCTAATGGCCCTCACAATACCGGTTCCTCAACCAAGCCTCCGATGCTGGTTAGGACTGAGTATAACATATGGCAACGAAGAATGCTTCATCAACTGTCTGTAAACAGTTCAGGTTGTTGGACATCTGTGGTACATGGTCCACACAAGCCTATGGTGAACAATCCAGAAACCAACCAAATGGTTCCAAAGAAGAAGGAACAATACTCAGATGAGGATCGAAAACTGTTTGAGATTGATGCTAAAGCGCATGGTATTCTGGCCATGGCTCCGCCTAATGAAATCTATTCTGGGCTTATGCATCATGAAACTACTCATGACCTTTGTAATGCATTGAAGGAATAATTTGGTGGAACAGATGAGGTCTTAGCAAACAACAGAGAAATCCTTGCCCAACAATATGAGACATTCTCTCATAGGAAGGGTGAGTCACTGACTCAACAGTTTGAGCGTTTTTCCTGTTTGATCTCTGAGCTGAAAATTGTCAAACATGAATACACTAATAGCCAGAAGAACAACAGATTCCTCAGATCACTGCCTGAGAGATGGGACACATACACCATTGTCCTACGCTCCAGTGCAAATCTGGATAGCCTATCTCTCACCCAACTCCATGGGAAACTGCTTACATTTGAAAGAGAGATAGAGCAGAAAAGGAATCTGGCATCATTAGGAAAGCTCACTGATGACTTTGTACCAGGGAACACTGCCTTGGTTGGTCATGAGTCAGAATATGCTGCATCAGAAAGCAATTATGATAAGCATATACATTTCTCTGCAAACAGTTCAGATCATGCATTTGTTAGTGTTGACAGTCAGTCAGGCTGTAATAGTGACAATTTGTGTTTCATTATGGATGATTGAAGGGTATTGTGATGATGACATAGAAGAGATGGATATTCTAAGCCAAATGGCCTTGATTAATATCAGATCTCAAAAGTTCTAGAGGAGAACTGGTAGGAAATTTCCAGGACTCTCTGGGAAAACCAAAGTTGGTTTTGCCAAGAGTAAGTTGAGGTGTCACAAATGCCACAGGCTTGGACACTTTGCAAGAGAGTGTAGATCAACTGCATCTAACTCCTCTGCACCCTTTGTGACTTTTCCAAGCAATAGTCCACAAAACAGAGGGCAACATCCTGCTAGTTCTGGTCATCATGCACAACCTATATCTCCTGCATATTTTGTCCCTCAAGGTCCAATGTCATATCCATATCCCTGCTATTACATGCCACATCCAAATCCAGTTCAAGTTCCTATTGCACAACAACCTCAAGCCTTACCTGAGCCTTTACCATCTCAATCATCTCAATCACAACCTCATCACAGCTTCTTCACCCCTGGTGTTGTTGACTGGAGCAGTTTACCAGATGGTCTCTCTGGTAATGAGCATTTATTTGCTGTTGATGGTCAACATGGGGTGAACATCCTTTTGGGAATCTTGCTCTCATGGCCCTGGAGTCTACTGAGAGTTCATACTGCAATGCATCTTCATCACAGGTAACCCAGGTATCCTCTGAGGCTAAGGCCAAGCTATGTTCTGAATCTTGCATAGCTGCATTTATCTCTATTAGATAGGCAAATGTAGCTTTAATAAATCAAAATCTTGAGCTTGAGCAAACCCTTTCCAAAAGAAAAGCTGAGTATGAGTTTGTTCTTAATGATAAAGATAATGAGATTTATAAGCTTAAATGCCAATTAAATGATGAAAAGGCTAAGCTAGAGGTCATTCTTGAGAACCATAGAGAACTCAAAGAAAAACTTGATGCTACCCAAGTTGAGTGTGACCGCTGGGTATCATCCTGCAAGGGATTTGAAATGCTGCTCAGCAAGCAATCTGCTTCGAATGTGAAGTTTGGAATGGGTTACAATCACATTGCACCACCTACAGATTTTACTCCAAAATCAATGGTAAAACCTGAAGGTGAAAGTAATTTCCAAACCACATCATCATGTGCATCATCCTCAAGTGATCACCCAAAATCATAAGATAAAATCAGTGTTGATACCTCAGCAAATCAATTGCCTGATGGGTTAACTACTGATAAGCACATGAAGCTGAGTACTTCAGATGTTGTCCCTCAAAGTACCTCACGTATTGAAGGGCAAGTAACAACATCTGAAAAGCATTTCAAATCAGCTGAAATAAAAGGATTAACAACTGCTGATGAATCTATCATACGGTCTTTCAGGACGGATAGAGAACAGCTAAGAACAAGTCTTCAGTTGTTACAGATCCTTCAGTACTTAACACAAGTAGTGAAAGGAGGAAAGTATTAAAGATCACACCTTCAGTAGTTTCCACATCAGTAGTTGATCAATCCAAGATGAAGAATAAGCCATGTGAAATATGTGGTAAATTCAATCATCTTTTTGATGAATGTTGGTACAGAAAGGGTTCCAAACTCAACAGAGATAAGCTCATTAAAATCCAGATGGATGAAATGAAAAATGAGTTTGAGACCAAGTTTGTACCACATTCATCCCAATGTGATAAACCCAAGCCTTCATCCAAATCCAAAAAGAAGGATAGGGTTTATCATGGAACAGCTGATAGTGCTCCTCATGACAAACATCAGACTAAGTCTGTGAATTTTAAGGTGAAAATGGTGGGTCATAGGAACTCATCAAAAACAAGTACTGATATGTCCCAAGAGCTAAAAGCTTTAGCTACAAATCAGACACGACTTGTTATGATGGTTCAGCATTTGTTGGGGAGAGTTAACCAACTAGATGCACCTGTGATCAAACCACTAAAAAAGGCATTCCAAGCCCAAATCCAAGGAATCTATTTAAGCACCATCTCCATCTTCATCAGCTGTTAATCATGAGAAACAAGTTATGGTTAAATCTGTTGACGAAAATAGACCCAATACCAAAAAGGTTTGGGTCTCAAAACCTAACTAGTTCTTGTGATAAATGTAGGGTTCTTTAGCATGCCAAAGGAGCATCTGGTATGTAGACAGTGGAGGATCTATGCATATGACTGGAAGCAGTTCTCTTCTTAATGACTACTCTCAAGGAAATAAGGGATTTGTTTCATTTGGAAATGATGCTAAGGGTTACATCATTGGGAAAGGATATGTGTCTAATGGAGATATCAGATTTGATGTTGTTAACCATGTGGAGAATCTTAAGTATAATCTACTGAGTGTCAGTCAGATGTGTGATAAAGGGCATGTTGCACTTTTCACAAGCCAGAACTACAGGATTCTGTCTTCCTAAGTTCTGAGGCTGATTGACAAGGTATTGGATGAACATACTCTCCTGAAGGCCAACAGGATTGGAAGAGTATATGCCTTGGATTTGTCAAAGAAGATTGATTTGAAGGGTCATTCTTGCCTGTTCTCCAAAGCCACTCCTCAGGAATCTCAACTGTGGCACAGAAGGCTGGGTCATGTAAATCTCAAAAACATAAATCAGCTGATCCACAATAGTTTAGTGAGAGGTCTACCAATAAAGGAGTTCCACTGTGATGAAACCTGCACTGCTTGTTTGAAAGGAAAACATCACAAAGTCTCATTCCTTCCTATTGAAGAACCTAAGTCCACTGCCTGCTTGCAGTTACTGCACATGGATCTATTTGGTCCTGTGAGAGTGATGAGCATGGCAAAGAAGAAATACTGTCTGGTAATTGTGGATGATTACTCCAGATTTTTATGGAATTTCTTCTTGAATTCAAAGGATGAGGTTGCTCAGACGATTATAAACTTTGTGTTGTATGTTGAGAAGCAGTATTCCCTATCAGTCAAGTGTATAAGGAGTGATAATGGAACTGAATTCAGAAACAATACACTTGATGATTTTTATGTATCAAAGGGAATCAAGAGGCAGTTTAGCATTCCAAGGACTCAAGAACAAAATGGAGTAATGGAGAGAAAGAATAGAACACTAATTAAAGCTGCAAGGTCTATGTTGGCTGACTCTGGTGTGCCATTGACCTTTTGGGCTGAAGCTGTCAACACAGCTCGCTATGTGCAGAATAGAGTATTAGTAAATCAGAGCTTGATGAAGACTCCATATGAAGTTCTACATCATTTGACTCCTCTAATTTCATTTTCAAAGCCTTTGGGTGTCCTTGTTTCATTCTCAACACAAAGGATCAACTCCACAAATTTGATCCTAAGGTGGATGCAGGGTATTTTGTAGGTTATTCATCCACATGCAAGGCTTACAGAGTCTTCAACTGCAGAACAAAGATAGTTGAAGAAACCTTACATGTGAAATTCAATGAATCTCCTAAGGATAAAATTCCACAAAACCCTGTGGAGCTGTGTGATTTGGACATACTGCAATATGTTCCTTATCAACCTCCAGCTGTTGCAGATCATGTGGATAAATCATCTTCTGCAGCAAGTCTTCCACCTGGTGGTACTGAAGATGATGATGATATCAGTACTCACCTTTTCAAGTTTAGTAACCAACTGCTTGAGTCTGCTAAACTTGATGTTCCTGTAGCTTCTGTAGCTCCATCCACAACAAATGCTGATGAGATTTCTGACTCCTCTACATCATTTGACTTGCCATCTAATACTTGGTTTCAAGAATCTGGATTACCATCTGCTACTGCTGAACCGGTTACAAACACTTGCACTGATCTTATAATATACAAAGAGCTGAAGAATCACCCCATGTCTCAAATCATTGGTGATATCAATGCTGGTGTCTCAACCAGAAGTCAATTGTCCAACTTCTGCTTCTATGCTCTCTTCATCAGTCAGCTAGAGCCAAAGAACTATCATGTTGCCTTAAGAGACAATGGATGGGTTGAAGCCATACAGCTTGAGCTACTTCAGTTCGAAAAGCAGCAAGTGTGGGAACTGGTTCCTCTACCCCCAGGTAAGTGTGCAATAGGCACTAAATGGGTGTTTAGGAATAAAACAGATGAAAATGGGCTTATTGTCAAGAACAAGGCTAGACTGGTTGTACAAGGGTTTTCACAAGAAGAAGGTATTGATTATGATGAAACCTTCCCCTGTAGCCAGACTAGAGGCAATTAGATTGTTCTTAGCGTATGCTCCATTCCACAATCTTAAAGTTTTTCAATGGATGTCAAAAGTGCATTTTTATATGGTAAAATAAAAGAAGAGGTTTATGTGTGTCAACCACTAGGTTTTGAGGACAATAAACATCCTAATTGGGTGTATCAACTTGATAAGGCTCTTTATGGGTTGAAGCAAGCTCCTAGAGCCTGGTATGAAACCTTTCACATTTTCATCATAAAATAATTTCACTAGAGGCTCCATAGATAAAGTTGTTTATTAAGAAAGGGATCGGCATAAACTACTTGTTCAAATTTATGTTGATGATATAATTTTTGCATCCTCTGATCCCCAGTTGTGTGATGATTTTACAAGTTTAATGAGACAAAAGTTTGAAATGAGTGCAATGGGAGAATAACAGTTCTATCTAGGCTTGCAAATCAAACAAAAGGCTAATGGAACCTTTATTCATCACTCAAAATATACAAAAGAACTTTTGAATAAGTTTGATTTACAAAATTGTAAGCCCTGCTCTACTCCCATGTGTAACACCACACAACTGGATGCAGATCAGAAAGGTAAAGCTGTTGATGAAACATTTTACAAATGTATGATTGGGTCCTTGATGTATTTAACAACTTCTAGACCAGATATCATGTTTGCAACTTGTGTTTGTGCTAGATTTCAGGCTGCTCCTAAAGAGTCTCATTTGATTGCAGTCAAGAGGATTTTTAGATATCTGCAAGGTATAGAATGTCTAGGTCTATGGTATTCCACTGGACACTCTTGCAAATTAGTTGCTTTTTCAGATAGTGACTATGCAGGGTGTAAGTTAACCAGAAAGTCAACTTCTGATGGATGTCAATTCCAAGGCAACTATTTGATTTCTTAGCAGAGTAAGAAACAAACATTTGTTGCTACATCCACTGCTGAAGCAGAGTACATTGCTGCTGCAAGTTGTACATCTCAGGTACTCTGGCTTCAAAACCAACTATTGGATTATGGCATTACAGAGACTAAAACTCCATTATTAATGGATAATGCTTCAGCTCTGTGCATAGTCAAGAATCCAGTCCAGCACTCTAGGACCAAACATATAGAGTTCAGACACATTTTATTAGGGATTGTTTTGAAAAAGGTCTGATTGATCCAAAGTTTGTGTCTAGTGCTGATAAGCTTGCAGATATATTTACTAAGCCTTTGGATAGTTCAACTTTCCAAAACGTTGTGTTAAGGCTTGGTATGCTGCAGCTAGAATAAGTGATAACTATTGATGATCTCAGTAAACAAGTATTGATGATCATTAGTAACCATGTCACAAATATGTACTGATTCTGTTAAAAGAAACTGATGTAGTTTCAACTACTGATGTAGTTATAACTACTGATGTCAACAAAAACAGATAAGTACTGATGTCCTATGAAACAACTGAAAACAACTAAAAAGTCTGATGAGTAAGTGTTGAGGACAGTATGAAACAACTGAAAAGCTAAAATTGACGAAAACTACTGATGAGAATTTTCACTTCAGTCGTTTCCACAACTACTGTTTCACCCTAAACAACTGATAAAAAAATCATGTCTTTAGTAGTTTCACAACTACTGATGACTAACACCAAGCCCTCGGATGTTTGCAACAGCTGATGACAAAACCAAGATATTCAGTATTTCCACAACTACTGATGACTAACACCAAATCTTCAGTTGTTTTCAAACGTCTGATAGTTAAAACCAAGTCTTCAGTTGTTTTCATACAACTGCTGATAACACCAACACTTTTAGTTGTTTTCTTTTCAGCCTTTTCTTAACCTATAAATACCTGCACTTATAGCCAAACGTTTCATTAGCCGTTTTCAAACCTTTTCTCTCTTAACAATGGCGACCATGAAAATCAAACCCCGACACAACTGTGTTGCCTACCTTTCGAAATCGGCTTTCTGGAACAAGTTTGATACGACCATCGATCTTATGGTGGATTCCCAATACCAAACAACCTTTCTTATGAATCCTACCATATACCCTGATTCCTTAACCCAATTCTAGACCAACATCTCTGTCACAACTGGTGAGAATGATAGCCAAATCACTCTCCAGTCGTTGGTGAATCAGAAACAGGTGCTCATCACCCCCGACATCATTCGCAAAACCCTAAATTTGCATGATGGCACTTATACTAAAGAATACCCGAAAGGCACCACTGATATGTCTTTCATCATAACGGTATGCAGGCGACTTAAGTGCTACAACCACTCTTAAAAAGCACTTCCATGATGCCAAAAGACTTATCTTTCATATGGTGAATGTCTGCCTTGCTTCAAAGACATCCTCTTGGGATCAGATGTCTTCACGGTGGCAACAGGTATTGTACTCTATCTTTGAACGCCAAAATCTAAATTTTTCTGAGATAGTGTTCATGGAACTAAAGGATCTGGCTCAGAAACCTGTGGCAAATAGATGGTTACTTTATCCCAGGTTTCTGATGGCCATAATTTTGAATCAATTAAAATCTGATGGCCTTGTTGGTCTTGGGGTCCCTGCTCTAGCTGTTTTAGCTGAGGTATACTCCAAACATAACTCAGACCCTACTCTAAATAGGGCTGCCCGGATGCTAAAACCCAAGCAGAGGGAACCCACAGCCTCCACTTCCAGATCCAAAGTCCCCACCAAACCCAAATCCAAAAAGCCCAAAAAGGCTACTCAGGGAGATAAGTCCCTTGAGGATGCCCCTGTACCACCAATACAGGAAGCACATACTGGTTATAACCCCCCAGTTATGTCCAAGACTCAACCTGCTGAAGCCGCACAGGTATCCTCTCAACAGGATCCTGTTGCAACCACAATTGGGGATCCCACATTACTTGAAACTATCTCAATTGAGAGGGTTACCATTGAAGAGCACCTCTCACCCGGGTGCAATCTGCTTCGGACCAATCTCCACATGCAACCGCCCCTCAAAGCCTAACACTGATAGTTGCTAAAGTGCTGAGTTAGTTGCATTCCTCACCCCCTCCCCAGAAACCAATTACCACTGGGAATACCTCAACCATTAAGGGGGAGGACCAAAATGCTTCTGATAACCAAGAACACAAGGTTACAATGTTCAATCTCCAAGTGTAGAAACGGAGGTTAGAACATCTGGTAAGGCTGCCACTTCTACTGATTCAGTAAATGATCAGGATGAAGTTGGTAACATCCATAAGACCTCACCAGAGGCAACTGCCAATGAAGGACATAGTCCTGAGGCAGGAAGTCCCCAGTACCAAGAACAAGGACACATGCATCTACTTATCTACACTCAGAGCATGTTCATCCTGATTCAATCAGGAGGTTAGGTGATTCGGCAAAGACTGATGATGACCTGGGCTTTTTCTATGATGTTTTAGCTCATAATACCATCCTAGAGAATGAGGTAAGCAGATTGAAAGAGCTGCTAGCCAAAATGTCTCAGGATCAAAGTCCATCTACCCCAATAACCCCACATATGGCACCTTCAATTGAAGGTTCACCAAACACTTCGCCTACACACATAACTAAGCCACTGCTTTTGGCACCACCTCTTAGGGACAGAACCCCTCTAAGTAGATGGTTGCTATCTTTCAAAACTCCTTACCTCTCATCACTCCCATCATTACTAAGATTGTACATAAAGCCATTGATGAGAGGATCTCCTCAAATCTAAAACCCTTATTGATGATGCTTTCACAAATCTCTTTCTGCCTTACAAGCCCCTGATCCCAATGCAACCAAAAAAGGGGAGACTACTAAGGCATGAAAGAAAAGAAAGGAAAAGAGTTGATGATGAGAAAGAACCTGAAAAAGAGAAGGAGGTGGAGAAGAACTGATCTCAGAACAGCTAATCACCTACAAACGAAAGAAAAGTGCTAAGTCAAAAGATGATGAAGAAAAATCCTTAGAAGATCTTGTCAAAGATGCTGATGAAGCTCACAGCAGATCCATGGATAAAATTTAGATTAGCTCTTTAGACATGGTCATGACATAGCCACATTAGACTCTGAGATTAGAAGGCTGTAAATAGAAGAGATTCAAGCAAGATGGGCTGGTTTAGTGTGTTGGAAAGGAAAGATTGGAGATAATGATCAGATTCATTGCCAAATACCTTGGAAGATCATTGATAGAGATAAAGTCCTGGTCCAAGACAGTATCTTGGAGATAACCAAGAAAATCTGCTCTGCTGGAGGCTATAATAAAGGGTTGATCATCGAAGCACGGGATGTAGTAGGTGCAGGGAAAAGAACTGAAATGGCAAAGCTCTCCAAAGCCAAACTCAGCACCAAAATGCTAGATCAGTCTTCTCACACTCCCACTCAAACACAACCCTCATCTCTAAAATCTCCCAAATCTATCCCTAAACCAAAGCCACCCACAACTCAACCCACAAACCAATCCCTTTACCCCAAAAACCACCTCAAACTTTACCCAGTGATACACCCTGAAGGAGGAGAAGGGTTTGAGGGTAGAAGAAGATGAAGAAGAGGATGATGATGAAGATTGTATGCCAATCTCTGCTGTTCTCAACCTTAAACACATGAGCACAAATGTCAACAAGTGATTACACCTGACTTGCAAATGCACATGGTGAAGGTAAAGATTGAAGAAGCAGAACAGCAGAAGCAGCACGATGAGCAGTTTCTCAAGATGGTTGACAAGGATTTCCCTCAGTCCTCATCCATTCAAGAAATGAAGAAACAAGCTCTGAGGCTGTACACTCTTAGACATACTTTTCAACATCAAAGAGAAAGAATGCGGATTTGGCCAGACCCCAGGGTAAGTTCTAGAATTCATAAGAAGAATATACCAAGTAGATATCATGGCCAAGTGAAGAAGACCTTGAATGCTGCAATTATGTTGGCCATGGTAGTCTCACCTAGGGAAATCATTGAAGAATTCAAGAGAGCTCACAACTCCAAGACAATCCCTTAATCTATTCTTGAGAACAAAATGATCCAGAAAGGGTTGTTTTACAAAAGACTTGAAGATATTCAGAAGAGTAAACTCCAGTTGTTTCTTGAAGGCTCTCACCCAGATGAATTTGCTTATAGAGAGATCACAAAAGTGGAGCTGAAGAATGGAAAGACAGTGAGATACCTGTATGAGTATTATGGCCCAGAGTTCTTCTTCGAGGGAGAAGCAGAAGAACTCACCAAGGAGGAACAAGTTGTTCTCCTTGAGGCCTATGCTAGTGAGTCTTATAGACTCATTAATGGGAATTAGGTTTCATGGTTGGGATAAGACTCTGTGTCCAGTTTCCCCAAGACAGAGTTCCCTTCAATACTTAGCCAATCAAAAGATTAGAAACCTTTTCCCGGCCTGTGCTTAACTGATTACCTCTGAAGCTGATCAAGAGTATGTTTCTGCCAAGAATAAGTGGGATCATCAATAAGTTTAGAGGTTTTGGCTGCATTGGTTCAGGGGAGTTTGTTGGACCAAAAGAACCAATGAGCCTGATCAGAAAAACCTCTAAGTCCCACAGACATTGCAACTGCTGAAGAAGATCATAACAACTGAAGATATCAGCTGATTACAAGGTCTGAAGACAAAGTCTGAAGACAAGATCTGAAGACTTCTACTAAAGACAAAGTCTGAAAGCAAAGACTGAAGACAAAGTCTGAAAGAAAAGTACTGAAGACAAAGTCTGAAAGCAAAGACTAAAGACAAAGTCTGAAAGAAAAGTATTGAAGACAAAGTCTGAAAGTAAAAGTCTGAAGAACAAAGACTGAAGACAAACACTGAAGACCAAAGTGATCAGTAGTTGTCACAACAGCTGAGGTTATTAACTTCAGTAGTTTTGATGATATCCTTTCAGTACTTGTAATTTACTTTTCAGTAGTTATAGTTTTAGTAGTTGTAGTTCAGTAGTTTTATGTTCTTGTACTTAGCATTCTCTGAGATGTAATCAGTAATTGAGAACATTCTCAGTAGTTTGCGTAGTTTCAGTAGTTTGTATAATTCTGTTAGATGTCACTATAAAGTGACATCAGCAGACGTCACATTCCCTATATAAGGAATGTTGACCTAGTTGTAACGGGTGACATTTAGCCACCACGAAAGCATATGAATGCAATATTTCTTTTGCAGAATTATCTCTCTATAACCGTTTACTCTTACATTGAATATCAATTGTGTTCTTGCTAATTGTCTAATTTAGTGTTCGAATTCCGCGGCAATCAACTCAAATTTAATCAAACTTAGATCACTGATCTTAACAGGAACTTTTGTGTTGTCTTCGGAAGAACTCTACTTCCTTCGGAAGTTCCTCACTTGGCTTCGGAAGCCTTTGTACGCAACACCAAAATTTTTCTAAGTGCTTTGGCTTTGGTTGCACCAGCCTTCTTCTTGATCTAACAAACTCCCCCTAGGCTGATGCTTCCAAAACCTCACTTGTTTCCGCTCCTCAAAACTTTCAGCACCATAGAGAGTAAATACTTATTAGTCTCTTTGTTCTTTCCTAAAGTGGTGCTGAGAAGTTTGTACAAATCTTTGCTTGATAGGATCTCTAGTCTGTCTCCCTGAATGATATGTACCCTTTGTTGTGGCCCTCTGATAAGAGTTAGTTGATGGGAGCTGTAATCATATTTCCATCAAACTATAGGTTCTAATTCAGGACCTTCCACCATCTGTAGAAAGGCTCTGCCCTTGGTGAGAGATCTATCCTTATCTTCCTTTCTTCTTAATCTTAACTCTTCCTCAATCTTGGCTTTTGCTGTTAACTCAACCAGATGAAGACTGCTGAGATGATTCTTGATGTTAGCAGCAGTTTTAGAGTTAGAGGGGTTAGAGAAAGGTTTCTCCACTAACTAAGCAATATCAAACCTGCTGGAGTGTAGCAGAGAGGTGGCATTCAGTCTATTAACTTCACCATTCTCTCTTTCCACAACAAAGTTATGAGTAGCTTCATCGAACCTCCACCGGAGTATATTCTTTCTAGGCACAAGAGACTGACTAGGAATCTTGTCCTCTTTCTTTATATCCAGTAGAGTCACCAACTTCTTTCTTAGTTTCTTCTCTTTATCATTTAATAATTCTGAGTTGATTCCTATAAGTACTATAGCTGGTCCAGTGTTCCTCTGGGTAGATCAAGAAATTGATCTCTTGTGTGGGAACGTGAAGATCCATCCACATAAGTCAGCTTGATGGAGTCTTCCCCACAGGAGATGTCACTCAGGGTTGTGTAATTGATGAGCCTGTGCTTGATGCTTTTAAAATCTTCCAGAGAGAGATGTTTAGAAGGCTGAGGGGATGGTTAAGAAGGTTGTGGGGTAGGATGTGGGGAGGTGGTTTGGGTTACAGTTTTGGGTTGAAGGATTGGTAGTTTTGGTGGTTGAGGAGAAGAGGTAGATGATGGTAAAGGTGTGGGTTCTGGAGTGTAGGATCAGTTTTGATAGTGAAGGGAGAGGGAATTGGTTCAGGTTGGGTTTGAGTGGTTGGTGTGAAGGTTATCCCCTGTACCCTTCTATACAACTCTCTTCTTTTAGCTGAATGAATGTTAGCTTTGATCTCACTAACAATTCGTTGGAGTATCCTTTCAAACATGGGACCCACCTGCCTTCCAGAGAAGCCGTGAGCCCGAAGATAGTCTTTCATCCAAGCTTTGTCACATATCTTCCTAGGTGTAGATGCCCTTGCTTCTTCTTCTTTCTTCTTCTTTTCCTTCAATTTTTCTCTTGCAACCCTTTTTCTTTCTTTCTCCATTTGATCCTGTTCTTTGTTGCCGAGCCAAAGGATCGTTTCATCATTATGTGGATACTGATTGTGCGAGAGGTAGAGATGGTGCTGGATAAGAGGTTGATCCAGAAAGTCCTCACTATCCATAAGGTCCATTGAGGCACCTTTTGTAGTGGCAGCTAAATCTGCATGAGTCCCCTCCACATCAGTGGGACTCACCTCAGTTATGGGTTGTTGATGGAGGCTAGAGATAAGGGATCTCTCTAGGCTCTGTTGATCTTGGAGAGGGTGTTGTAGATCAACATCATTGCCATGGCTAGATGTTATCTCTGCATCAGTTTTGAAGAGAAGGTCAGTGAAAGATAAGGAGGTTAAACCTACTAACCCAGGACCTTGGTGAATGTCTACAGGAATTGAGCGTATGGTGGGGCTGTCTCTTGTTGGCTACTCAGAGGAGTGTAAAGACTCACTCTAAGGGCTTTCAGATTGGGTAATGGGCTCATGGGTTTGAGACTAAGGAGACTTAAGACCCATATTGAGGTCAATGGTGAAGGAAGGTGAGACCTCAGACTGAGTGGGAGCCCGCTAAATCAATATTTCAGATTCATTGAGCTTGGATCTTAGGATTCATCATGTTCAGATCTAGAAATCAAAATTAAGATAGGTGGACGTGTGTGAATCATAGAAAAAAGAGATGTATAATAATAATGTTATGATTTCATTGATGTTGATAAACAAGTTACAATGAGAATCATAGATGGCTGGTGAAATCAAACCCACCTAAAGGAGAGGATTTCTCCTTTGATGGTGATTTACAACATGAGAAACACACACACAAAAGCCACACATGCATAAATGCACTAGTGGATCTATTTATACTAATATTACAACATGACCTAATTTTGACTTTCTAATTGTCTTGATGTTGACTTTGTCATGTTGAATTGTCTTGTTTTGTTGTAATCAACTTGGTCTCTGAACTTGTACAATGAGATCTTCAGTTGGATGTAATTATGATTTGGTAAGCTTCAGTTTATTCCATTGTTGAATCCCAACAGAGCCCAATGTTCCACTCTAGCCTTTTTAGGTTGAACAGGAGGAGCTTGTTCAATCAGAGTAGATTGAACAAGGTTTCATTTAGGGCATCTTGTGTAGGTAATGGTGATGGGAGGAGAAGGTAGTGTTGGCATTGTGGTTGCAGTTGTTGGTGTGGGTTCATCACCTATGGGGTGAACAGGGATGTCACCAGGAGCGATGTGCTCAGTCATACTAGTAGGTAAAGAAGTGTACCTGCTAGTGAAGTTGGTGAATACCCTCTTCAATTTCTTGAAGAAGGTTGGCCTATGTAAGGAATAGATAGAATGGCTGCATAGACAAGCCGACTCTAGTCTAACTCACAGTTAATAATGTGCTTAATAAATCTGGGATACATAAAGAATGTTTCCCTCTAAAGATTTCCAATGAGATTGGGTAGCAAATCTTGAGTAGTTGAAGCGTAGGCCTCTCACCAATCCATGAACTAGGCACCCTAGTTCATATGGGATTTGATCCCATCCCCTAGATTTGTTTGACAAGCAGTGAAGGACAATGTGTAGGAGGAACTTCCAGTTGTAGGAGAAGTTGTATTTGTAGACAGTCGACCTACTCACATCTCCACCATATCCCATGAGGATGTATGTGCTGTCTAAATCTGCCTTGGGGAACTTAGTGGGGGCACCTTCATCATGAAGCTCGAGATGCTCCCTGATGAGTTGTTTAGAGATGACCAACTCTTGGCCACAAATGCGAGATCGTATTACACGAACCCCGTTTAGGGTTTCGACCAGACTGTTTCCCCAAAATTCAGTCATGTGGTTGAGGTAAACTGTGGGATTAACAGTCAAGGCTATGTAGTAGGATGATTGGGTGAGGAAGGAGATGATTTTAGAGAAGTCTGCATATCTTGAAGAATCAAGAGGTGCGACTTGGTTGTGTTGAGGATTTAGGGCCATTGTAAAAAGTGAAGGTAAAGTAGTTTGAGTTTGGGTGAATTTGAAAGCAGGGAAACTTTTAGGGTTGTAAAATTTGTGGTAAGAAGATGAGAGTGAATAGTCAGGATTATTTAAAAGAGGATGGAATGTCGGTAAAGTGTTAGGATAAGGTGAAATGACGGTTTAGTGGATGAAGTGACAGGGGCGGTAAGGTTTAATTTAGTTAAATAATCCGACATCATTAACAAAATCTTTGCTTTTTACATTGTGGGGCCCAAGAGATTTCCGTTACACAGTAAAATCTCTCTTCCGAATATAAAAGATTTCCGAAGCTAATTTGTCTTCCAAAGGCAATTCCTACTTTCGAAGGTAAAAGTAATTTCCGAGAGTAGGGATTGCTTTCCGAAGGGAGAGATTTTGCAAGCGTCGGAAGTAGATCTAATATGAAATCAATCGCTTCTTCTGAGACTAAAAACTCTTCGGAGAAAAATATTATCCTTGGAGAAATTTTACTTCGGAAGATATGAAGATAACTTCTTAGGGTTAATTTCTCTTCGGAAGAAATTTACACTTAGAAAATTTCAGAGAGTTCTTTTATAACAGGGCTTAAGTTGTATTGACATAAGACATTACATATTAACAGGTTTAGAAAATTTCAGAGAGATCTTTTGTAACAGGGCTTAAGTTGTATTGACATAAGACATTACATATAACAGGTTTACAAAAGAGGTAAGTTAATCAATATTTATCATCCCAATAGCTATTATAAGATACTTAAATATTTGTTCATCAAAATCTTTGGTGAACAGATCAGCATATTGTTCATTTGAATCAACTTTGATTAGTTTAATTAGATTTTCCTCATGAATATCTCTAATGAAATGGTACTCGATATCAATGTGCTTTGTCTTTGAGTGCTTCACCGGATTTTCAGTAATGGAGATAACACTGTTGTTGTCAATATGGATAGGAGTGCTCATAAAGTTGAATCCATAGTCTAACATCTGGTTCCGAATCCACAGCAACTAAGCACAGCAGCTAGCAGCAGCAATATATTCAGCTTCAGCAGTTGATGTAGAGACACAAGATTGTTTCTTGCATTGCCATGAGATGATCCTTCAACCAAGAAATTGACATCCTCCTGATGTTGATTTCTTGTCAATGTTGCAGCCACCATAATCACTGTCAGAGTATCCATAGAGATTAAAATCACTATTTCTTGGATACCAGAGACCTAATTTAGGTGCTCCTTTGAGGTATCTGAGGATTCTCTTTGCAGCAGCTAGGCGAGACACTTTGGAGCAGCCTGATATTTTGCACAGATGCAAGTTGCAAACATAATAGCAGGTCTACTGGCTGTAAGATACATAAGAAAACCAATAATCGCCTTATACTGATGTTGATTAGTATCCCCCCTCAAGGTTAGGACAAAGATTATGGTTTCTGGGTATGGGTGTCTTGGCTGGCTTGCAATCATTCATCTCAAATCTTTCTAAGATGTCATTGACAAACTTAGATTGATTGATGAAGAAGCCTTCCTTCAATTGCTTCACCTAAATTCCAAGGAAAAAGTCCATTTTTCCCATGGAACTCATCTCAAACTTCTTCTTCATAACGCTTTCGAAGTCCTTACACATTTGGTCGTTTGAAGAACCAAATATGATGTCATCAACATAGACTTGAACAAGCAAAATGTCCTTACAAGACTTCCTTATGAATAAAGTCTTGTCAATGGTTCCTCTAGTGGCCATTCTTCAGGAGAAACTAAGACAAAGTCTCATACCACAACCTTGGTGCTTGGTGCAGCCCATATAGAAGTTTATCCAATTTGCACACATAATGAGGATGCTGTGGGTCTTCAAATACTGGAGGTTGGCACACATACACTTCCCTATCTATATCCCCATGTAGAAAGGAACACTTGACATTAAGTTGGTAGACAATAAAGTTCTTGGAAGCAGCATAAGCAAGGAAGATCCTAACTGCCTCAAGCCTTGCAATAGGTGCAAAGACATCAGTATGATCAATTCCTTCCTCTTGAGTATATCCTTGAACTACTAGTCTTGCCTTGTTCTTGATGATCAAGCCTATGTCATCTCTTTTGTTCTTGAACACCCATTTAGTGCATATTGGTACTTGACCAGATGGTAGCGGACATAGGTTCCAAACCTTCCGTCTTTTTAATTGACGTAGCACCTCTTGCATCGATTCAACCCAGCTACTATCCTTTAAGGCATCTTTCACCTTCTTGGGTTCCATCTAGGATAAGAAGCATGAGTACAAGCAGACATTCCCATGATGAGTCTGCCCTCTTGTTCTCACACCTTTAGGGACATCCCCTATGATGTTCTCAGCTGGATGAGTGTTATGAATCCTAAGACGAGGAATCACTTCCAGTTGCAGAGATAGATCTTGGTTGGACATATTCTGCTCAGGAATTAGAACACTTTGTCCAGCTGTTGTTTCAAAATCATTCAATGAGGACTGATTGAATAAATGAGAAACATCATCAATGGTTGGCTGTAGAGTAGCATCAACAGTTTTATGTTCCTTCAAGATGCTACATCCATCAGCAGGTGATTCACTGGTTGAAGCTTCACTATTCCTAGATATGGATATGCTGTCTGATTTGTGAATAGTGGAAGGTTGATTTGTTGTAGCTCTTGGAGAACTTGGAAGAGGTCTGGGTAGCTCAAACAGTTGATCATCATCAGCAGCATCAACATCATTTTGAGCACCTGTTCCAACTGAAACATTTTCGCAAGAAGGTTTAGAATAGTTTAGAAACAATTCTAAATCAAAGATATGATCAGGGCCATTCCCCCTAACACAAGGAGTGTGCTCATTAACAACTATATTGGATGACTCCTCAAATTGTTGATTCATAATGTTGTATACTCTGTAAGCTTTGGAGTTAGAAGAGTATCCAAAAAAGATAGCATCATCCGACTTTTCAGCAAATTTTGCTAAATTGTCCTTTGTGTTAAGTATGGTACACTTGCTGCCAAAGGACCTCCGAAAGCCAATGAACGGTGGCCTCTTGTTCCATAGCTCATAAGGGGTTTTTACATGTGGCTTAACTACAAGAACTTTGTTCTGCACATAGCATGCAGTGCTAACTTCCTCTGCCCAGAATGTTAGAGGTAGTTTGGAATCGGCGAACATAGTTCGAGCAACCTCAATAAGTGTGTTAGGATCAGTGATCTACGTTTGATTGATTTGAGAGTATAGCAGCGGAAAACAAACATTGAATTAGCCAATTCACAAGAACACAAAAGATATTCAGGGTAAGAACAAACGGTTATAGACAGAGAGAATTCTGCAAAATATATTTCATTCAATATTCGCTTTCGTGGAAACAGAATGTCACAAATACAATTAGGTCAACACCTCTTATATAGGAGATGTGATGTCTGCTGATGTCACTTGATAGTGACATCTAACAGAATTTATTCAAACTACTGATAGTTAACACAACTACTGAACATGACAAACAGCTGACATCTTCTTACAAAAATGCCAAGTCTTAACTATCACTACAACTACTGAAAAGAAACTACTGAAGCTACAACGACTGAAGAACATGCTCTTCAGTCATTTTACAAATACTGAAACAAAAAGAAAACTACTGAAAGGAAACCATCACAACAACTGAAGAATGCTTCTTCAACTGTTGTAACAAACTCTGAAGGCTTAAGTACTTGTACTTGAACTTCAGCTGTTGTCATCAGCTGATGTCTTCAGTCTTTGTACTTCAGCTGTTGATCTTCAGTACTTTGTTCTTCAGCTGTTGATCTTCAGACTTGGTCTTCAGCTGTTGAAGTCTTCAGTACTTTAGTCTTCAGCTGTTGAAGTCTTCAGTACTTTAGTCTTCAGCTGTTGATCTTCAGACTTTGGTCTTCAGCTGTTGAAGTCTTCAGTACTTTAGTCTTCAGCTGTTGAAGTCTTCAGACTTTGTCAAACAGCTGATCAAGTCTTCCGCAGTTGTTGTGATGTCTGTGGGACTTAGAGGTTTTTCTGATCAGGCTCATTGGTTCTTTTGGTCGAACAAACTCCCCCTGAACCAATACAGCCAAAACCTCAACTTATTGAAGATGTCCCACTTATTATGGCAGAAGGATTGGTCTTTTTGTCTTCTAGATCAGCTCAGAAGTGACCCTTGTAAGCACAGGCCTAGGAAGAAGTCTCAATGATCTGTTTGGCAAAGTATGAATGGGAACTCTGTCTTGGGGAACTGGACACAGAGTTGTTACCCCATCCATGAGATCTAGTTCCCCACTATGAGTCTGTATGACTCTCTTGTGTAGGCCTCAAGGAAGGTAATTTGTTCCTCCATGGTCAGCTCTTCAGCACCTCCTTCAAATAATGATTCAGGCCCATAGTACTCAGATAGGTATTTGACCTGTTTCCCATTCTTTAGCTCCACAGTTGTTATTATTCTATAAGCAAATTCATCAGGGTGATTACCCTCTAGGAACAACTGGAGCTCATTCTTTCTGACTTCTTCAAGCCTCTTATATACTAACCCCTTTTTTACCATTTTATTTTCCAGCATCTTCTGTGGGGTTTGGTTAGCTTTATAAGCTTTCTTGAAGTCCTCTAGGATTTCCCAGGGTGATACTACAAAGACCAGTGAGATCACTTCATCTACAATCTTCTTCACCTGGCCAATGTATCTCTGTGGAATGTTTTTCTTGTGAATCCTGTGAGACACCCTAGGATCAGGCCAAATCCTCACTCTCTCCTTTTGATATTGAAATGTATGCTTAAGAGTGTATAATCTGAGAGCATGCTTCTTCATGTTGATGATAGAAGATGTGGCTGCATATGCTTTGTCAACCCTCCTCAACAATTCTTCATCGTGTTGTTTGTGAAGCTCTTCTTCTTCTAGCTTCACTTTCACAATTTGTCTTTGAGTTTCAGGAGTAATTGTTGAGAGTGACTTGTGGCCTTCGGCAACTATATAACAGCTGAGAGTGGCAGCCTATCTTCATCTTCATCATCATCTTCTTCATCATCTTCTAGCCTCAATACCCATCTCTTCTTCTTCTGGGGTACATCATCGGCTATTGGTTTTGAAGGTAAGGGAGTTGGTTTGGTGGGTTGTTTTTTTGGTGGTTTTGGTGTGGGAATGTTGACAGGCTATTCTAGCATTTTGGAAGTGAGTGTGGCTTTAGATTGCTTGGCTAGTTCAGTCCTGCTCCCAGCACCAGCTTCATTCAAAGCTTCAATAACTAATCCTTTAGTGTATACTTCAGACGAACAGATCTTGGTGGTTATTGCCAAGATGTTGTCCCTGGACCAAGCCTTGAATTCGATCATTGATCTTCCAAGATATTTTGCTATAAATCTGAACATGATCTCCAGCCTTTCTTTTTCTAACACATCATAACTTGCCCATCTATTTTGGATTTCTTCAATCTCTAATCTTCTGATCTCAGAGTCAAGTTTGTCAGTGTCATGGCCTTGCCTAAACAACTGATCAATGATGTTATCCATTGATCTGCTGTGTTCGGCATCAGCCTCTTTTACCATCAGCTCCAAGGCAGTCTCCTTTTCATTCTTTCTTTTCTTTGATTTCTCCATGTCAGCTTCCTTCTCCTTCTCTTTTTCAGTCTCCATAGTCAACTCCTTCTCCTTTTCCACTTCTGTCACTTCTGTTTCTTTCTCTTTCTTTTTCCTCTCTGCACTCCTCTTTCTTTTTGCTTTCACTGACTGAATCTCCCCCTTTTTGGTTGTATTGGTTGCAAGGGTTTGATTGTCAGAAAGCTGTTTGCCCATAACTTCCTCGATCAAGGGTTGTGTTACTGAGGAAAGCCTCTCATCAATTGTTTTGATCACTATATCAGTGATTATAGGTGTGATGAGAGGTAGGGAATTTTGGAAGATAGCAGCTATTTGCTCAGGGGGGGTTTTGTTCCTGAGTAATAGTGCCAGAAGCAGAGGCAGGTGGATGAGTATTTGGGAGTGACTCTGTGTTTAGGAGACCTTCAGATGAAGGTGCCATCTGTGGGGTTTGAGAGGCAGATGGTCTTTGATCCGCAGAAGTTTTGGCAAGCAGCTCTTTGAGTCTGCTCACCTCCTTTTCCAGGATGGTGTTTTGGGCTAATACATCGTAAAAGAAGCGGTCATCATCAGTAGTTACTGAATCACCTGACCTCCTGATAGAATCAGGATGAACATGCACTGAGTGTAGATCAGTTGTAGCATGTGCCCTTTTGTCTTGGAATGGGGACTACCTGCCTCAGGACTATGTCCGTCATCAACACTTGCCTCTGGTAAGGTCTTAGTGATTGTACCAACTACATCCTGATCATATGCTGAAGCAGGATAAGTGGCAGCCTCACCAGAAGTTCCAATCTCCTTTTCTACACTAGGAGATGGAACATTGTAACCCCTATGCTGTGGGTTATCAGATGCACTTTGGTCCTCCCCCTCAATGGTAGAGGTATGCCCAGTTGTAATTGGTATCTGGGGAGGGGGTGAGGAGTGCAACTGACTCAGCACTTGTGCAACAATTAATGTAGGACTTTATGGGGCGGTTGCATGTGGTGATTGGGTAGAAGCAGATTGCACCCGGGGTGAATGGTGCGCTTCAATGGTAACCCTCTCAAGTGAGATAGGTTCCAGCAGTGTGGGTTCCCCAATATTGGTTGCAACAGGATCCTGTTAAGAGGATACCTGTGCGGCTTTGGCAGGTTGAGTCTTTGACACAACTGGGGGGTTAATACCAGTATGTGGTTTCTGTGTTTGTGGTACATGGGCATCCTCAGGGGACTTATATCCCTGAGTAGCCTTTTTTGGCTTTTTGGATTTAGGTTTGGTGGGGAGTCTGTTCTGGAGGTGGTGGCTGTGGGTTCCAACCGCGTGGGTTTTCGCAGTTTGGCAGCCTGTTTCAGTGTTTGGTCATAGTTGTGCCTGGAGTATACTTCAGGCAATACAGCCATTGCAGGGACTTGAAGGCCAACAAGTCCCTCAGCTTTCAGCTGATTATCTATGATGGCCATAATGAACCGAGGATATAATATCCATCGATTAGAAAGAGGTTTTGAGGCCATATCCTTAAGTTCAAGAAAAATAATTTCAGAAAAGTTGAAGTCTTGGTGCTCAAGGATAGAGAATAATACCTGCTGCCACCTGGTAGACATTTGATCCCAAGAGGAAGTCTTAGGAGCTAAGCAAACATTTACCATGTGAAAGATAAGACGTTCTGCATCATGGAAATGCTTCTTCAGGATGGTAGAGGCACTGAGGTTTCCCTGATATCCATGGTGGGCAAAGGATAAATCAGTTGTGCCCTTTGGATACCCAGCAGGGAAAGTGGCATCATTCAAGTTAAGGGTTTGGCGAATGACTTCCGGAGTGATAACCACTTGATGATTGTTGACGAACGACTGGAGAGACTCGGTGTTGTTCTCCCCAGTTATAAGGGTGACGTTCGTCCAAAAC
Source organism: Flaveria trinervia (assembly GCA_025506515.1). NCBI lineage: Eukaryota > Viridiplantae > Streptophyta > Magnoliopsida > Asterales > Asteraceae > Flaveria > Flaveria trinervia. The sequence continues at coordinate 48,777,272 of CM046441.1, forward strand.
TGGTGTAAGGATCCGACATGAATGGTGGGATTTAGAAGGAAGGCCGTTTGGTAGGGAGATTGGACCATTAGATCAATGGTGTTGTCGAACTTTGTCCAGAAAGGTGATTTTGTGAGGTAGGCAACACAGTTATGGAGTGGTTTGAGCTGCATGGTCGCCATTAATGAGAGAGAAGTCTTGGAGATTTGAACGGTAGGTTTGGAGAGGATGAAGCGCTGAAGGATTAGGTATTGGGTATTTATAGGGTAAGGGTTAGAAAACGACTGAAGGTTTTGGTGTTAGTCATCAGTAGTTGTAAACGACTGATGACATGGTATTACCCTTTCAGAAGTTGAAACAACCGAAGTCTTGGTTTTAGGCATCAGCAGTTATAAAACTACTGAAAACCATGGTTTTGACTTCAGATGTTTGAAAACAAATGAATACTTGGTTTTAGTCATCAGTAGTTGTGAAACTACTGAAAACCGTGGTTTGGTCTTCAGGTGTTGTAAACAACTGATAACTTGGTATTAGTCATCATTAGTTGTGAAACCACTGAAGACATGGTTTTGTTATCAGTTGTTGTAAACAGCTGATGACTTGGTGTTAGTCATTAGTAGTTGTTAAACTACTAAAGACATGGTTTTGTCATCAGTTGTTTAGGATGAAACAAAGTTGTAGAAACAACTGAAGAGAAAGTTCTCATCAGTAGTTTTCGTCAATTCATAGCCTTTCAGCTGTTTCATACTGTCCTCAACACTTACTCATCAGCCATTTAGCTGTTTTCAGTTGTTTCATAGGACATCAGTACTTATCTGTTTTTACTAACATCAGTAGTTATAACTACATTAGTAGTTGTAACTTTATCAGTTGTTTTAACAGAATCAGTAAAATATGTGATATGGTTACTAATGATCATCAGTAGTTATTTACTGAGATCATCAGTAGTTATCACTTATTCTAGCTACAACATACCATGCCGTAACACTAGTTTTGGAAAGTTGAACTATCCAAAGGCTTAGTAAAAATGTCTGCAAGCTCATCAGCACTAGGCACAAACTTAGGATCAATCAGACCTTTTTCAAAACAATCCCTAATAAAATGATGTCTGATCTCTATATGTTTGGTCCTAGAGTGCTGGACTGGATTTTTGACAATGCACAGAGCTGAAGCACTATCCATTAATAATGGAGTCTTAGTAGCTGTAATGCCATAATCCAAAAGTTGGTTCTGAAGCCAGAGTACCTGAGAAGTACAACTTGCAGCTGCAATGTAACTCAGCTTCAGCAGTGGATGTAGCAACAGATGTTTGTTTCTTACTCTGCCAAGAAATCAAACAGTTGCCTAGGAATTGACATCCACCAGAAGTTGTTAACTTGCACCCTGCATAGTCACTATCTGAAAAAGCAACTAATTTGCAAGAGTGACCAATAGAATACCATAAACCTAGAGATTGTGTACCTTGCAAATATCTAAAGATCCTCTTGACTGCAATCAAACGAGACTCTTTAGGAGCAGCCTGAAATCTAGCACAGACACAAGTAGCAAACATGATATCTGGTCAAGAAGCTGTTAAGTACATCAAGGACCCAATCATACATCTGTAAAGTGTTTCATCAACAGCTTTACCTTTCTGATCCGCATCCAGTTTTGTGGTGTTGCACATGGGAGTAGAACAGGGATTACAATTTTGTAAATCAAACTTATTCAAAAGATCTTTTGTATATTTGGACTGATGAATAAAGGTTCCATCAGCCTTTTGTTTGATCTGCAATCCTAGAAAGAACTGTAATTCTCCCATTGCACTCATTTCAAACCTCTTTTTCATTAATTTGGTAAAATCATCACACAACTGGGGATCAGAGGATTGAAAAATAATATCATCAACATAAATTTGAACAAGTAGCTTATGCTGATCCACCGTCTTAATAAACAAAGTTTTATCTATGGAGCCTCTAGTGAAATTACTCATGAGAAGAAAAGTGGAAAGTGTCTCATACCAGGCTCTAGGAGCTTGTTTCAACCCATAAAGAGCCTGATCAAGTTTATACACCCATTCAGGATGTTTATTATCCTCAAAACCTGGTGGTTGACACACATAAACTTCTTCTTTTATTTTACCATATAAAAATGCACTTTTGACATCCATTTGAAAAACTTTAAGATGGTGAAATGCAGCATAGGCTAAGAACAATCTAATTGCCTCTAGTCTGGCTACAGGGGCAAAGGTTTCATCATAATCAATACCTTCTTCTTATGAAAACCCCTGTACAACCAGTCTAGCCTTGTTCTTAACAATAAGCCCATTTTCATCAGTTTTATTCCTAAACACCCATTTAGTGCCTATTGCACACTTACCTGGGGGTAGAGGAACCAGTTTCCACACTTGCTGTTTCTTGAACTGAAGTAGCTCAAGCTGCATGGCTTCAACCCATTCATTGTCTCTTAAAGAAACATGATAGTTCTTTGGCTCTAGCTGACTGATGAAGAGAGCATAGAAGCAGAAGTTAGACAATTGACTTCTTATTGAAACTCCAGCATTGATATCACCAATAATTTGAGACATTGGGTGATTCTTCAGCTCTTGATAAACAATGATATCTGTGCAAGTGTTTGTAGAACCTTCAGCAGCAGCAGATGTTGATGCAGACTCTTGAAACCAAGAATTTGATGGTAACTCAAAAGATGTAGAGGAATTAGAAATCTCATCAACATTTGTTGTGGATGGAATTGCTGAAGCTACAGGAACATCAAGTTTAGCAAACTCAGGCAGTTGGTCACTAAACTTGAATAGGTGAGTATTGATATTATCATCATCATCATTAGTACCACCAGGAGGAAGACCTGCTGCAGAAGTTGATTTATCCACATGATTTGCAACAGCTGGAGGTTGATAAGGAACATATTGCAGTATGTTCAAATCAAACAACTCCACAGGGATTTGTGGAATCTTGTCCATTGGAGATTCATTAAACTTCACATGCAAAGTCTTTTCAACTATCTTTGTTCTGCAGTTGAAGACTCTGTATGCTTTGCAAGTAGATGAATAACTAATAAAATACCCTGCATCCACCTTAGGATCAAATTTTTGGAGTTGATCCTTTGTGTTGAGAATAAAACAGGGACACCCAAATGCTTTGAAAAATGAAATTAGAGGAGCCAAGTGATGTAGAACTTCATATGGAGTCTTCATCAACCTCTGATTTACTAAGGCTCTATTCTGCACATAGCAAGCTGTGTTAACAGCTTCAGCCTAAAAGGTCAGTGGCAAACAAGAGTCAGCCATCATAGACCTTGCAGCTTCAATTAGGGTCGTGTTCTTTCTCTCCACGACTCCATTTTGTTCTGGAGTCCTTGGAATGCTAAACTGCCATTTGATTCCCTTTGAAAGATAAAATTCATCAAGTGTATGGTTTTCGAATTTAGTTCCATTATCACTCCTTATACACTTGACTGAAATGGAATATTGCTTCTCAATATACAACACAAAGTTGATAATCTTCTGAGCAACCTCATCCTTTGAATGTAGAAAGAAAGTCCATACAAATCTGGAGTAATCATCCACAATTACCAGACAGTATTTCTTCTTTGCCATGCTCATCACTCTCATAGGACCAAATAGATCCATATGCAGTAATTGCAAGCAGGCAGTGGACTTAGGCTCTTCAATAGGAGGAAATGAGACTTTGTGCTGTTTTCCTTTTAACAAGTAGTGCAGGTTTCATCACAGTGGAACTTCTTTATTGGTAAACCTCTCACTAAACTATTGTGGATCAGCTGATTCATGTTTTTGGAATTAACATGTTGGACCAAAAGAACCAATGAGCCAAGATCAGAAAACCTCTAAGTCCCACATGATATCACAACAACTGCTGAAGGCTTCATCAGCAGTTTGACAAGTGCTGAAAACTCCAACAGTTGAAGATCAAGTGCTGAAGACTTCAATGGCTGAAGACTAAAGTGCTGAAGCTGAACAGCTGAAGAACACAAGTGCTGAAGCTGAACAGCTGAAGAACACAAGTGCTGAAGCTGAAGACCAAAAGTACTGAAGTACAACAGCTGAAGAGTCTACAAGTACTGAAGATCAACAACTGGTGTACAAAGTCTGAAGACAAAGACTAAAGACATCAGCTGATGATATCTACTGAAGTCATCAGCTGATGAAACGTCTGAAGTTCAAGTCTGAAGATCAAGTACTGAAGTTTCAGTAGTTTGTCACAACAGCTGAAGAGTACTTCTTCAGTAGTTGTGATATCAGTAGTTTTATGTTTTTACTTTCAGTAGTTTTGTAAAACGACTGAAGAGCTTGTTCTTCAATCGTTGTAGTATCAGTAGTTTTATGTTTTTCAGTAGTTATAGTAACTTATAACACTTAGTATTTTTGTAAGAAGATGTCAGCTGTTTTGACATCTTCAGTAGTTGTGTTTCAGTTGGAATAATTCTGTTAGATGTCACTATCAAGTGACATCAGCAGACGTCACATCTCTTATATAAGAGGTGTCGACCTAATTGTATGTGTGACATTCCGTTACCACGAAAGCGAATATTGAATGAAATATATCTGCAGAATTCTCTCTATCTATAACCGTTTTTGTTTTTCATTGAATATCTTTTCGTTCTTGTGAATTGGCTAATTCATTGTTAGAATTCCGCTGCTATACTCTCTAATCAATCAAACGTAGATCACTGATCCTAACAAGTGGTATCAGAGCAGGTTAATCATTGATCAATCTAACAATTGATCATTGAAACTGCTAATTGATATCTATGTTTGATTGAATTAGCATATTTGCAAGAACTGTTATAGATTATCGAATTTCTGTCGCTTTAGTTCATTTATTTTGAGATCTCTCTTGGTTCAATTGGTTGTTGTGTTTTGTTCTAAATCTGTTATAGCTTAATTGAATTTGATTGAATCTGAGATGACTACTCCTTCTAATGATCCTCACAATACCGGTTCCTCAACCAAGCCCCCGATGCTGGTTAGGACCGAGTATAACATATGGCAACGAAGAATGCTTCATCACCTGTCTGTTAACAGTTCAGGTTGTTGGACATCTGTGGTACGTGGACCACATAAGCCTATGGTGAACAATCGGAAACCAATCAAATGGTTCCGAAGAAGAAGGAACAATACTCTGATGAAGATCGGAAACTGTTTGAGATTGATGCTAAAGCCCATGGAATTCTGGCCATGGCACTGCCTAATGAAATCTATTCAGGGCTTATGCATCATGAAACTGCTCATGATCTCTGAAATGCCCTGAAGGAACAATTCGGTGGCACAAATGAGGTCTTAGCAAACAACAAAGAAATCCTTGCCCAACAATATGAGACATTCTCTCATAGAAAGGGTGAGACACTGAATCAACAGTTTGAGCGTTTTTCCTGCTTGATCTCTGAGCTGAAAATGGTGAAACAGGAATACACCAATAGCCAGATGAATAATAGGTTCCTCAGATCACTGCCTGAGAGATGGGACACATACACTATTGTCCTACGCTCCAGTGCAAATCTGGATAGCCTATCTCTCACCCAACTTCATGGGAAACTACTTACATTCGAAAGAGAGATAGAGCAGAAGAGGAAACTGTCCTCATCAGGAAAGCTCACTGATGACTTTGTACCAGGGAATACTGCCTTGGTTGGTCATGAGTCAGAATATGCTGCATCTGAAAGCAATTATGATGAGCATATTGATTTCTCTTCAACCAATTCTGATTATGCATTTGTTGGTATTGATAGTCATTCTGGCAGTAATAGTGACAATCTATGCTTCATCATGGATGATCTGAAGGGAATTGCTGGTGATGATTTAGAAGAGATGGATATTCTAAGCCAAATGGCCTTAGTTAATATCAGATCTCAGAAGTTCTATAAGAGAACTGGCAGGAAATTTCTTGGACTCTCTGGCAAAACCAAAGTTGGTTTTGACAAGAGTAAGTTGAGGTGTCACAAATGCCAAAGGCTGGGACACTTTGCAAGAGAGTGTAGATCAACTGGATCTAACTCTTCTGCACCCTTTGTGACTTTTCCTAGTACTAGTCCACCAAATAGAGGGCAACATACTGCTGGTTCTGGTCATCATTCACATCCTAGATCTCCTGCATACTTTGTTCCCCAGGGTCAAATGTCATATCCTTATCCCTGCTATTATATGCCTCAACCAAATCCTGTTCAAGCTCCAATTGCACAACAACCACACGCATTGCCTGAATCACAACCTTCCCAATCTCATCAACAAACTCAACCTCAACAACACAGCTTCTTCACCCCAGGAGTTGTTGACTGGAGCAGTTTACCAGATGACTTGTCTGGCCATGAACAACTGTTCTTAGGTGCTGGTCAACATGGTGGTGAAAGTCCCTTTGGAAATCTAGCTCTTATGGCTTTGGATTCTGCTGATACTTCATCCACTAATGCCTCTACACCAAAGGGTTCTCCAACATGCCAAAGTAGCATCTGGTATGTAGATAGTGGGGGATCTATGCACATGACTGGAAATAGCTCTCTTCTTCATGACTACTCTCAAGGAAAGAAGGGGTTTGTTTCTTTTGGCAATGATGCTAGAGGTTACATCATTGGCAACGGCTTTGTCTCCAATGGAGAAATAAAGTTTGATGATGTTAATCATGTGGAAAATCTCAAGTACAATCTCTTGAGTGTCAGTCAAATGTGTGATAAAGGCCATGTTGCTCTTTTCACCAGTCAGAACTGTAGGATTCTGTCATCCAAAGTTTTGCATTTGATTGATAAGGTGTTGGATGATCACACTCTCCTGAGAGCCAATAGGACAGGAAGAGTGTATGCCTTAGATCTTTCCAAGAAAATAGATCTCAGAGGCAATCCTTGCCTATTTTCCAAAGCCTCTTCTCAAGAATCTAAACTGTGGCACAGAAGGCTGGGTCATGTAAATTTCAAAAACATGAATCAGCATATCCACAATAGTTTAGTTAGAGGCTTACCAATAAAGGAGTTCCACTGTGATGAAACCTGCACTGCTTGTTTAAAAGGAAAACAACACAAAGTCTCATTCCCTCCTATTGAAGAGCCTAAGTCCACTGCCTGCTTGCAATTACTGCATATGGATCTATTTGGTCCTGTGAGAGTAATGAGCATGGCAAAGAAGAAATACTGTCTGGTAATTGTGGATGATTACTCCAGATTTGTATGGACTTTCTTTCTACATTCAAAGGATGAGGTTGCTCAGAAGAGTATTCACTTTGTGTTGTATATTGAGAAGCAGTATTCCCTTCCAGTCAAGTGTATTAGGAGTGACAATGGAACTGAATTCAGAAACCATACACTTGATGACTTCTATCTTTCAAAGGGAATCAAAAGGCAGTTTAGCATACCAAGGACTCCAGAACAAAATGGAGTAGTGGAGAGAAAGAACAGGACCCTAATTGAAGCTACAAGGTCCATGCTGGCTGACTCTGGTTTGCCGCTGACTTTTTGGGCTGAGGCTGTCAACACAGCTTGCTATGTGCAGAATAGAGTCTTAGTAAATCAGAGGTTGATGAAGACTCCATATGAAGTTCTACATCACTTGGCTCCTCTAATTTCATTTTTCAAAGCATTTGGGTGTTCTTGTTTTATTCTCAACACAAAGGATCAACTCCATAAATTTGATCCTAAGGTGGATGCATGGTATTTTGTTGGTTATTCATCTACTTGCAAAGCATACAGAGTCTTCAACTGCGGAACAAAGATAGTTGAAGAAACTTTGCATGTGAAGTTTAATGAATCTCCTATGGACAAGATTCCACAAAACCCTATGGAGTTGTTTGATTTGGACATACTGCAATATGTTCCTTATCAACCTCCAGCTGTTGCAGATCCTGTGGATAAATCATCTTCTGCAGCATGTCTTCCACCTGGTGGTATTGATGATGATGATGATGATAATATCAATACTCACCTATTCAAGTTTAGTGACCAACTACCTGTGTCTGCTAAATTTGATGTTCCTGTAGCTTCAGCAGTTCCATCCACAACAAATGCTGATGAGATCTCTGATTCCTCTACATCTTTTGAGTTACCATCTAATTCTTGGTTTCAAGAGTCTGCATCAACATCTGCTGCTGCTGAAGGTCCTACAAACACTTACACAGATCTCATTGTTTATCAAGAACTGAAGAATCACCCAATGTCTCAGATTATTGGTGATATCAATGCTGGTGTTTCAACAAGAAGTCAATTGTCTAACTTCTGCTTCTATGCTCTCTTTATCAGTCAGCTAGAGCCAAAGAACTACCATGTTGCTTTGAGAGACAATGGATGGGTTGAAGCTATGTAGCTTGAGCTACTTCAGTTCACGAAACAGCAAGTGTGGGAACTGGTTCCTCTTCCCCCAGGTAAGTGTGCAATAGGCACTAAATGGGTGTTTAGGAATAAAACTGATTAAAATGGGCTTATTGTTAAGAACAAGGCTAGAATGGTTGTACAGGGGTTTTCACAAGAAGAAGGTATTGACTATGATGAAACCTTTGCCCCTGTAGCCAGACTAGAGGCAATCAGATTGTTTTTAGCCTATGCTGCATTCCACAATCTTAAAGTTATTCAAATGGATGTCAAAAGTGCATTTTTATATGGTAAAATAAAGGAAGAAGTTTATGTGTGTCAACCACCAGGTTTTGAGGATAATAAACATCCTGAATGGGTGTATAAACTTGATAAGGCTCTTTATGGGTTGAAACAAGCTCCTAGAGCCTGGTATGAGACACTTTCCACTTTTTTTCTTAAGAATAATTTCACTAGAGGCTCCATTGATAAAACTCTGTTTATTAAGAAGGTGGATCAGCATAAGCTACTTGTTCAGATTTTTGTTGATGATATCATTTTTGCATCCTCTGATCCCCAGTTGTGTGATGATTTTACAACATTAATGAAAAAGAGGTTTGAAATGAGTGCAACGGGAGAATTACAGTTCTTTCTAGGCATGCAAATTAAACAAAAGGCTGATGGAACCTTTATTCATCAGTCAAAATATACAAAAGATCTTTTGAATAAGATTGATTTACAAAACTGTAAGACCTGTTCTACTCCCATGTGCAACATCACACAACTGGATGCAGATCAGAAAGGTAAAGCTGTTGATGAAACACTTTACAGATGTATGATTGGGTCCTTGATGTATTTAACAGCTTCTAGACCAGATATTATGTTTGCTACATGTGTTTGTGCTAGATTTCAGGCTGCTCCTAAAGAGTCTCATTTGATTGCAGTCAAGAGAATCTTTAGATATTTGCAAGGTACACAATCTCTGGGTTTATGGTATTCCACTGGACACTCTTGCAAATTAGTTTCTTTTTCAGATAGTGACTATGCAGGGTGCAAGTTAACTAGAAAGTCAACTTCTGGTGGTTGTCAATTCCTAGGCAACTGTTTGATTTCTTGGCAGAGTAAGAAACAAACATCTGTTGCTACATCAACTGCTGAGGCTGAGTACATTGCTGCTGCAAGTTGCACTTCTCAGGTACTCTGGCTTCAGAACCAACTTCTGGATTATGGCATTACAGAGACTAAGACTCCATTATTAATGGATAGTGCTTCAGCTCTGTGTATTGTCAAAAATCCAGTCCAGCACTCTAGGACCAAACATATAGAGATCAGACATCACTTTATTCGCGATTGTTTTGAAAAAGGTCTGATTGATCCTAAGTTTGTGCCTAGTGCTGATGAGCTTGCAGATATTTTTACTAAGCCTTTGGACAGTTCTACTTTCCAAAACCTTGTGTTAAGGCTTGGTATGCTGCAGCTAGAATAAGTGACAACTACTGATGATTTCAGTAAAAAGTACTGGTGATCATTGGTAACCATGTCACATATAAGTACTGATGAGTCCTTTCACCTTCAGTAGTTTTTATAACTACTGACGGCTAAATGCCTCACAAGTACTGAAGTACTTTATCTGTTCTAAACTACTGATGTAGCTATAACTACTGATGTAGTTACAACTACTGAAATCAGTACAAACAGATAAGTACTGACGTCCTATGAAACACCTGAAAAGCAGATGCAAAGTCTGATGAGTAAGTGTTGAGGACAGTATGAAACAGCTGAAAGGCTATGAATTGACGAAAACTACTGAAGAGAACTTTCTCTTCAGTCGTTTTTACCACTGCTGTTTCATTCTAAACAACTGAAGCAAAACCATGTCTTCAGTAGTTTTATAACTACTGATGACTAACACCAAGTCTTCAGCTGTTTACAACAACTGATGACAAAACCACTGTCTTCAGTAGTTTCACAACTACTGATGACAAACACCAAGTCCTCAGTTGTTTCATCATCTGAAGTCAAAACCATGGTCTTCAGTAGTTTTCTAACTGCTGATGCCTAAAACCACGACTTAGCTGTTTCAACGTCTGAAAGGGTAATACCATGTCAACAGTCGGTTTAAAACTACTGATGACTAACACCAAACCCTTCAGTCCTTTTCTCACCCCTATCCTATAAATACCTATCCTTTTCTCTAATGTTTCATTATCCGTTATTTTCTGAACTTCTCTCTCAAACATGGCGACCATGAGTCTGAAACCACGACATAACTGCATTGCTTACCTTACAAAGTCGGCTTTCTGGAACAAATATGATAATGCCATTGACTTAATGGTGGATTCCCCATATCGCACAGCCTTTCTCTTGAATCCAACCATTTACCCTGAATCCCTCAGTCAATTTTGGTCAAATGCTTTTGTTCATACTGATGAGTCTACCGGTCAGATCTCTGTTCGGTCCCTTATCAACCAGAAACCAGTGGTCGTTACAGCCGACATCATTCGTCAGGCATTACACTTACACGACTCCACCGCTGTGACTGCATACCCAAAGGGCATAACAGATATGTCCTTTATCAATCATGGGTATGAAGGTGATCTTCGAGCTACAACCGTTCTAAAGAAACATTTCCATGACGCTGAGAAAGTCATTTTTCACATGGTAAATGTCTGCTTAGCCTCCAAGACATCTTCTTGGGATCAAATGTCATCCCAATGGCAACAAGTATTGTATTCTATTCTAGAACACCAACCGCTAAATTTTTCTGAAATCGTGTTTCTAGAAATAAAGAACTTGGCTCAGAAACCTGTGGCAAACCGATGGCCATTATATCCCGGGTTTCTGATGGCCATTATATCCCAGGTTTCTGATGGCCATTATTTTGGATGAATTAAAATCTGATGGCCTTGTTGGCCTTGGAGTCCCTGCACCAACTGTTTTGGCTGAGGTATACTCCAGGCACAACTCAGACCTTACACTCAAAGAAGCTGCCCGAATGCTAAAGCCCAAGCACAGGGAACCCACAGCTTCCTCCATCAGAACCAAAGTCCCCACTAAACCAAACCCAAAACAACCCAAAACAGCTATTCAGGGAGATGAGTCCCCTGAAGATGCTCCTGCACCACCAACACAGGATATACTTGCTGGCTTAAACCCCCCAACAGTATCAGAGACTCTACCAGCCATAGCCGCTCAGGATTCCTCTCAAAAGGAGCCTGCAGCCACCACACAAGGGGTACCCACACATCTGGGATCTTCCTCACTTGAGGAGATTGCCATTGAAGAGCACCATCCTCCCCAGGTGCACACTGCTTCTACCCCATCTCCCCATGCAACCGCCCCCCAAAGTCCAACCATAATTATTGCAAATGTGCTGACTCAGTTGCATGCCTCTCCTCCTCCCCAACAACCACTAACAAAGGAGAGAACCACAAACATTGAGGAAGAGGATCACCATGTTTCTGACAACCCACAGCACCGGGGTTTACAAATTCTATCTCCTGGTGTAGATAGGGAGATTAGAATATCTAGTGAGGCTGCCACCTCTTCTGAATCAGCACATGATCAGAATGAGGCTGGTAACATTGCTAAGACCTCACTAGAGGCAACAGCTGATGAAGGACATAGTCATGAGGCTGGAAGTCCCCAGTTCCAAGAAAAAGGGGCACATGCTAAAACTGGTCTACACCCAGTGCATGTAAATCCTGCTACAAGCAGGAGGTCAGGTGATTCAGCTTCTGCTGATGATGACCTGGGCTTTTTCTATGACATTCTAGCCCACAACACCATCCTGGAGGCTGAGGTAAGCAGACTACAAGAACTGCTTGCCAAGAAGTCTCAGGATGTAAGTCCATCTGCCCCCACCAACCCACAGATGGCACCTTCCTTTGAAGGTTCCCCAAACACTTTACCCTCTCACTCCACTGAGCCTCCAGCTTCTGCTTTTGGCACTATCTCTCCGGGACAGAACCCCTAGAGCAGATGGTTGCTGTATTCCAACAATCCCTACCTCTCATCACTCCCATCATCAATGACATTGTTTATAAAGCCATTGATGAGAGGATCTCCTCAAGTCTACAACCACTCATTGATAATGCTGTGCACAAGAAACTTTCTGCGGTACAAACCCCTGTCTCCAATGCATCCAAAAAGGGGGAGAGTACTGCAGTGAAAGAAAAGAAGAGAAAAAGAACTGAGGATGAGAAGGCACAAGAGAAAACCCTGATCACTTACAAAAGAAAGAAAAGTGCTGGTGATCAAACTAATGCTGAAGAAAAATCCTTGGAAGAGCTGGTAAAAGATGCAGATGACACACACAGCCGATCCATGGACAAAATTATTGAGTAACTCTTCAAGCAAGGCTTTGATACAGCCACATTAGACAGTGAGATCAGGAAGTTGGAAGTAGAGGAAATTCAAACCAGATGGGCTGGATATGATGTGCTGGAGAAAGAGAGATTGGAGATCATGATTCAATTCATTGCCAAATACTTAGGAAGATCACTGATGGAGATTCGTTCATGGACCAGAGACAGCATTCTGGCTATAGCCACCAGAATCTGTTTGTCTGAGCAATTTCATAAGGGGATTATCATTGAAGCACTTGATGAGGCTGGGGCTGGAAAAAGGTTTGAAATGGCAAGACTTACAAAAGCCAAACTCACAACCAAAATGCTTGAACAACCTTCCCAATCACCCACTCAAAAACAGCCTACCCCTCAAATCTCCAAACCAATCTCAAAATCCAAATCCAAACATCCTCAACCTTCAAAACCAATTCCTTTACCAACCCAACCATCATCCAGTGATGCACCTAGAAGGAGGAGAAGGGTGCTGAGGATAGAAGAAGATGAAGAAGAAGAGGATGAAGATGATAGTCTGCCACTCTCTGCTGTTCTAAAGCTACCAGAACCCATGAGTCAACCCATGATCACACCTGACTCTCAAAGGGAAACGATTAGAGTCAAAATAGAAGTTGAAGAACAGCAGAAGCAGGACGATGAGCAACTACTGAAGATGGTTGACAAGGAACTTCCTCAGTCATCATCTATACAAGCCATGAAAGGGCATGCTCAGAGGCTGTACACTCTCAGACACACATTTCAGTATCAGAAGGAGAGAGTGAGAGTATGGCCAGACCCCAAGGTGAGTTCTAGAATCCACAAAAGATCTATTCCACACAGATACAACGGCCAGGTTAGAAAAACAATAGACTCTACAATCATGTTGGCCATTGTAGTCTCACCATGGGAAATAATCGATGAATTCAAGAAGGCTCATCAATCAAAAATGACCCCTCAAGCTTTACTGGAAAACAAGATGATCAAAAAGGGGTTATTATATAAGAAGCTTGAAGACATTAAGAAGAATGAGCTCCAGTTACTCCTTGAGGGCACTCATCCTGATGAATTTGTCTACAGGGAGGTAACTACTGTGGAGTTGAAAAATGGCAGGACTGTGAAGTACTTATCTGACTACTATGGTCGCGAGTTCTTCTTTGAAGTAGGAGTAGAAGAAATCTCCAAGGAGGAACAAGTTGTTCTCCTTGAGGCCTATGTTCGAGAGTCATACAAACTTATAATGGGGAAGTAAATCTCATGAATGGGATAACAACTCTGTGTCCAGTTCCCCAAAATAGAGTTCGCATTCATACCTTGCCAAACAGATCTCTGAGATTTCTTCCCAGGCCAGAGCTTATATGGGTCATCTTCTCTACTGATCAAGAAGGAAAAAGACCAACATTTTTGCCAACAATAAGTGGGAAAATAAATCAATTAGAGGTTTTGGCTGCATTGGTTCAGGGGGAGTTTGTTGGATCAAAAGAACCAATGAGCCAAGATCAGAAAACCTCTAAGTCCCACATGATATCACAACAACTGCTGAAGGCTTCATCAGCAGTTCGACAAGTGCTAAAAACTCCACAGTTGAAGATCAAGTGCTGAAGACTTCAACAGCTGAAGACTTCAACAGCTGAAGACTAAAGTGCTGAAGTTCAACAGCTGAAGAACACAAGTGCTGAAGCTGAACAGCTGAAGAACACAAGTGCTCAAGCTGAACAACTGAAGAACACAAGTGCTGAAGCTGAAGACCAAAAGTACTGAAGTACAACAGCTGAAGAGTCTACAAGTACTGAAGATCAACAACTGGTGTACAAAGTCTGAAGACAAAGACTGAAGACATCAGCTGATGATATCTACTGAAGTCATCAGTGATGAAACGTCTGAAGTTCAAGTCTGAAGACCAAGTACTGAAGTTTCAGTAGTTTGTCACAACAGCTGAAGAGTACTTCTTCAGTAGTTGTGATATTAGTAGTTTTATGTTTTTACTTTCAGTAGTTTTGTAAAACGACTGAAGAGCTTGTTCTTCAGTCGTTGTAGAATCAGTAGTTTTATGTTTTTCAGTAGTTATAGTAACTGATAACACTTAGTATTTTTGTAATAAGATGTTAGCTGTTTTGACATCTTCAGTAGTTGTGTTTCAGTTGGAATAATTCTGTTAGATGTCACTATCAAGTGACATCAGCAGACGTCACATCTCTTATATAAGAGGTGTCGACCTAATTGTAAGTGTGACATTCCGTTACCACGAAAGCGAATATTGAATGAAATTTATTTGTAGAATTCTCTCTATCTATAACCGTTTTTGTTCTTCATTGAATATCTTTTCGTTCTTGTGAATTGGCTAATTCATTGTTATAATTCCGCTGCTATACTCTCTAATCAATCAAACGTAGATCACTGATCCTAACATAACATGACCCAGCCTTCTGTGCCACAGTTTAGATTCCTGAGGATAGGCTTTGGAAAATAGGCAAGGATGGCCTCTGAGATCTATTTTCTTGGAAAGATCTAAGGCATACACTCTTCCTGTCCTGTTGGCCCTCAGGAGAGTGTGATCATCCAACACCGTATCAATCAAATTCAGAACTTTGGATGACAGAATCCTGCAGTTCTGACTGGTGAAAAGAGCAACATGGCCTTTATCACACATTTGACTGACACTCAAGAGATTGTACTTGAGATTTTCCACATGATTAACATCATCGAACATTATTTCTCCATTGGAGACAAAGGCTTTTCCAATGATGTAACCCTTAGCATCATTGCCAAAAGAAACAAACCCATTCTATCCTTGAGAGTAGTCATGAAGAAGATAGCTGTTCCATGTCATATGCATAGATCCCCCACTGTCTACATACCAGATGCTACTTTGGCATGTTGAAGAACCCTGCAATCATAAACAATTAGTTAGTTTTTAAGACCCAAACCTTTTTGTTTTTGGGTCTATTCACATCAACAGATGGTAACTAACAGACTTGCTATGAATAACAGCCTGAGGGGATGAGATGGTGAAGAAGAAGATTCCTTTGGCATGGATTTTCTTCTCTGTGGTTTCAACACAGGAGCATCTAATTGGTTGACTCTCCCCAATAGATGTTGAACCATCATAACAAGTTGTGTCTAATTTTGTGATAAGGCCTTCAGCTCATCAAACACATTAGTGCTTGAGTTTGATGGGTTCCTGTGTTGTACCATCTCTCTTTGAGCAACCTCAGCTGTTACCTGTTTAACCCCTTTCTTTTTGGATTTCTTTTTGGATTTTGGGGTCATAGGTTTTGATGTTGCTCGTACAAATTTGATTTCAAACTCAGTTTTCATTTTATCCATTTTCTCTTTAATGTTTTCATTATGTTTGAGTTTGGAGCCCTTTTTATACCAGCAATCATCAGTAAGATGATTGAATAAGCCACATATCTCACATGGATTTTTCTTCATCTTAAGTTGATCATCTACTGAAGAAGATGAAACTACTGAAGACTTGTTCTTCAGCAGTTTGCTATCAGTACTAGCAGTTTTCTTTCCTTTAGTACATGCTTTCTTGATATCTTCTTCAGTAGTTTTCCCACCCTTTCTACTTGCAGTTTTCTTTTCTTTAGTACATGTAGTAGTTTGGGCTTGTTCTCCAGGTGTTATGACATTCTTTTTAGTACTTTTAGTACTTTGTGAAATATCACCTGGAGTGATCAACTTTGTGATCATGTGAGTGTCAGCATTTAAACCATCACCATCAGCTGATAGGTTCTGAGAGGAATTAATGCTGGTTTCTACTTCTGGTGGTGCTGTATCAGATAGAAGATCACATGATGAAAAGGATTGGTTATTGTTGTCACCATCAGATTCTACCTCTGCTCTGGGAGTAAAATCTGTAGGAGGAGCAGTGTGATTATAACCAATGCCAAACTTCACATTGGAAGCAGATTGCTTACTAAGAAGCATTTCAAAACCCTTGCAAGAATTTACCCATCGATCACACTCTACCTGGGTGACTGCAAGGTTTCCTTGAGATCTTTATACTTCTCTAGAAGTATCTCTTCCCCAGCCTTATCATCAGTGATTTGGCATTTAAGTTTGTAAATCTCATCATTCCTATCATTAATCACAGACTCAAATTCAGCTTTGCTTTTGAAAATTGTTTGTTCTAGCTAAATGTTCTTGTTAATTAAAGCTACATTTGCTTCTCTAATAGATGCAAATACGGCTATGCATGTTTCAGAACATAGTTTGGCTTTTGCCTCAGAGGATACCTGTGATACCTGTGGTGTAGAGGCATTAGAGGATGAAGTATCAGCAGACTCCAAAGCCATAAGAGCTAGATTTCCAAAAGGACTGTCACCACCATGTTCACCAGCACCAGAGAACAGTTGTTCATGACCAGAGAAATCATCTGTTAAACTGCTCCAGTCAACAACTCCTGGGGTGAAAAAGCTGTGTTGTTGAGGTTGAGTTTGTTGATGAGATTGGGAAGGTTGAGGTTCAGGTAATGCATGTGGTTGTTGTGCAATTGGAGCTTCAACCGGATTTGGCTGAGACATGTAATAGCAGGGAAAAGGATATGATATTGGACCCTGGGGGACAAAGTATGCCGGAGATACAGGATGTGATTGATGACCAGAACCAGCAGGATGTTGCCCTCTGTTTTGTAGACTAGTGCTAGGAAAAGTCACAAAGGGTGCAGAAGAGTTAGATCCAGTTGATCTACATTCTCTTGCAAAGTGTCCAAGCCTTTGGCATTTGTGACACCTCAACTTACTCTTGTCAAAACCAACTTTGGTTTTGCCAGAGAGTTCAGGAAATTTCCTGCCAGTGCTCTTGTAGAACTTCTGAGATCTGATATTAACTAAGGCCATTTGGCTTAGAATATCCATCTCTTCTAAATCATCATCAACAATTCCCTTCAGATCATCCATGATGAAGCATAGATTGTCACTATTACTGCCAGAATGACTATCAATACCAGTAAATGCATGATCAGAACTGTTTGAAGAGAAATCAATATGCTCATCGTAATTGCTTTCAGATGCAGCATATTCGGACTCATGACCAACCAAGGCAGTGTTCCCTGGTACAAAGTCATCAGTGAGCTTTCCTGATGATGACAGTTTCCTTTTCTGCTCTATCTCTCTTTCGAATGTAAGCAGTTTCCCATGAAGTTGGGTGAGAGATAGGCTATCCAGATTTGCACTGGAGCGTAGGACAATAGTGTATGTGTCCCATCTCTTATGTGTCCCATCTCTTATTCATCTGGCTGTTGGTGTATTCCTGTTTCACCATTTTCAGCTCAGAGATCAAACATGAAAAACGCTAAAACTGTTGAGTCAGTGTCTCACCCTTTCTATGAGAGAATGTCTCATATTCTTGGGTGAGGATTTCTCTGTTGTTTGCTAAGATCTCATCAATTCCACCGAATTGTTCCTTCAATGCATTCCAGAGGTTATGAGCAGTTTCATGATGCATAAGCCCTGAATAGATTTCATTCGGCAGTGCCATGGCCAGAATTCCATGGGCTTTAGCATCAATCTCAAATAGTTTCCGATTTTCATCTGAGTATTGTTCCTTCTTCTTCGGAACCATTTGATTGGTTCCTGATTGTTCACTATAGGCTTATGTGGTCTATGTACCACAGATGTCCAACAACCTGAACTGTTAACAGACAGGTGATGAAGCATCCTTCGTTGCCATATGTTATACTCAGTCCTAACCAGCATCGGAGGCTTGGTTGAGGAACCGGTATTGTGAGGGTCATTAGAAGGAGTAGTCATCTCAGATTCAACCAAATTCAATTAAGCTATAACAGATTTAGAACAAAACACAACAAACCAAATTGAACCAAGAGAGATCTCAAAATTAATAAACGAAAGCGGCAGAAAATCAATAATCTATAACCAATTCTTGCAAATGAGCTAATTCAATCAAACATAGATATCAAATAGCAATTTCAATGATCAATTGTTAGATCGATCAATGATTAACCAGCTCTGATACCATTTGTTAGGATTAGTGATCTACGTTTGATTGATTTGAGTGTATAGCAGCGAAAACAAACAATGAATTAGTCAATTCACAAGAACACAAAAGATATTTAGGGTAAGAACAAACGGTTATAGACAGAGAGAATTCTGCAAAATATATTTCATTCAATATTTGCTTTTGTGGTAACAGAATGTCACAAATACAATTAGGTCAACACCTCTTATATAGGAGATGTGACGTCTGCTGATGTCACTTGATAGTGACATCTAACAGAATTTATTCAAACTACTGATAGTTAACACAACTACTGAAGATGTCAAACAACTGACATCTTCTTACAAAAATGCTAAGTGTTAACTATCACCACAACTACTGAAAAGAAACTACTGAAGCTATAACGACTGAAGAACATACTCTTCAGTTGTTTTTCAAATACTGAAACAAAAAGAAAACTACTGAAAGGAAACCATCACACAACTGAAGAATGCTTCTTCAGGTGTTGTAACAAACTCTGAAGGCTTCAGTACTTGTACTTGAACTTCAGCTGTTGTCTTGTACTTCAGCTGTTGATCTTCAGTACATTGTTCTTCAGCTGTTGATCTTCAACTTTGGTCTTCAGCTGTTGAAGTCTTCAATACTTTAGTCTTCAGCTGTTGAAGTCTTCAGTACTTTAGTCTTCAGCTATTGATCTTCAGACTTTGGTCTCAGCTGTTGAAGTCTTCAGTACTTTAGTCTTCAGCTGTTGAAGTCTTCAGACTTTGTCAAACAGCTGATCAAGTCTTCAGTAGTTGTTGTGATGTCTGCGGGACTTAGAGGTTTTTCTGATCAGGCTCATTGGTTCTTTTGGTCCAACAAAGTGTCATGTTCCTCCTCTCAGCAACACCATTTTTTTGAGGAGTTCTAGGAGCACTATATTATCTGTCAATCCCTTTTGAGTTACGGAATGAGTCAAGAACGAAGTTGTTAAACTCAGTCCCTCAATCACTTCTAATAATCTTAACCTTGTGATCAATTTGATTTTCTATTTTAAAAATAAAAGATTTTAATGTTTCAGCTATTTCATCATTATTTCCTAAAAAGAATACCCATGTAAATCTTGTTAAATCATCAACTATCGCAAGGCAGTATGATTTCCTTCTAATGCTCATTATACTTGTGGGACCAAAGAAATCCATGTGCAATAAGTGTAATGGAGTAGTGATGGAGTTAACACTTTTCGACTTATGGGAGGTCCTGTGTTGCTTCCCTTTTAGGAATGCAACACAGTTGTCTTTGCAAAAACCATTCTTTTTTAGGCAAACCATGTACCAAGTTATTTTTAGCCAATTTATTCATTGTCTTAAAATTTAGATGACACATACGTTTATGCCAAAGTGTTGACTCATCACTATCAGCTTTGGAAAGAAAGCATGATACTTCACCCATTGGGGAAGCATTGTTCATATCCAGCTTGTACATATTCCCTTTCCTGGGAGATCTACGAAGCACCAATTCCAGAGAAATTGTCATCCCTGGTTTAAGGATAATGCACTCATGCTCTGTGAAAAGCATCTGGTGCTTTTGATCACAGAACTGAGAAACACTTAACAGATTGTGTTCAAGCTGTTTGACAAAGTTAACTTTGTCAACTTTTAACTTACCATTGGATATACTCCCTCTGCCAGAAATATATATATCCTTCGGCCTCACCTCCAAATTGGACAGGACCTCCATCATAGTGTTGAAACTGTTGAAGGAGATATTTGTTCCCTGTCATGTGCCTGGAGCATCCCCTGTCCACAATCCAGACATTGTTGTTCTTATCATATGGATGTCCCGGCACATAAGATGAGATTGTTAGTTTTGATTGAAACCCAAGCCTTGGGTTCTTCCAATGATAGTGACATAATTAAACCAAAATTTAAGCATGGGGGTTCAATGGATGTCTTTCAAGAAGAGGTTTGGGCTGCAACATCTTCCTTGATCTTCCAATCCATTGTTTGATTGATCATAGAGGATGAGCTTGTTGAAGCTTTTGCAGCTTGGCATTCTTCTGAAGCTTCTTTCTTTTCGGAAGAAACCTTCACCACCTTTTCTTCCAAAGCATCTTCTTCTGGGATGATTTCAAGGAGCTTTCTTGTGCTTTCGAACTTTAGTAGCTTTTGTTTCTAAAGCCATTTTCCCTTCGGAAGAAGGAGTTTCTTACGACGACAACATGGCTTCAGAAACTAGCTTTCCCTTTTTCATCACTTGGACTATCTGATAAGGTCCAAACGAGAAACCCTCCCTGACTCCTTTTCTAACATTATTTGCATAATGTGTGCTAGCAGGATTGTAGTAACAATCTTTAGCCATGTGGTTTTGCAGAGCACACGTGATGCATGTAATGTTAGTCTTTTAGGAGCTTGTAGGTTGCTGTTTCTTAGTCTTTCTTTCTTGGTCAACAACTTTTCCCTTCAACTTCTAATACTTTGGTGGGACAGGAGTGCTGCTATTACAATCCTTTCTTGAATCAGAAGTACCTATTACCTGAAATCCAGTTGAGATAAAGACACCTTTCTGTTTTGGGTCAATCTTCAGCTTAGACTCAACCATTTTCTTGGCAGTTTTTCTAGCAGCTTTAGCTCTGCTTCTTTTGGCTTTGGTGGTTAGGGTTTTATCTTCACTAGGAGAGGTAGGCACATTTACCTGTTCCTTCCCTGTGGTGGCCACTATTGTTGCTTCATCATTCAACTCTAGTGAAGAAGGATCAGCAGTTGGAACCTCTTGCTCTTCAGTACCACATCTAGGTTGTCTTATTGATTCAAAAAAAATATGGTACAAGAATAGCTTGGAAGTTCTGCTCAGAAATAGCATGCTTCCTGGCTTGAGCCTCAGTAGTGACAAGATGGGCTTGAGCCTCAGACAATTTGGATATCAGATCCTTTATTTGAGTCTTGTTGTTGGTATGTTCATGTTTTAATAGGGACATAGTTTTCTCTAACTCCTCGATTTTCCTTTGACAGTCAGATTCAGCCCTTTTAAATTCAGATTTTAAGATATTTAAAGACTTAATATCAGATCTAATTTTCATATTATAATCCTCATATAATTTAACCTTAGCAATACAGGTAGGAGTACAGAGATGTTCATATACCTGGTTATCATCTGTTCCTGCCATGAGAGCTTGAGCAAGAGTCACATCCTGTACCATGAAGCTCCAGTCAACTTCTTAAGCCATTGCAGCTGTTTCAGTTGACTTTCCAGTGGGCTTTGAGGTTGAGGGATGTGTAGAGGCCTGTGGGGTTCCCGGATTGGTCTTGGGAGCCTTACTTTCCTTAGCAAAGTGACCAAGTTGGTTACAGTTGTAACATTTGGCTTTGGTCTTGTCAAACCCAAACTTGCTGGCAGTTGGGTTTTGGGGGAATTTCCTTCCAGTTCTCTTAAAGAACTTCTTTGCTCTGTAGGTTAAAAGAGCCATCTGTTGGACGATGTCCACATACTCCACACCGTCTGGACTAAAACACTCTAGATCATCAAAACAATATTGAAAATCACCAGAGTGCCCACTTCCTAAGACAAAGGCACAACTGTCTTGAAACGAGTTATGCTGAGCCTGTTGAGACCTTGGAGTCTGAGGAAAAGTGATGTAAGGTCTAGAAGAGCAGGATGGCTGTTGGTTGTATGTCAGGTATTGCTGAGGTTGTGGGGGGGGTACTGAGCCTTCAACAACCATTAAAGCGTTGCTAGCAGGAAGACTTAGAGGTCTGCTTGTTTGGTGGCCCTCTTACACTCCATCTCCAACCGGTATCCATCAAGGATGTCGTAGAGTTCAGTCATGGTAAGAGTGTTCAAGTTCCCTGTCCCCTTGATAGAGACACAGTAGAATGTCCACTCATTTGGAAGAGCAATCGTGAACATTTTTGTGAGATCTTTGAGTTCAGGAGTGATTTTCATAGACTGAAGTGAAGAAATAAGATCCATGTATCTAAAATACTACTGGCTGAGGGTCTCTCTAGCAATATAAGTGAAGTTCTCGAACTGCTGCTTCAGTGAGTCCTTCTTTGAGTTGTTGGAGCTTGAATACATCTAAGCAAGTGCATCAAACATTTCTTTAGCAGACTTTCAATGCTCAAACCCCACCATGATGGAGTTGGGTATTGTAGTCATAAGAATGGTCATAGCATTGCTGTCGATGTCCATCTTCTTTCGATCCTCGTCAGAATTCCACGAGGTGAAGCCACCTTGGGTTTGTACAAGCCGTTGACAATGGAGTTCCACATTATGCTACCTTGGTATCTGATGAACCCTTCCATTCTTCTGCTCCAAGACCTGAAGTTTTCAGGAGTATGGGAAGAGTGTTCAAGTTCTCTGTCCCCTTGATAGAGACACCGTAGAATGTCCACTCATTTGGAAGAGCACTCGTGAACTTTCTTATGAGATCTTTGAGTTCAGGAGTGATTTTCATAGACTGAAGTGAAAAAATAAGATCCATGTATCTAAAATACTGCTGGTTGAGGGTCTCTCTAGCAATATAAGTGAAGTTCTCGAACTGCTGCTTCAGTGAGTCCTTCTTTGAGTCGTTGGAGCTTGAATACATCTAAGCAAGTGCATCAAACAATTCTTTAGCAGACTTACAATGCTCAAACTCCATCATGATGGAGTTGGGTATTGCAGTCATAAGAATGGTCATAGCATTGCTGTCGATGTCCATCTTCTTTCGGTCCTCGTCAGAATTCCACCAGGTGAAGCCACCTTGGGTTTGTACAAGCCGTTGACAATGGAGTTCCACATTATGCTGCCTTGGTATCTGATGAAGCCTTCCATTCTTCTGCTCCAAGACCTGAAGTTTTCAGGAGTAATGATGGGAGCTTTGGTCATGGTTCCCATCTCTACTTTAGATTTGTTAAGAGTGATGATAGGAGCTTTGGTCATGGTTCCCCTCTCTACTTCGGACTTGTTAAGGGCCATTTTTGTGAGAGTTGTAAGGAGGAGTGAAAAACAGGTTGATTTGGATGGTTAGATCACACAATCAAGAGCCTAAAAAGCTCTGATACCAATTGCAGGATCGGTTTTTGTCACTAAACACTTGGTTTTCTCTCAAACTCACTTAAACAACACTCTCGATGAAAGCAGAATCTTTAAGAGTTGATAACAATATAATAAGTAATAACAGAACACAAGAAGTAATTTTCAAGGTACTTGCATATATTGCTTCTCAACTCAAATATTACAAGACTCTTACAAGCATATTTTATGAGTTACAATAAGAAACAATATATAATACTACCTATAGCCGGATATACTTTGATACCAGCTGGAATCCTCTAACTAAAGCAAATACTACAAAGCTATAGTTTAAGGTATCTCAGATAATATTTTATCTGAGATATGGTAGTCAGGACATGTCCCTGACTTACCTTTTATCACCAACTAAAGTTGGTAACTTGTACTAACATAAAAAGATGAACAGTGGAATAAAGTATGGTCACATGTTGTTTCCAGGTCTCTAGAAGAGTATGCAACATTTTCTTGTTTAAATCCTTGACCTTGTAAGTGACTCCCATGATTTCCAAGTCATTTACCAACTGTACAAATCTATGCAGTTGTTTGGATATTGACTCCCTTAGAGTGATGAAATGTTTCGTATCGATTAACAAACTTATCCTTGTTAATTTTAGTAACTTCACTGCTTCCCTCACACATAATGTGTAGTGCATCCCATAGTGCTTTAGTAGAATCATACATCTCCAGTATTTTTAGTACATCCATCTTGAGTGCTTGTGTGAGGATGGAGTAAGCTTTGAGGTCAATCTTTATTTTCTTATAATCTTCATCATCAAGAGTCAGATCTTCAATGGGTATTCTTGCTGTATTATAGATAGCAGCTTGAACTACAGACAGAGTGATAAGGATGTGTGGCCCCTTGCATATCGAGATCCAAAAATCAAGATCTACACCTGTAATGTAATTTCTGAATTTGATTTTCCACTGCTTAAACTCAGATTTCTGTTTAAGCATGGGAGGTTTTGGTGCATGACTAAATTCTGAAAAAGTATGAGAATCCATTAAAACAGTTAGTTTTAACTTGTTTAAGTATAGATTAGATTATTTTTAGGTTCAATTAGTCCAACTGGTCCAAATCGTCCAAAACAGGTTTCAGAATCTGATTTGTTACTTTTAGCAAGAACAGTAATAATGCGCCTAGAGAATGTTTAATACAAAATATTCTGTTTGTCTATCAAGTGTCACCTCAGGTATGAGGATTTGTATACTATTTATAGGCAGACAAGTTGTCTTTTTACAAAATGACTAAACTAGCCCTGACCTATACATCAGAACTAGTCTAAGTCTTCATTAGCATTTCTTGTTCATCCGCATTGGCAAATGCGGATGAGATGGACTTGATCAGCATTTCTTCACTTGGTCTGCCGCATTAGTATGTTGGTCATCTGCATTGGGTAATGCGGATGAACAAATACTTGTTGATACATGTATGTCCCTAGATCATGATATGAAATGTAATAGATCTTGTTTATCTGATTCAGATGTAATTTGATATGATTAATGAATGATATTGATTGTTTGTGATTTGTAATGTCTAATATTTCATTAAAGAGTCGATATTGAATTGGTTAATTAGGTTAGTGATTGTTTGAATGGTTACACATAATGTTTATTAATTAATACATTCAAATTTAACATAATGAAGTTCTCATGCGAATGGCCCATGCGAATGAACCACACGCATGAATAACTTCATACGATTGACTCAGTCGCACGACTGAACTGGGAGACTGGATCAGTCGTATGATTGACACATAAGATTGGCTCAGTCGCACGACTGAACACTCAGTCGTGCGGATGAACCAACCGTATGGTTCAATCGCACGACTGAATCATACTAATGGTTCAGTCGCATGAATGAACAATACTAACCTATAAATACAACCCAATTCGTGAAAAAACGAGAGAATTGATTCTATTACGACTCCGGACGTAGCCTACTCGTCCAGAAGCCTCTCAATTCGTTCTCCAAGTTCACTGAACACATTAGATCGATTCCCAATCGATTTCTAACGTTAGTTTCAATTCTCTATTGATTCTTCGTGTGTTCTCACTGATTGGATCGCCAATCAAATAGGATTCCACACTATTTGATCTGGTTTACATGCTAATCGCTAGGTATTTCGTTCAAATACCAGGTCCTAACAAGTGGTATGAGAGCTTTGGCTCTTGATTACGTGTGATTCAATCAAGATTGATAAAAAGTTTGTGTTTTTGCACTAAAAACGCAATCTTTTGTGTCAAAAGTGAACTTGGACGTTCCCTGCTAATCAAATTTTGGTTTCTACGGACTTAGGCGATTAGACCTTGCGAAATTTCGAATTTTTACGGCTAAAACACGTTTAACCTAGAAATTTTCGCAAAAAAACAGCTTCAGTCGCACGAGTGAGCCATTCGCACGACTGGAACTCACTCGCATTGCTCAGACGCACGATTGGACCTAGTCGCATCTCCATTCGTACGATTGAACCATTCGTTCGCAGTGTTCATACGCATCAGCTTCATTCGCATGACTGAACCGATCGCTTAGTTTAGCCGCACGATTGAACCAATCGCATTGTTCATTCGCGCGGATAGCCCAATCGCATCCTTCAGTCACACCAGTTGACAGTTTGTTTTAGTAGACTTAAAGTTATTCGCCATGGAAGATCAAATGTCAGCATTACTGCTGGGAAGGACTCTAGGATCCAGAACCTACTGTTACTTGAGAGTGAGGTGGGTAATCATAATAAGCCACCAAAGCTCTTAACATTAGATGAGTTTCCCCACTGGAAACAACGTTTTGAGATCTACCTCATGGAGTGGATCCGACTCTGTAGGAAGCTATCGAGATTGGGTATAGTACGCCGGTGGGAGCCGATGGAGTAAAGCTAACCTTAGGAGGGATGACAGACGCGCAGAAAGTTAAATATAATGCAGAGAAGAGGGTTTATGCATTGATTACACAATCTATCCCTAAACACATTTTCCACCGGTACTCAGAGAATAAGCAGTCCAAGAAACTATGGGATGAGCTGGAAAAGAGGTACGACGGGAATGCTTCGTTGAAGGCAATCAAAGCTAAGGAGTTAAAGAAGGAATTCGATAACTTCTCATCGATGGGAAACGAGAGTTTGGACGATGTTGTAGATAGATTCTACCATCTGATGAGTGAACTGCATACACATGGGGTGGCTACTACCATGGAATAGAAAGTTACTAACTTTGCAGACGGATTGCCGAAAAAGTGGGCTTCATTCGTGTCTAACCTGAGACAATGGAATGCTGGCAAAGCTGGATATAAATGACGTCATTCTAAAGCTGCGAGAAGAAGCTCTTAGGATGAAGTACAGAGCTCAGAAGTCTTCGCATACTCAGAATCCAGCTTTGTACAATGCCACGCCTCAAGCTAAAGACATCTGGAGCACCTCTCCAGACTGCATTTGTGTCTAGCTCATCGGTTCCTTCACATGCTTCTCCTTCAGGATCAGACACGTCATTTTTATGTCATTTTTTTACTGAGATTTATCACCCAAAATCATTTTTATGTAATCCCAAGTACCTCTTAGAATTCAACACCCCAATTCTTCGTGGGTTTAATTTTAACCCTTGAGGATTAATAACTCCTCTTTTTTATATATGTGAAGTTCAACACTTGAATTCCTTGGGATTTGAATACCCGAAATCCTTACATATATTTAATTTGCCTTTTTGTATATGTGGAGTTCAACACTTGAACCCCTTGGGATTTCACCACCCGAAATCCTTACATATATTAAATCCCTTTTTAAACGTCAATACACATACTTGGACCCGTAATCATATAATTCATTTCTCCGATAATCTTGTTTATTATAATAAATAAACATATATAACATGTATTTAAACAAGTTTCATCTCCTCATAAATCATAAAAATGTATAATAAGTAAAACATATATCATCTAACTAAACTTGTAACAAATATTAGTTAAGGGTTCAGTGTACTTAGTTCCTAGTGTCACTAAATTGGGTGTAGAGTGTAGTCCGCTAACTATTGTAATCAAAATTGTCTCAAAAATAAACCATAACTTCTATATTTTCTTGTTCAAATCTCACACTCAGATCTACTCAAATAATTGTTTGTTCTTCACTATTATTTTTTGTAACACCACTCTCGACATTCTTTCATCCCTTTGATTTCTTTATTATGAACAACATGTCCATACTTATATTAATATATGTTGCCGACTCAATTAAGGGATATATACTACAATCCTTACTCATCCTTACTCATGAAGCATTTTAAATTATTAATATATTCGTGTGTATTGACTGACTTACATATCTTTAAAATGAAGATTTAAAAATATGTTAACTTTAGTCATTATGTTTTTTTTGGCGATAAGTAACTTCTGAAAATTATTTTAAGACATGTAGCCAAAAAATTATATTATTGTTATTTTTATTATACAAAATCAGCACTCGTTTAAATATTAATTCAATATTAATATAACTTAATTCAATATTATATGACTGAAACCTTACTCGGTTAACAATGTTCAAAATATATATTTATATATATTTTCGCAAAACACGATGTTACACAAGGATGTTGACTTCTCAGAAATTATCCGGTTACTAAACCAGTCCACCTACTACACAACCCTCACCGTTAACCCACTGTTTACTCAAATCACATGGCCGAGTTCTTGAGAAATGGTCAACTTGACACTCTGAACGGAGTCAAGGTCAATGGGTCAACAATTTGCAAGCAAGAGTAGATCATATCTGAACAGACCATGAGGGAGCACCTAGAGGCCCATGATAAGGCTTCTCCTACTGAATTCCCAAAGTGGATTTAGAAGACACATATGCCCAAATAGGATTTGGTGGAGATGTGAGCAGGTCCAATGTCTACAAGTTCAACTTCTCTTACAACTAGAAGTTCTTGCTTTAGATTGTTCTTCACTGTCTATCAAACAAGTCCAGGGGTTGGGATCAAATTCCGTATGATTTAGGATGCCTAGTTCACGGGTTGGTAAAGGACCTCATGTTCAATTATTCAAGATTTTTGGTAAACTAACTCAGAGGAAACCTTTAACGGGAGACATTTTACATGTATCTCAGGTTTAATCAGCACATAATCAACTGTGAACTGGATTAGGAGAAGCTATTATGTGTAGCTACTTTACCTATCCCTCATATGAGGCTAGCCATCTTCAAGGTACTAAAGAGAGTGGCCACCAACTTCAATGGAAGACATACTGCACTTCTTCTAGGTATGATTGAGCCAATGGCTCCTGGTGACATCCCTGTTAACCTCACAGGTGATGAACCCATACTAGCAATAACCACCTCAATGCCAAATCTTCCTTCCCATCCCATCAAACATACATATCAGCGACACTCCAATCATGGGGTTTTAGGCGCATGGGAACACTTAGGTTGGGCACATGGGCCACTATTTAGGCGAATGGGTAGTCTAAGTCACACTTAAACAACTAAATTCAGTCCCCAATCATGCTCTAACATGTTCTAAGCATAAATCAAACATTCTAATCCATCATAACATCATCATAACTACATACACACCCAAATCAAATCCCACCCGCAAACACATACACATATACGTACAGGTGAAAATCCATTTTATAAAAAGTTTCATACATGTATTTCCAGCCCCAAAATTTGTTAAAACAAGCAAAAAGGGAGTTCTAGAACTCACCTTAGCAGCTCTTGGGTATGACTTCCTTCAAACCCGAATGCAATTTGAGTTATACCACCTAGAAACCCACCAAAAAACACAACCAAACACACAAACACAAATAAGCATACAACCAAGGGTAAGGCTAGTTAAGAACATCATAAAACCATAAATTCTTACCTTGAATATAATCTTTTCTCATTCTTCTCTCTAAAACCGAGAGTTTCAGCTTCTCCTCTTTCTCTCTCTACAAAATCCGAATGAGTGTTATGAGTAGGCAACATGGGCGTCCATGTTGTTTTATTCACCTACTTTTTCAATCATTTTGTCCTTTTGACACTTTTAACCCTTCAACTTGAGTTTTATAGATTTTCTTTCTTTTCCTTCACTTTTATTCTTTCTCTCATGTCTTTAAAAATAACCGGGTGTTACACCTTTTCAAAGTTATCTCTAATCAAAAGATATATGATATTGATGTGCTTTGTCCTTGAGTACTGCATAAGATTCTCTATGATAGAGGTAGCACTGTTGTTGTCCTTGATATCTGATATTGATGTGGTTTGTGCTTTGTCTCTTTGAAGTTGAATCCATAATCCAGCATCTGATTCTGAATCCAAAGCATTTGAGCACAGCAGCCTGCAGTAGCATTATATTCAGCTTCAACAGTTGATACAGATAAATAGGATTACTTCTGGCATTGCCATGGGACTATCCTTTCAACAAAAAACTAACATCCCCCCGATGTAGACTTTGCAGTCATGTTGTAGTGACCATAGTCACTATCTATATATGCATACAAATTGAAGTCAGAATTCTTTGGATACCAAAGTCCAAGTGTTAGAGAACCTTTGAGATATATCAGAATCCTTTTGAAACTAACTAGCTGTGCCATCTTAGGGGTGGCTTGATATCTTGCACACATACATGTGGCAAACATGATATTAGGCATGCTAGTAGTGAGATACATAAGAGACCTAATCATAGCCCTATAAAGATGTTCATCCACGCTCTCCCCTCAAGATTAGGTCTAAAAGAGTGGTTTCTGGCTATAGGTGTCTTAGCAACCTTTCAATCAGTTATGTTGAATCTTGTAAGTATGTCTAGTACATACTTGTACTGACTTATGAATATGCCACTATCAACTTGCTTCACTTGATTTCCTAGAAAGAAATTGAGTACACCCATGGTACTCATTTCAAATCTATCCTTCATTAGCTTCTTAAAGTATTTGTAGAGTTTTAGATTAGTTGACCAAAAGATAATGTCATCTATATATACCTCAACTTGCATTATGGAATTCGCTGTTCCTTTGGTAAAGATAGTTCCATCTATAGTACCCCTTTTGTATCCATGATGACAGAGATACCGAGACAAATTCTCATACCACTTCCTTATTGCTTGATCCAGTCCCATAAAGAGATTCATCAAGCCTGTAGACATAATCAGGATGATTGGGATCTGCAAACAAATGTGGTTGTTTGACATACATCTTCTCATCAATCATTCCATAAAAAAAAGCACACTTGACATCATGTTGGTAGACCTTGAAGTCCTTAGATGCAGCAAAAGCTAAGAATATTCTAACAGCTTCAAGTCTTGCCACAGGAGCAAGGACACCTGTGTAGTCAATTCCTTTTTCTTATGTGTATCCTTGGACAACTAGTCTAGCTTTGTTTTTTATGACAATTCCTCTATCGTCCTTCTTATTCTAACACCTATTTGGTTCCTATGGTGGTATTCCCTTGTGGAAGAGGACATAGGTTCCAAACCTTCTGCCTTTTGGATTGAAGCAACTCCTCTTGCATAGCTTCAACCCAAATTCCATCCTTTAAAGCCTTATCAATTTTATTTGGCTCTATCTGGGATAAGTAACAAGAATAAAGACAAACATTTGCATCATGGGTTTGTCCTCTTGTTCTTACCCTTGACACAACATCTCCAATGATGTTTGTGGTAGGATGAGACTTGTGGATCCTTAGTTGAGGAATCACAACAAGTTGCTTAGAGAGATCTAAATTTGAAAAAATGAAGTTTCTCCCACAACATTAGCACATTTATCAAGAGAAACTTGATCCAATGTGTGTGACATCATTGATGTTGTCTTCAATGGAATGGTTGTCAACATCAACAAATTCTTGATTACTTCCACCACCACCATGATCTTTTACATTTGTAGCTTCATTGTCTGAATGTTGTGCCTCTGAGATGGAATTTGAAGGCATCTCAGATGTGTGAGCTGAATTGTCATTATTCTGCTGATGAAACTTCATTTTTATAGTTAGTTACAACTGGAGTTGAAGTAGTGTAACTTGATGGTCTTCTCAGCTCAAATCTTGGATCAGATCAACTGTAGGTAGTATATGTGTAGTTCCTGAAACATTCTCACAAGATTTGTTAAGATAGTTTGTAACTAAATCATATCAAATAGCCAATTAGGACAAAAATCTTTCACACTGGGTTTGTGCTCATTGAAAGTCACTTTGCCTAAGTCCTCAACTACTATAGTTCTGAGATTGTATACTCTATAAGCCTTGTCTTGGGAAGAGTATCCAATAAAATGTCCATCATCAGATTTCTCATCAAACTTAGCAACTGGTCTTTGGTAATCAAGATGGTGCAAGGACATCCAAATGACCTAAGAAAACTAATGAAAGGTTTCCTCCTGAGCTAAAGTTCATAAGGAGTCTTACCATGTGTCTTAACTACTAAAATTCTGATTGGCATATAGCAAGCAGTGTTAACTACCTCTGCCCAAAAGGTGATGGGCAGTTTAGAATCAGACAACATGGTTTTTGTAGCTTCAATAAGTGTCATGTTTGTCCTATCTGTAACACCATTTTGTTGAGATGTTTTGGGAGCACTATATTGTCTTCTAATACCCTTTTCATCATAAAATGTATCAAGGATTTGGTTCCTAAATTCAATTCGCTAATCACATCTTATGGTTTTGACCTTGTGATCACATTGATTCTCAATCTTTAAGATGAAATTCTTTAGAATCTCAGGAGTCTCATCCTTAGTTCTAAGAAAGAAAACCCAAGTGAATTTTGTAAAGTCATATCTGATCACCAAACAGTAAAAGGTCCTTCCTAGACTTATACACTGGTGGGGCCAAAGAGATCCATATGTAACAAGTGTAGGGGAGTAGTGTTGGAGTTTCTTTCGTTTGGCTTGTGAGAAACCTTGTGTTGCTTCCCTTTGAGGCATGCAACATAGTGTTCATCACTTTTGGCATTCCAGTTACCAAGTCATTCTTTATTAATTTATTCATGTTTTTAAAGTTTACATGGCATATTTTTTATGGCAGAGGAAAGACTCATCACTATTGACTTTAGATAGAAAGAATGAAACTTCTTCATATGGAGATGTTTCTTACAAGTCCATCTTTTATATGTTCCCTTTCCTGGGATCTTTGAGCAGGATATGCTCATGAGGAATGACTACCCCATGCCTCAGAAAAATGCTCTAATGCTTAGTAAATGGCATGTTATGACTCTTATCACAAAGTTCAGATACACTCAAAAGATTGTTTCCAAGCTCCGTTACAAAGTTTACCTTCTGAATGCTGAGCTTATCATTTGTGACCCTACCCCTTCCTGTAATGTAACCACTAGCATCTCCTTAAAAGCAACTGGCCCTCTATCAGTTTTGTCAAAATTTTGGAGTAGTGACCTATTGCCTATCATGTGCCTGGAACAACCACTACTGATGATTCAAAAATTCTTATTTGTCTTGAGCTATTCCTACACCAAAAGAGATAGTTAGTTACATTTGGAAACCTAAGCCTTATTGGTCATGGGCTTATCAAGAGAACTTCAAGACAATGCAACAGTAATAGATCCTATTGTCTTGTGTTGAGGATCTTCTACTAATGCTGATGTTGATCAAGAACTTTTAGTCATTTGGTCTTTCTTTGTCTTCCACACCATCTTTGGAAACTTGGACTTGACCTTCAACATTTCAGAAGTTTTGATGAGTTTGGAAGTTTTGATGAGTTTGGAAGTTTTGATGATTGGACCTTCAAAAGGTCTTGCTAACACTATAGTAGGTTTCTATACTTCGGAAGTATTCCTTTCTTCCAAGACCATTTTTTCTTCCGAAGGCAATTTTCCACTTGTCTTCTTCTTCAATTAGGAGCTTTTAAAAGGAAAATATTTTCCTTCCTAAGCTTGCATCTACTTCAAACTCTTAGAAGTCTCGTTTTTGTTCAAATAGCTAGTACTTTTTGGATCGGAAAGACAATCCTTACCAAGATGAAATGTAATCCCACACATAACATTGTCCATTTTCTTCTTCCTACGAGACTTTTTTTATGAACAAAGTTGAACTTGATCACTTTCCTTCTCCATCTTCATCTATGCAGATGTTGTGGCAATTCACTTAGGGTGAGAAATGCCTTTGGAGTTGGATGGTTCAGGTTTGGTAGCAGTGATACACAACTGATCAACCTTCATCTTGTTGTTGGGATGATTTGAACATGAACTAGAACTCCTAGTACTATAGTCCAAGTTTGTTTCTTCAACCATAACCACCTCAAATCTTGTAGAGATAAAAACTTGTTTATGCTTAGAGTTAAAGGTGGCCTTGATCTCTTGAGCCTTTTAGTACTTCCTTTTGGACTTCCTAATCAAGTTCTTCCTTCTTGACTTGGTCATCCCAATTCTATCACTCTCCTTAGAAGGATAGTGACCCTTTATAGAATGTTCTTCTTCACTCTTCATAGAGGCATCTTTCACTATCACTTCTTCATCCTATTCAGTCATTGGGTCTATAAGGGCAAGCTTAACTTCACAAGTGGCACACCTAGGAGATCTTATAGACAAGATAGTGTGTGGAGGAGCTATCTCACTAGATCCTAGTCCCCGCTTATTTGGATAACAAACTTTTGCATTCAAGGATGACGATATTATGTTCTTGAACTTGTCTTCCTCAAGAACACATTTTTCTGCCTTGGCTTTGCTGATCTCAAGCACAACCTGGCCTTCAGTCAACTTAGTTATGAGATCTTTGATCTGAGTCATGTAGTTGGTATGTTCATGTTAATAGTTGAAATGGTGTTCTTTATGTCCTCTATATTTAGTTTTGAATAATTTTGATCTTTTTTGAAATCAAATTTTAAGATATTTAAAGACTCAAGATCATATCTCATCTCTAAGGTATAGGACCCATATCTATTAACTTTATCAATGCATTCAGGTGTATAGAGATGTTCCAATACCTTAGCCTTATCATGATCTACCATTAGTGCTTGGTTTGGAGATGCATCTTCCACCGGTAAGATCTAGTAAATGCCTCCTTCTTCAACAACAACTGCAACTTGCTGCTTTGGCTTCTCATTCTGGGTGGCTCTTAGTGTAGTTTGCCTGGTTTGTGTTTGACCACCATTTGTCCTTTGTGCCTTACACTCTCTTGCAAAGTGTCCTATTTGGTTACAGTTGAAACATTTTATTTTGCTTTTATCCAGCCCAAACATTCCACTTGTTGCAATGCCTAGAAACTTCCTCCTTGTCCTCTTGTTGAACTTCTTGGCTTTGTGAGTGAGAAGAGCCATTTGCTAAACTATATCCACGTATTCCAGGTTGTAGAGATTATATGAAGAGGCTGAAGGAACCAAACACCCAAAGTCTTTCTGCATGCATGTTGCACAAGTACTGAAGAAGAATGCTTTGGAAGTTTCTCACAATCAATAGAAATATTCTAAGTGTGAAATCTTGCGAAGCCAAGACAAATACTTCCCAAGCCAAAGATGAAGTCTTCTGAAGCTTCAGAGAAAAGGTCTTCCAAAGCTTCAAAGACAAAGTCTTCCAAAGCCAACACTTGAAGACAGATTTCTTCCAAAGACTTTTAACAACGGGCTTTATCTAATGTACCTTTCCATAAAGCTGGACCCCTTTCTACTACTACTCTGAAAGTCACCAACTTACATGAGTTGGTGAAAAGGTCCATGCTTTTAGTTACTGTACATTGAGGTCTTGAGTTTATAAACTTTCTACTTCATGTACTTTATCCGTTTTTTAATAGATAAGAATGTGAGCTATGGCATGTCATAGTCACAAAGTCAAAAAGGCAATCTGCCTTTTTCATTCTACAATTGATTTTGTTTTATGTCTAGTCAATTGTATCCAGCTGGCCTTCAAAGTATGGTAGGATGTAGGACATAGTATAAGTATCACATGTTCTTGTAACTTTCTTTTATGCTTTGTAACACTCGTAATAGACCATTAAGAAAGCAATATACTGCAATCTTGAAAACCATCTTGTTGTGTATCTTGCTCTTTTGTTCTATCTCTTAATTAGTTGTGTCTTAGTGTCTTTACTTGTCTTTAATCCAGTTCACTATTTGATTAAGTTAAGTTACTCTCCTCTTTGTGTTGTTGTGTTGTAAGTGACCACCCTTCACCGGTCCTGCATTTGGTATCAGAGCTTTCCAGGCTCTTGATATAAGATCTAACCATCTTAAGATCTCTCACACACACATTTACTCAACTTATCAAATGGCAGCCATTTCCAAAACTGATATGGAAACTGGAAGCATGAACAAATCCCCACTGATCACTATTAATGACTTTGACACCTGGTGCCTGATAATGGAAGGTTTCATCAGGTCTCCAAACTCAAGAATGTGGGAGTCTATTGAGAATGGAACTTACATACCAAGCATCGCTTCTGCTACTGGTGGTGGTATGATCCCCAAGGTTGTGGCAAACTACTCTGATGAAGACAGGAACAGATTAAAGATTGATAGAAAAGCCATGACAGCCCTTCAGGATGCTATTCCAAACTTTGTATACAGAGGTTTCAAGAAATTCAAAATAGCTAAGCCACTATGGGATGCATTGAAACTGATATGAGGGTTCCTCTGAAGCTAAGGAGAACAAGAAGGATCTCCTGAAGTAGCAGTTTGAAAACTTCACCTTCAAAGCAGGTGAAACCATGACTCAACAATACTTCAGGTATGTTGAGATTGTGGATTCCTTTATGGATGGAGGATTTGCTCTTGAAAATAGAGACATTATAAGGAAGTTCATGTCCTCACTTCCTAGGCAATGGGCACACTATTGTGTGGTTATCAAGAGAACTGAGAACCTGAAAACACTTACTCTGATAGGATTGTATGGGATTCTCAATGGCTACCAGATGGAGATGAACATGCAAGGTTCATCTGGCAACTCCAACAATCAAATCGGTTCAGCCCTTCATGTGGTTGAAAGGGATAACATCGAACCCCAACATCATCTCATATGCTACCCTGAAAACTCACCAAAGGGTCCTTTCATTACCTTCCTAGAGACACCAAAGGAGAACTAGACTCAAGAAAGCCCATTCCAAGAGACAAGCTCTTCTCAAGCTTTTGTGTCTTCTAATAAAATTTGTGGCAACTTTCTTTTCACCATTGAAGACCTGGACTGTATCCATCTAGATGATCTGGAGTACATGGAGATAGTCCACCAGATGGCTCTCCTCACTCACAGAGCCAAGAAGTTCTACAAGCTGACTGGAAGGAAGTTTCCAAGCAATGCAACTAGTGGAAATTTTGGGCTGGAC
This sequence comes from Flaveria trinervia, assembly GCA_025506515.1. NCBI lineage: Eukaryota > Viridiplantae > Streptophyta > Magnoliopsida > Asterales > Asteraceae > Flaveria > Flaveria trinervia. Next base: position 48,814,078 of record CM046441.1, read on the forward strand.
AAACGCAAAGTCAAGTGTTACAACTGTAACTTGATGGGCCGCTTTGCTAGGGAGTGTAAGGCACCAAGAACAAATGTTGGCCAAACATAGTCCACACCAAACTACACTGATAAAGCCACCCAGGATGAGAAGCCAAAACAGCAAGTAAACAGATACATGTCTTACAACTTAGAAATAAGATCTGATCTTGAGTCCTTAAACATCTTAAAAGCTGATTTTTGAAAGTCTGAAAATGATTAAAACTGAAGATAGAGGACTTAGTAATTATTTTAGTTCTAAAACATGAGCATACAAACTTTAGGACTCAGATCAAGGATCTCATAACTAAGCTGACTGAGTGCCAGGCTGAGCTTGTGATCAGCAAAGCCAGGGCAGAAAAGTGTGTTCTTGAAGAAGAGACCTTCAAGAACATGATATCCTCATCCTTGCACAACAAAGTGTGCTATCAAAACAAGCAGGGACTAGGATCAATGAGATAGCTCCTCCACACATAATCTTGTCTGTAAGATCACCCAGGTGTGGAACTTGGGAATATGAGCTTCCTCTCATAGATCCTTTAAGTGAAGAGGATGAAGAAGTGATAGTGAAGAATTTCTCTGAGAAGAGTGAAGAGGAGGATTCTAAGATGGGTCACTATCCTTTTAAGGAGAACAAGAAGACTATGTTGACCAATTCAATGAGAAAGAACTTGATCAGAAAGAGCAAATGAAAAGCTAGGAAGGCTCAAGAGATCAAGGCTACTTTTGACTACAAGCAGAAATGAGTTTTTATCTCTGCAGGGTTTGAAGTGGTATGACTAAAGACATCAACGTCAACTCTTCTGCTAAGAGCCATGGTTTATGTTCAAATCATCTCAGTACCAAGAAGATGACTGATCTGTTGTGTACCACTGCTACACAACCTGGATCATCCAACTCCAAGAACAGTTCTCAGCCCAAAAGGACTGTCTCAACATCTGCAAAGATATGGTTGGAGAAGGGATGTGACCAAAGTCAGTCTTGTTCCCAGTAGAAGGCTCTTGGCAAAAAGAAAATGGAGTGTGTTATGTGTGAAATTACTGCTCATCTTGCTAAGGATTGTCCATACAATCCTAAAGGTACTCTTCACATGACCAAAACAAAGACTTCCAAGAGTTCCAAGAAGATTCAAGCTTCGGAAGGAAAATATGTTTCCTTCGGAAGCTCCAAAAATAAGAAGAAGGCAAGTGGAAAATTGCCTTCGGAAGAAAAGTTGCTCTCGAAAGCAAGGAATACATCCGAAGTAGTGAAGTCTACTGTAGTGTTTGCAGAATCTTCAGAAGATTCAGTCATCAAAACTTCCAATGTCTTAAAACCATCCAAAGTATTGAAGGTCAAGTCCAAGCTTCCAAAGGTGGTGTGGAAGTCTAAGAAAGACCAAGTGACTAAAAATTCTCCATCAACAACAGCTGAAGATCCTCAAAGCACAACCATAGGATCTATTACTATTGCATTACCTTTTGTTTCTCTTAGTGAGCCCAAGACAAGTAAGGCTTGGGTTTCCAAATGTAACTAATCATTTTCTTTGTGTAGGGATAACTCACGGCAAACAAGAATGTCTAGATCATTGATAGTGGTTGTTCCGGGCACATGACATGCAATAGGCACTACTCCAGAACTTTGAAAGGATTGATGTAGGGCCAGTTGCTTTTGAACGAGATAAAGGTGGTTATATTTTTGGAAGGGGCAAGGTCACAAATGGTAAGCTCAGGATTGAAAAGGTAAACTTTGTCAAGGAGCTTGGGTACAATCTTCTGAGTGTATCCTAATTTTGTGATCAGAGTCATAACATGCTTTTTACTGAGCATGAGTGCATTGTTCTTGTTAGGACCTGGTATTCGACTGAAATACCTAGAGATCACATGTATACCGGATCAAATAGTGCGGAATCCTATTTGATTGGCGATCCAATCAGTGAGAACACACGAAGAATCAATCAAGGATTGAAACTTACGTTAGAAATCGATAAGGAATCGATCTAATGTGTTCTATGAACTTGGAGAACAATTTGGAAGGTTTCTGGACGGCTAGGGTTCGACTTGAATCGTACTTGTTCGAATCTCCCCGTTTTTCACGAATTGAGTTGTATTTATAGGTTGGCACTATTCAATCGTGCGACTGAACCATTAGCTTGGTTCAGTCGTGCGATTGAACCATGCGGTTGGTTCATTCGGGCGACTGAGTGTTCAGTCGTGCGACTGAGCCAATCTTATGTTACAGTCGTACGACTGGTCCAGTCTCCTGGTCTAGTCGTGCGACTGAGTCAATCGTGTGAAGTTCTTCATGTGTATGGTTCATTTGCATGAGCCTTCGCATGGGAACTTCATTAAGTTAAGTTTGAATGTTTTAGTTAATTAATATAATATTATATGTAATCATTCAAGTAATTATAAACCCAATCAATTCAATCACGACTCATTAATGAACTATTAAACATTATAACCAATAGACTATCAATATCAGTTCATTAATCATACGAAACAAGATCTTTACATCACATATCACGATCTAGGGACATACATGTATCAACAAACTCCCCTTTGGACCTAGATCTCTCTAATGTTTGTTTTCTTCATTACTTCTCATATTTCTTGTACTTGTCCTTGTGTGACTCCCGCGTGAATATCAAACGCGAAGCAAAGTCGTATAACATTTTGGAACTGGAGGGCTTGTACAATGTCTTGTGTGTCATAGAACAATGGCCACTTGTATAATGTATAGACATCATTAGCAGACAAGTTAGTTAGCCACATTGGGTCGAATACCCTGACAGTATCCATTTGATCCCCTTTGTTCAGAACTATGACAGCTTCAGCAGTTCTCCAATCATAGTACCACCATTTGAAGTGTGGAGTGAAGTCCTGTGGCATTTCCCTGAGAGGGATTCTCGACATAGTGCGAGGAGGACTCCACTTCAACACAATCTTAGGTTTCCAGTAATGGCATCCATCTCAGACCTTCTAATATACCTTGTAGGTTGTTGAGGTCTGAAGTTAATCCATCTGGTGTGGTACTCTTTCTTGAGGGCAGCCTCAAACTAGCCTGACATTTTTCTCGGGTCAGCATACAATAGCTTCAATTTGGCCAGCTGGTTGAGCTCAAATCCAGGTAGAGTCTTTAGATCATGTGGAAATCTAAAGTACTCTATGCCCTTTTCCCTCTTAACGGCATAAACGTTAAGATCATCAAAATATGCCCATGCTATAATCCTGCCTGACACCGTAGATGTTTCTTGATGCTGTAGAACTTGGTGTAGGCATCCTCTTCGGTGCAGCACGTTGGGCTCTGACTTCTTTAAAACATTCAGCCCACTCAGCCTTTCGAATGTATACGTCATCGTTTGAGGCTTGGGCTGTTCCTTCGGTCTTTCTTGCTTCCTGCTCCATCTTGTCTAGTACCTCAAACATATCACTGACTAGGGACTCACCCAGATTGGGGACCACATTACCCTCGTTGTCAGCGTATTGAGGGGACTCTTCAGCAGCAATATCTTCAACCTCAACTTCATCAACGTCGTGTAGTTCGTCGTCACTGGTTGAATCAACTGTTGGAGCATCCTTGACAATGTCATCAGGATTGAGTCTGAACATCTCTGCCAGTTGCTCGTTAGATAGGTCGTGAATTATTTCACCTTCTTCAGGGGTATAACTCACTGACCTTCTGACAATCCCTTGCAGATCAAGAATCATTGTGAGTTGAGACTTGACCTGTTGAAGGGGAGCAATATCAAATTCATCTCTGTGGTACTTTGGATCTGTTTGATTTACACATTTCACATTCAATCATTAGTAATATATCAAACAAAATGCATTAACTTAATATAAACATTTAGTACATGGTTTTCAATACAGATACAAAAGTAATTAAATACATAAACATCCACTATTTACTTTTATCCTGTATGCTAGTCTCTTCATGTGAAGGTGCAGAAGCAGAAGCTGACTGGTCCTGTCGGTTCTTAGTTCTCTTCTCTTGATTGGGAGCTGAGACAAATTCAGCTGCTTCTCCTTCTTCAGTCTCTCATCTGCGCACCACTCTTCGGTCTTCTCTTCATCAGAGTCACTCTCATCATCATCATCATCATCATCATTCACCATCTCTGTCTCCATCCTTTATCTTTAGAGGTTCCGCCTTTGATCCTTTCAATTTTAGCAGAATGATCCTCTTAGCCTTTTCCAACTCCTCTATCTGCTTACCTGCCGTGACGCTTTGCGCTCGGAGTTGGTCCAACTGAGTGTTCTGAGCAGCCAATTTCTGGGCCTGCTCCTCAATAGCTCGATCCTGCTCTGCAATTTTAAGCGATTGTGCAGCAGTCAGTCGGTAAGCTGGCGGATCTGAGAGGTCTTTTCCTCATCAGCCGCCAGCAATCGTAACACCATTCTATTCAAGGCTGACAGCTGTTCCTCTACCCGATTGGAGGTAGAGGAGATCTATAGGGTGTGAGGGGTAGGTGAGGGCTCGGTTTGGTGGCTAGTGGTGGTGGTGGAGGTGGTGAATATCGGGTCAGTCTGGATGATAGTGGTGGTGAGTGTGGGGTGAATGATGTAGTGGTGGCAGGGGTCTGGCTTGTGGTGGTAGGTATGGTGCTGTCTGTGGTTGCTGTGGGGAGAGGTATGGTGGTGTCAGGTGTGTCTGCAGAGGTGGTAGTGGTGGAAGGTACGGGGGTGTGGTGGTGATGAAGGTTACCTTTCTCTTTTTTTTTCTGGCCATGGGGTTGAGCCATCTGTTTTTTCCTTGTTCCCTTCGAGGTGGATGCTCCCCCTTCAATCCCGCCTGAGGACCCCGGAGCATATGATGGATCAGTTTCTGTATCTCCGGAGCCTCTCGGTTGTTCACCAACAACCCTCAACCCGTGTTCTGTGGGAACCACTTTCCTTCCCACAGTTCGGGTCAATGGCTCCTCATCAGATTCATCCTCATCTTCCACGTAAGAACAAAATCTTGGTGAAATCCTGCTGACTCAGTTACCTCAGCAGGTGAGACAGACACGAGGGAACTGAGTCAGACTCAGTGCCTCTGGATGGAATAGCATCATCCTCACTGTCATCCTCCTAGAATCATCAGTAGGGAGGACAATTGGCTCCACGTCGGAGTCACTGTCCTCGTGACGCCATTGGCGTCTCCCCGGTGCCACATAGCTTTCATCTGCTAAGTGGCCAATCATTCTCTTCACTTGGGGCTTAATCTGCTTTCCCCTGTAAACTCTCATCCTGCCCAGAGTAGTATCATCCATTATCTCTAAGGCCACTGCATCATGACTCTCTTTGGGCAACTGTGGCAGCTTCTCGTTGAAGATGAGCTGTAAGAATCTGGGTACATACAGAACCCCTCTTTTCCCTTTACCTCCAAATTCTCCACCAAGTAGGAGAATATCATGCTGGAAAAACTAAAGGGGTGGTTCAGAACCAGTGCCACGTAGGCATTTTGAATCTGGTCTGAGAGGTCGTCAAACCCACCCCTCCTTGATGCTACACACTTGAGGATCACGTGTGCTAAGTACTTGTACTGGGGGCTCAGGTTGCTGTTGTTGAGCACACCTGAGTTGATATCCCCAGCGTACTTTAGCCTTAGGAAGCATCCTCGCACTGTCAATGGATGTAGTTTTGTAGGATGATCAGCGTCCTCCCCGAACTCTAGGACCCTCTGAATATCGGCAGCAGAGATCTCAATATTATGGCCCAGTATGGAGCTCCTTATACAGTAAGGCTCACGAGATCGGTCCACCGAGGCATTCTCCCAGAATGCCTGATGGAGTGATCTATAAGCGTGCAAGGAGTGGAGATCGCCTTATAGATCCGGGACCGTCTAAAAAATGCTATAATGTCGGTGAACTCAGCCCCGTTCCTGGTGGTGTGATCCAAGTGGGCACAGATGTTGTGCTTGGGATTTATGGTCCACTTTTCTGCCATTTATCTGTAACACACAAGACATAGAACTATTAATACATAAGACATGAAAACTTCTGTTCTAAGTGTAAAGTTGAAAGTCATTTTGATTCATTCGTGCGAATGAATCATGCGACTGAAGTCAGTCGCCTGTTTGAGTCATGCGATTGAGTTCAATCGGCTGATTGAGGCATGCGATTGAGTTCAATCGGCTGATTGATGCATGCGATTGAGTTCAATCGGCTGACTGAGACATGCGATTGAGTTCAATCTGCCGACTGGACTGATTCGGGTGGTTCAGTCGGTCGAATGATCCAATCGCAAGGTTCAATCGTGCGATTGGAGTTCATTCGAACGACCAGTCGCTTGCCCCACTGTTCGATCTACTGTGGGTCGAATCTTGACCAATCTAAGTCTTTTAACAGTGTGTAATGGTCCATTAGTCCGTATACTTGTCACTAATAACCTATTAAACTCAATTTTAACATTTTGCTTCATTTACATAGGTGATTAGGTCAATTTGCAGTTCGGTTCTTGATTTAATCCAATGTCGCTATTGTAGTTCGGTGATGTACTGATTTTGGTAGGATTCAAGGAGTAGTGTACCTGTAAAACGTCACTGGAATGTAAGAATCTTAACCGCAATGTATATCAGAATCGGTGGCAATTTCGACAGGGTAACGGTAATGAACGCGATTCGGGTGTTTTGGGAGTGATAAGTGAGATGCGATCGACTCAGTCCCTTAAATACTGAACCTGGTTCATTCGGCCGACTGGCCTCATTCGCTCAGTTCAATCGGGCGACTGAGGTTCAGTCGTACGATTGGCCTAGTCAATCGCATTCAGTCGCCGACTGAGTCTCAGTCGGTCGACTGACTCATTCGGTCCTTCATTCGCCCCTTTAGTTGACCGACTGAGCCTCAGTCGGTCTGTTTCATTTTCCCCTTCCATTCGGTCGAATGATCAATTTCATGTCCATTCGGCCGATTGGAAGCCATGCGCATAGTTGGTCGATAACCATGATCCACTAGTGCGAATGGGTCACACTTTGTGAGTTTACATTCATTTTTAACATTTACTATTCAGACCCTTTTCACTTTTGATAATAACATTGTAAGCTCTTAACCAATTCAATCACTTCAGACGTGACCTTTACATTTTGAAAAACCATGTGGCCATCTCAGACATGACCCTTTTTAGGTAAGTTAATTCCCTTCTGATTTCCCTGATGTAGTCCGACAGACACACAAATTAAAAGATAAACATAGGAACTTAAACTAACTACACGACTAAAGTTTATGTTTGGACTTTTTGTGAGAGATAAAACCCTAAGATGGAAATCTAAGGGAGTTGATTAGGAGTAGACAGCTTTAACTTAGATTGATCATATCTGGACCAACTCAATTATGGAATCATACAGGAATATCAAATCATTTTGGGACTTGTTATTAAAGCTCTTTGATGCTTAAATTCTCGGTGTTCATCCAGAGTCGTTAGCAACTTAAGGAAATCATACTGAAACTCTTAGATTTTCACATTGAGTTGAACTTTTGAGAATGTAGCCACTAAGATTGTCAGTATATTTGTCCACTTAAATCCACACACAGACTTTTGACGCAGACTGGTGACTGATTTAGGTTTAATTATTTCAGCTAACATTTGTGGATCCCACACTTATATGGTAATCAACATTCCTCAGAGGTTTGAGCGGTCTACGGGTATTATTACAAGAAGAGACTATTCTTAGAGCTTTCAAGAGAAGCCTGTCCTCAGGTCAGTGCCATCGAACAACAGAGAGGCGGCAAACAACAATGAATTCTAGAATATCTAGGTTATGCTTATCCTCAGGTCAGTGCCATCGCACAGCAGAGAGGCACACAACCTATCTCCTTGTTAGAGCAGCTTACTTTATTTGACACAAAATGCACCAACAACATGAGTCATTAGCTTTATTGCATTTGTCTTTCATTTTTTCTTGCTTTGCTCTAATTTGGTCATCCGCACACTTTTGTGGCATTTAAAAGCTCATTACCCCTTATTGGAATATATTTGATTGTGTTAACCAGTGATAAGATGGAAGTCCACAGTCAGTTGAACAACTTAGTTTGATCTTGAAATCACCATCAGTCTGATTGTCTATTGTGTTGAATCTACCAACATATCATTTGTGGTCTAGCAGCCTCTAAGTCTACTTTCTCCGTGTCACCTTAGGAGTTGCTAGTTTTCTATCATTTTCCCATTTTATATTGCTTAGACTACACAGACTTATACTTTGAACTTTTGCATCTTTTCAAACCTTAAATTTTCAATCCCTCTTGATTTGTTCCTGTGTACTATCATATTCCAAGGTATTGAATCGGTATCACAGACACATTCTACCTTTTTCAGCTAGTTACCCCTTCTCCCTTATTTTATTTTATTATTTATTTATTTATTATTTTTTTAATATTAACTTGCTAACATTCTCCCCCTAAAATACTAAAATCGTTTCGGATTTAATTATTTTTGGATTTTAATAAACAGCAAGGTAACATGAAGTTAAATATAACAGACAAAAGAAAAGAAAAAAACAGATAACATAAAATAAAATAAATAAACGAAACTACATCGGACTACACATTATTCTCATCAGGATTACCTCACTTTCTTTTTAACGCTGTTGACCTCTAGCAAGTATTGAAAACGTGGTTTATCAAAGGCTTTTGTATAGAGGTCAGCACGTTGAAAATCAGTATTAATTTTAACCACATCTATTAAGTTTTTTCAAAATAGTCTCTTATGAAGTGGTATTTAATACCGATGTGTTTGGTCTTAGGATGTTGAACCGGATTTTTGGTTACTGGAATTGCAGCAGAGTTATCAACAAAAATAGGAGTAGACGAGAATTGCAAACCGTAATCCCGCATTTGCTGTTGAATCCAAATGATTTGGGAACAGCAACTTGCAGCAGCAACATATTCGGCTTCACAGGATGACAATGCAACCGATGTCTGCTTCTTACATTGCCATGTAACTAATCTTCTCCCAAAGAATTGACACCTGCTGATGTAGACTTGTAGTTCATTTTGCAGCCTCCATAGTCCGAGTCACTATACGCTGTGAGCTCAAAATCGTCATCATGAGGATACCACAACCCCAGGGTGGGTGTACCCTTTAGATAGCGAAAGATCCTTTTGACCCCGATCAGATGATTGACCTTAGGTTTAGCCTGATATCTGGAACATAAACATGTAGCATACATGATATCAGGTCTTGAGGCAGTGAGATACATGAGGGATCCAATCATTCCTCGGTACATAGTGGCATCTACAAGATCTCCATTCTCATCAGGTGCTATATCATGATTCGTAGCAAGTGGAGTCCCAGCAGCAGAAGCATTCTCCATGTCAAAGTGACTGAGAATGTCTCCTACATACTTGGTCTGATGTAGAAAGATCCCATTCGGTGTTTGATCCACCTGTAACCCGAGAAAGAACTTCATCTCCCCCATCGCACTCATCTCAAACTCTTTCTTCATCACTGCTTCAAACTCTTTGCATAACTCTTCGTTCTTTGACCCGAAGATTATGTCATCAACCATATCTATACAAGCAGTAGGTCACCATCCTTTTTTAATAAACAGTGTACAGTCATGACTCCCCTGCGAAAGCCGTGTTTCACAAGATGAGTCGAGAGTTTCTCGTACCAAGCTCGAGGAGCTTGATGAAGCCCATATAAAGCTTTGTCGAGCTTGTAAACTCTATCCCGATGATAAGGGTCTTCAAATCCCTCGGGTTGACTTACATAACTATTTCCCTGATTTCGCCATGAAGGAATGCACTCTTCACATCTAATTGGTAGACTTTAATCTTCATGTACGAGGCATAGGCAAGGAAGATACGAATAGCTTCCATCCTTGCCACGGGTGCAAACACGTCATTATAGTCAATCCCCTCGACTTGGCGAAAACCTTGAACCACCAGTCGAGCTTTCTTCTGATAATGACTCCTTGGTCATCCTTCTTACATTTTAGTACCCATTTGGTGCCAATGACTTTAGCACCTTTAGGTCTATCAACTAGAGTCCATACACCTAACTTCTTAAACTGCAGAAGTTCTTCTTGCATGGCACTCACCCACGCCTCATCATTTAGTGCTTCACTGACATATTTTGCTCAACCTGCGAGACAAAACACGATAAGCACCATCATGAATGTAACCCTTCTCCATAACTGAGGCGTAATCAGCTGAGTATAGCTGATTTCGGGTTTGTACTCCTGATCGGACATCTCCAATAACATTGTCAAGGGGATGATAGACGTTTAGTCGTGATCCTGGAGTAGTCGGCACAGTCACCTCCGAACCAAGATTGTGAACATTTTGGTCTGCATCTGAGGAGGTTGGAGTTTGAGGTTCCGAACTCGAGGGTACATCACTTGTGGATGCTTGTGGACTTTCAGGAACTGGAATCTGTTCCTCCTGACTGTTCTGGTCATCTGCTTCAGTTTCATCTTCAGAGGAGGAGTCACTTTCATCGACTACCCCTTCTGACTAAGTAGATGACTCTCCCTTTGTGCTGGATGGAGTGTTTAGTATATCATACATCATCCTAGTAGCTAATCATCATCCGAGGGAGAGAGAGGGATGTTGAAGGATTTGAAGAATCCATCATAATCGAAGAAGTATGCAGGTCCTTTGCCTGTAGGTGGTGTGGTATATCTCTGAACGTCGACATTACACCATACTTCTACAAGACCCGTTGAGTTATTGTAACTCGCTTGTTCGGTATGTTGTATCCTAGAAAAATTCCTTCAACTGCCTTCTCGCTGAATTTTCCTTCTTGTGTCTTCTTCAGAAGTGTACACGGTGCGCCAAAAGGTTCAAGATACTCCAAATTCGGTTTGCGTCTTTGAAGTAGCTCATAACATGTCTTTCGTGGCGCTTGACTATTAGGACTCGGTTCAGTGTATAGCACGCATTTGCCACTGCCTCGTTCAAGAATTGGATAGGCAGTTTCGAGTCTGCCAGCATAGTCCGGGCTGTTTCTATCAAACTCCTGTTCTTTCTCTCAGTAACGCCATTCATCTGAGGTGTGTAGGCAGAAGTGAATTGATGCATAATTCCCTTTTCCTTGCAGTATGCCTCCATCCCTTATTCTTGAATTCTGTCCCGTTGTCTGAGCGTATTTGTCAAACTTTGAGCTTGTAGAGTGATTCCAGTGTGGTTACTAATTCTTGAATGTCTCCAAAGTTTCTGATTTTGATTTCAGAAACATTACCCAAGTGAACCTTGAGTAGTCATCGGTGACCACATAACAGTACGTGTCGCTTGCAATGCTCCTTGTACTAACTGGACCAAACAGATCCATGTGAAGAAGCTCAAGAGGAAGTTCTATTGAATGAACTTTCTTTTCCTTATGAGACTTCTTTGTCTGTTTCCCTTTCTTGCAAGCTACACAAAAGTCAGGAAGTTGGAAGTTCTTGACATTCACTCCTCTAACTAAATCCTTCTGAATCAAATGATTCATCTTCCGTTGACTTATGTTTCCCATTCTCCGATGCCAGGAGATGGAGTCCCTCTCAGTAGCTTTAGATAAGAAACACTGAACCTCATGATCCGTTGTAGCAGCTGTTGACAGATCCAAGACATATAGGTGTTTATATCTTGAAGCAGTTATCAGAACTTGGTCCTCTGGGATCATATATTCTTTCTTCAGCACGTAACACTTCTGATTATCGAAGACGACTTTAAATCCTTTATCACAGATTTGGGAAACAGAAAGTAAGTTGTTCTGAAGTTGTTGAACGTAGTTCACTTTATCAAACTTAACTTTCTGATTTCCCACTTCTCCCTGAGCTGTGATATAGCCTCCTTTGTTTCCAGCAAAGAAACATGCCCTCCTTTTATTTGTTTGACGTTTGATAAAAGGCGCTGTTTTGTTTCCTGTCATGCCTGGATGCTCCGCTGTCTATAATCACGTGTTAGTCTCAGCACTATAGCGAACACCCTGCACAACAAAGTAATAGAATCAGTTTAGGTTAGGAACCCAAGCTTTGACTGTCTTGGTTCCCAGAGGCATCACACATCATAAACTCCACCCATTGACCCTTAGAAGGTGAGGGTAGCTCAGGTTCCTTCTTGTTATCAGTATCAGACACGAGGGTGGATTTTCTTCCATAAACCAGATTTGTGCAGTGCCTGTTTATGATAAGCAGTCGCCTAGCTTACAGGTTGGACTTTAGGTTCACTAGCTCTTCTAGGTGGAGTTAGAGAACTCCGCTTAGAAGACCTAGGTCTAGAGTCCAGAAGATCAATCTTCTTCCTAGGTGTCTGATAGAAATGACAGTCGAAGCAATGTGTCCACATTCTCCACAGTTGTAGCATGACCTGCTATCAACTTTATGAGTAGACTTCTTTGTGGAGAAGTGCGTGACACTCTAGTAACATCAATCACTTTAGTTTTTGACTCTTGGATGTTTGATGTTTTCTCTGGTGTAACAAACTTTACTGATTTAACCTGTTTTCCTTTTTGGTTAACTGGTTTTTGACTTGAAGCATGTGAAAAAGTAACATTTGAAGTCCTTTTAGGTTCTGATTTGACTCTATTTGACCCTGACTTAAATTAACCTTTTCAAATTCATTTTCCAGGTTAACACAAGGAAATTTACCCTTTGCCTTTGAAGTGGCCTCCTTTTGTTTCTTACCAGATTCAGTAGATGAACATGAGGTGTCTGGATCAGTAACAAGAGGAGTGGTCACCACATGATCCTTGATGGGGTTATTATTTACTGGTCTAGACTTGGTGTTCATCAAGGTCTCGGTGGTGGTGGAACCACTTTGTAGGCTAATCCCTCCCCGTTATTCCTTTCTCTTACTAAGTGTTGGACTATATATGAAGAGCTAGTCCAACTATGCAGTTCCTGTTTTAATGAATTAACTTCGACTTCTAGAACTGCTTTTTGTTTCTTAGTGTCTTCTAGGAGTTAAGATAGTACCTAATGTCGTTTGCTTGGTTAAAAGCCACTACTTCGGTTTCCCTAAGTTGTTTAGTCAATAGGTCTATCTTTTCTTTATAACAATGCTCATTTTGTTTTAGTACTCTATTTGCCTCAGTGCACAGACGTAAATATTTTACTAAGTTATCATTATGATCTATAACCTAGCAAATTTTTCATCTATGCTATTCCTAAACGTGTCACAATCAGAACAAGCATGGTTATTAAAAATTGGTCAGTGGTACTTACCTGAGTTGGTTCAGAAGTATTAGCCATCAGTGCGCATCAGATGATTCTGGTTATGTCGACTCTGGCTTTTCTGTCTCTCATGTGGAACTTCCTCATCTGGCTTGTAGCTGACCTCAGCTGCAGTTATTTCTTCACTATGTGACATTGCAATTTCAACTGCTATATCACCTTCACTCGCAGAATCATCATCAATATCCTCGACACTGGCAATGTTAGATTCTCCTGGTGAGACAAACCTGAAACTCCAATCCTGTCCTTCATCATCATGAGCAGTTAGTGCTTTGGATCCTTGTTCGATGAAGTAGAATTAGAGGGTTGCTTGTCCTGGCGAGTAAATGATGAGAACGGGTTCCCATTCCCCGTCTTCTTGGCTTGACACATTCTCGTTTGAAGTGCCCCTTCTCACCACAGTTAAAGCAGGTCACTTTACTCTTGTCGAAGCCAAAGGTGGTGTCCTTAGTAGCAACCAAGTTCTGTCCAGTCTTTTTCACAAACTTCTTCGCCCTCCGAACACACTTGCTAAGGCCACATTATATCCATTCTTTCAAGCTCCATCTCATCCACCTGCTCGTAGTCCTCATCTGCCAGATGGCAGTTTCCAATCTTCCCAGCAACAAGTCCATCATATGAATGAACCACTGCTGCTAAGAGATCCATATGCTGTCGTGCTACTTCCACGGCACATTACCGAAGTTCTCGGTCTTCAGTTTGGTAGCATTTGCTTCTGATCCAATATGATGGGTACATCATGACCCAGACGTGTCTGATCCAGAAGGAGAAGCATGTGAGGGACCTGACGAGCTAGACACAAAAGTAGTCTGGAGGGGTGCTCCAGTAGTCTTAGCTTGAGGCATGGCGTTATATAAAGCTGGATTTTGTGTGTACGAAGACTTCTGAGCTCTATACTTCATCCTTAGTGCTTCTTCTTGCAACTTAAGAATGAAGTCATTTATATCCAGCTTTACAAGGATTCCATTCTGTCTCAGGTTAGACACGAATGTAGCCACTTATCAGGCAACCCGTCTGCGAAGTTGCTTACCTTTTCTTCCATGGTAGTAGTCACTCCATGTGTATGCAATTCGCTCATCAAGTGGTAGAATCTATCTATGACTTCGTCCAAACTTTCATTACCAATTGATGAGAAGTTATCGAATTCCTTCTTTAACTCCTTTGCCTTGATTGCCTTCAATGATGCATTACCATCATATCTCTTCTCTAGCGCATCCCACAGTTCTTAGACTGCTTGTTCTCGGAATACTGGTGGAATATGTCTTTGGGGATAGACTGAGTGATCAATGCATAAACTCTTAATCTCTGCATTGTACTTTACTTTCTGTGCGTCTGTCATCCCGCTTAATGTTAGTTTAACCCCATCAGCTCCCACCGGTGTACTATAGCCTATCTCAATGGCTCCCACAGATTAGGATCTACTCCATTAAGGTAGATCTCAAAACGTTGTTTCCAGTGGGGAAACTCATCTAAAGTCAAGAGCTTTGGTGGTTTATTGTGATTCCCCACCTCACTCTCAAGCAGCAACAGATTCTATATCCTTGAGTCCTTCCCAGCAGTAAAGGCTGACATCTGATCTTCCATGATGAATAAACTTATAATCTAATCAAACAAACTTTCATTGATGCGACTGAAGGATGGGAATGAGCTAATCGTGCGTATAAGCTCTACGATTGGTTCAATCGTGCGAATGAACTGGGCGATTGGTTCAGTCGTGCGAATGAATCTGGTGCGTATGAGCTATGCGAACGAACGGTTCAATCGGCCGAATGAAGGTGCGACTAGGTCCAATCGTGCGTATGAGCAATGCGAATGGAGTCCAGTCGTACGAATGAGTCAGTCGTGCGATTGAAGCTGCTGTGTTTTGCGAAAATTTCTAGGTTTGACGGGTTTCAGCCGTAAAAATTCGAAATTTCACAAGTTCTAATTGCCTGAGTCCGTAGAAACCAAACGTCAATGAGCAGGGAACTTCCAAGATCACTTTTGATGCCAAAGATTGCGTTTTTAGTGTAAAAACACAAACTTTTATGCAATCTTGATTGAATCAACACGTAATCAAGAGCCAATAGCTCTGATACCACTTGTTAGGACCTGGTATTCGACTGAAATACCTAGAGATCACGTGTATACCGGATCAAATAGTGCAGAATCCTATTTGATTGGCGATCCAATCAGTGAGAACACATGAAGAATCAATCAAGGATTGAAACTAACGTTAGAAATCGATAAGGAATCGATCTAATGTGTCTATGAACTTGGAGAACAATTGGAAGGTTTCTGGACGGCTAGGATTCGACTTGAATCGTACTTGTTCGAATCTCCCCGTTTTTCACGAATGAGTTGTATTTATAGGTTGGCACTATTCAATCGTGTGACTGAACCATTAGCTTGGTTCAGTCGTGCGATTGAACCATGCGGTTGGTCATTCGGGCGACTGAGTGTTCAGTCGTGCGACTGAGCCAATCTTATGTTACAGTCGTACGACTGGTCCAGTCTCCTGGTCCAGTCGTGCGACTGAGTCAATCGTGTGAAGTTCTTCATGTGTATGGTTCATTCGCATGAGCCATTCGCATGGGAACTTCATTAAGTTAAGTTTGAATGTTTTAGTTAATTAATATAATATTATATGTAATCATTCAAGTAATTATAAACCCAATCAATTCAATCACGACTCATTAATGAACTATTAAACATTATAACCAACAGACTATCAATATCAGTTCATTAATCATACCAAAACAAGATCTATTACATCACATATCACGATCTAGGGAGATACATGTATCAACAGTTCTCATGCCCGAGTGGTCATTCGTCATGATTATATCCTGCTTAGAGCCCCCAGGAAAGGGAACATGTACAAGATGGATGTGCAAGAAACAACTCCCTCTGGAGAAGTTTCATGCTTTCTGTCTAAAGCCAATAGTGACGAGTCTTTCCAATGGCATAAAAGAATGTGCCATGTAAACTTTAAGAACATGAATAAACTGATTAAGAATGATTTGGTAACTATAATGCCAAAGAAGAGTTTACAAGTGATGACCATTCTGTTGCATGCTTGAAAGGGAATCAACATAAGGTATCTCACAAGCCTAAGGAAAGATACTCCATCACTACTCCCCTACACTTGTTACATATGGATCTCTTTGGCCCCACCAGTGTAATGAGTCTAGGAAGGACCTTTTACTATTTATTGATCACAAATGACTTTACAAGATTCACTTGGGTCTTCTTCCTTAGAACGAAGGATAAGACTCCTGAGATTCTGAAAAATTTCATCCTAAAGATTGAGAATCAATCTGATCACAAGGTCAAAATCATAAGATGTGATCAAGAAACTGAATTCATGAACCAAATCCTTGATACATTTTCTGATGAAAAAGATAATACAAGAAAATACAGTGCTCCCAGGACTCCTTAACAAGATTGAGTAGGTGGTGAGATTGAGATTCTCACTTAGGACCGAATATAATGATTGAGTTAATGATTTAATGGTGGAATCATACAATCAAGAAACATTCAATGCAGAAGAAATACTCATAAATTCTTTGTATATATTAATAAATGTGATTGATTACAATGACTGCTAGGGTTTAGGAAGAAAGGTAATAATGCACCTAGAGAATACAAAATATTCTAATTGTCTAACTTTCTGTCACCTCATGTACGAGGTTTTTCATTCTATTTAAAGGTAGACAAGATGCCTTTATACAAAATGACTAATCTACCCCTGACCTATACATCAGAAGTAGTCTAAGTCTTGATCTGCATTTCTACTGGTTCATCCGCATTGAGATGGACTTCATCAACATTTCTTCACTTGATCATATGCATTAGTATGTTGGTCATCCGCACTGGGTAATGTGGATGAACAAATACTTATGTGCATTCGTCCGGTCATCCGCATGGCAAATACGGATGAACAGAATCTTGTCCGCATTAGTTTTTGGACTTTCGCATTTGTTAATACGGAAGAACAAATACTTGTCAGCATTTGTTCTTTGCCTTCCGCATTGAGAAATGCGGTAAGCCAATACTTCTTCTATTGCTGCAGGATCTTCATCCGCATTAAGTCTTGGACTTGTGAGAATCCAGCAGAACAACCATCAACTCACCCATTGAATTGACATGTATGATCCTTTCAGGGTGCAACAAAACTCCCCCTAAGGATTATACAGCCTATGTTCTTCAATGTTTTGGAGGTGATTCAGGTTGTGAGGATTCTGCTGGGTCTTGTTATGGCACCAGTGGTTGAGCTTGTGATGGGTCCAGTATAGCCTTTATCATGTTGACAAAGTCTTGAGCATCAACCATCTTTTCTCTATTAAGCACGTGTATCTTAATTTGACTCATTGCATGGATGGCTTCTAATGGTAGTTTTTGAGTGAAACTGGTTCCCAAATTATACTATAGATAGCCCATCCCTATGAATCAGCAAGGCACCATCTACATCAACCTCCAGTTTTACAATGTTGCTCAACTACAGAGGTGTCCTTTTCTTCTTTCTTTTCTCCCTCTTGGCAATGATCTGGTCATATGCCATTTTTAGTATCTTGATGCACTTTAGAAAGAAGTGCATATATTTTTCACCATGTTTGTTGGAGATCTCTCTGAAGTGCCTAGTGAAGATATATTGTATGTAGGATTAATCTAACAGTCTCACTTCATAATCACTAAACAATCTGATTTCTACACCTTCTTTCCCACTCCACTTCCTCTCAATCACCAACTCATAAGTCTTCTCGTCATAGTAAACATTGGAGATTGGTATTGAGGAATGAGTGCCATCCCCCATTTTTCTCTTTAATTCCTCTATAGGTTTCACTTTCAGTTCTGGAAACACTAAGTTTTCTGCTGGTTTTGTTTTTCTCTTCTCTAGAGGGTTTTTGAATGATCTGTCTTTCCATATGCATATGGCTATCAAAGACTTGAAGTTGTCGGTTCTCCTGAACATTCTAAGAATTTCTTCAAACTCATAGCCTCTGAACATAGCTGAGTGATTGATTAGTTCTAATTGAGCTAGTTCTTTTAGGTCATGGATCACTAGGGCATTTACTAGAGCAGAGGACTTTGTAAAGAATTGTACTAGCCCAGAGATCCTTTTCACTATGAACATGTTCCAACACTGTCATACTTCCAGGCAAGATTTTCTGATCTGTTTTCCCCTTTGGAGTAGACACACCCTTTGTCATCTCTGTAGTGGTGAGGCCTTCTTGAAGCTTCAGTTGTGAAGGCTCAACAAACAACTCAGGATATTTATGAAGAATTGGTGCCAGAGAGTCTTGATCTTTAAGATTGAGTGGCATGTCTTGAGCAGACATTCTTGATCTTGGCTTCTTGCTAATGATCACTTCTTCCAAAGCTTTAAGCCTCTGTTTTTTTCAGTGATCAATCTTGAAATGGCAACCCTCATTGAAATAGTCTTCATGTTACTCAGTTTCCTTTTTGTAATTCCTTGGCTTAATAAATAATCCTTCATTTCCCATTCAGTCATGGGATAGGGATCAGGATATCATGGTTGAGTAGTTGAAGTTTGCTTCTTCATTGCAGAGAATTTTGGTTTTTGAGCTTTAGGTGAGATTGTCTTTTCATAGTTTGTTTCAATGGTAGGGTCTAGCAGTTTATTTAATCTTTCCTTTTCTACCCTCATCCCCTCATAAGTCATGCCAAAGACTTCATCAGGATCATATCCATGATTAATCGGATACATAGCTTAAACCATTAAGTTATCATTTGAGCCTTTTTCACCATTTCTTCTACTGAGCTTTCTTCTTTCATAGGACTGTCAACTGCTATTGGCTCATCAGCCACATATCCTCCTTCAATTTATCCTTCTTCCAGATCAACAAAAATAGCCTACTTCTTTAATTGAGCTTCTGCTTGCTCATGTTCTTCTAGAAATTCAGCTATTGTTTCCAAGCATCTTGGATCATCTTGTTTATTTTTCTTCACTAGCTCATCTTCCACTATGGGTCTTTTTCCCTTTGCTTCTCAGATAAGTACTTTCTCTTTCTGGTATAGGTTTGAAGTGGAGGACCAAAAGAGGTTTCAGGCATTTTAGATCTTTGAGTCACTTTTCAACTTCAGATTGTACTTGTTTATGGGCATGAACACTTTTTCTTCCTTTTCTCTTTGTTCTTCACATAGTTTCCTGATCATTTCTTTTTGCTCATCTGATAGAGACACAACTGGGATTATTTGTAGGCTCAACTCCTTTTCCAGAGGGATAGGAGATTGAGTGATAATCACAATGGGTTCAGTGTAAGTTCTTTGATCAGCTACAAAATCCCAGAACTCATCATCAATAGTGAAATCTTCTGATGTGAAGCTATCTAGTGCATTGATCAGTTCTTCAAATTCATCCTTTTTAGTGTGTGTAGCATCTGATTTTCCAGAATAGACCACCATCTCTAGGCTTGATTCTTCATTCTTTGATTTACTTGTATCTTCTTCTTTTTCATCATTTTTTGAAGAAGATTTTATCTCATCCGCTATAACTCTTTCCTCATCTCTTTCACTTCTTCAGCCTCAGCTCTTCTTTGAATATCAAACAACATCCCAAGCTCAGAGATTCTTTTATTTTGAATTTCAATTTGATTTTGCAGATTGGAGATAATCTCTGCTTGTTGTTTATTTATATCATCTTGCTCTTCCATAGCAATGGTTTGAATAGCAAGAGTGTCAACATGCCCACTGATTTCTTCTCTCGAATGATTAAGAGAAGTTGTTAAGTACTTAATCTCCTTATCTTTCTCTTTCTTTTCAGCTTCATACTTTTCTTTTAGCTCTTTAAACTCATTTTCCTTTTCATCAAGTTCAGGAATTCTATCATCAATGATTCTTGCTCTCCTATTAAGTACTCTTTCTATCCTTTCCATCTTTTGCATGAGCTCAGAAATCAACTCATCCTTTTCATCAGGTCTGTTCATATTGGATTCAGCAAAGCTCTCTGAAAGAGCAGTCTCAAAAGTGACTTTGCTCACAGGCATTTGGACAGGTTGATCCTCCTCATCCGAAGATGATCTGGATTCTTCAGATAAGCTGGTGGAATCTCCAAACTCAGTTGGATTATCACTAGTAAGGAATGGTTGAGGTGGTGATTTTGGTGAGTGGTGATTTTGGAGTGTCATGAGGTGGAGATGTGATTGGTTGAGCTATTGATGATGGGATAGGTGATTTATGATTGAGGTGGTTAGTGATTTATGGGGAGATGGTAATGGTGATGGTTGTGGGGTTCTTTGTGGACATGGGATTGGTAGAGGTACAAATGGAGATGCAAAATCATTAATTTCAGGGTTAGTGTGAGAATCAACCCCTGCACCATCCTGGGATGATACTAACCTTTGCATATCAATGCCTGCAACTTGCTCATCAACAGCTTGTTCTTCAATATGCTATTTAGTAGGAGCATGTTATTCTTCACTATGTTCATCAAGATTAATCTGTTGAAGCATGCAAGGTGGAAGTGGAGAGTGAGCTCCACTATAAAATTTTCAAGGATCCCTCTACTTAATGTACTTATATGACTTAACATCATAGTCTGGAATCTCTAGAACTGGTCCATCAGCAGCTAGATTAGGGAATGCTTCATTTATAAGACATTGGATGAATCTTGGGTACATCAAGAATTTGTATCTCCTTCCTTCTTGTATGTTGGATACTAAGCCATTGAAGACATAAGCTGACATATTGAATGGCCTATTTGTGCATAAAGCACAAATTGTTGATGAAGTGATAATTGGGATATCGTTCCAACCTATTATCCTTTTGGACAAACAGTGCTAATAGATGTGGATTAGAAACCTCGAGGGAAGTCTACTAACCCTTTCATAATATGTTTTGCTTCAAAACCTTCTTCATGTCCAATCTCTGCACACAAGGTAGTAATATCATCATCCTCTAGCTCAATTGGTGCATCTGCATCATCACCAAACTACAGACACCTTCTCAAAGATTCTTCAGTTATGGTTAGTGTATGCTCATCATCAATCATTCCAGATAAAGACCTAACACCATCATCCTCTATCACTTTAACAGAGTTCCAGAATGACCTTATCAATGTCTCATATATGATAGGTCTGACAGTGATAGCATGAGCCACTCTAGTTATGGAGATGATACTGATCATGTATTTGAGCCCCTCTGCCTCAGGTACATCAGGGTTTAGAAAACCACTGACGTTGTGGAGCTTGCTCCATGAGAGATCAGCCATGTACGCTGCATTAGAGGCATATGAGTTAGATTAATGATAATATATGTACTACGTTAAGCAACATTCATCATTTTGACTCTTGAGGGTCAAATATAAACATTTGAGGGTACTATTCCATAAGAATTATTCAGATTGAGATATTGTGAGGAATACTCATTGTCATTTGATTTATCATGTTTGAAGATCAAATGTTTGATGTTTTTGACTATTAATTGGATATTATTTCAAGTTTTCGATTTCAACATTTCCGGTTTCATGATGCTCTGTTCATGCAATTAGCATAACTTTGAGATTTTCAGATTGAATCGTATTCTACAAAGTTTGCCTGTTCATTGAAGTCGAGAATGTTCATCTCTTCTTGTAATAAATTTGATTTTGGGTGTTCTTTATTAACCTAGGGTTCTAAGTTATTATTAGTTCAAAGGTCTGACATATTAGGTTAACACAATGTAAATTTTTCACCTTTTGTTTGATAATGCAGTTGTGTAGTATCTAATATGAGAATAGATTGGGTGAAATGAACTTGAATCCTTGATTATTAAAGAAGAAGATGTTTGATGAAGAAGAATAGTTTTTTTGCTCGTCGCACTATAGATTCTCTCAATTTTAAAAAGTATTAAATGACCTTTTGAACTTGATTTAAATAGTCAAAAATGGCTTTTACAATTACAAGTCTCAAGACAAATGCGGTTGGAATTTTAATTCACACTGCAGCAAATGCGGATGCTTTTTATACATTCTTATTTGTTTACTGTTGTATGCGGAGGAGAAAATTTAAAGAACTTTGCTATACGGATTTGTTTACTGTTGTAAATGCGGAAGAGTTTTAACTTCTGATTTTAGTCACCCGCATTTACGCAATGTAACAAATGCGAAAGTTTTGTTACTTCAGTTTTCTTCTATCCGCATTTGTGCACTATGGCAAATACGGAAGAATGAAGTTCATCAACATTTGTTCACTGTAATAAATGCGGTTGACAAGAGATGTTCAGCATTGCTCATTGTAGCCAATACGGCTGAACAAAATTTGTCAACATTGCTCACGGTATCAAATGCGGGTGACCTGACCTTGTCAGGATTTGCTCACTCTAGCAAATGTGATAGAATATTATCCACATTTACATGATCATCATTCATTGTGATAGAAGAGATTAAGCACTTATTTATTTCTGTTTAAAAATACATGAAAATTAAACACACACTAGCACAAATGCGGATGAGTAAAACAAATGCTGAAGTGTAAATTTCACCCGTATTGACAAATGCGGTTGGACACTTCAAATGTTTTTATCCGTATTGAAAAATGCAGTTGAACACTTGAAAAACATTTATCCGCATTGACAAATGTGGTAGAATATTTTTTGTTTCGCATATGTTTAACACTTCAAATTTTCTTGTATACGTACACACTAGTGCGGTAGAGTACAATCTTTGTCCGCATTCGTTTTACTTGGAAATAAACAGCTACCCGCATTGGTTATACGCATGGGTTACCTTCACCCGTATTAACCAATGCACTTACCTGCATCAACTTTTGAACTTAATCATAAGTTAATGTGTCTGTTTTGGTTTTTCATGTCATGAAGAGATGACATTGATTGACTTCTTATGAAGTTGTTAAGAGTTGAGATTGTCAATTCTTGCTCGATTTTACTTGTATATTAGAGATGATACAAGTTTCCCATTGTTGGACTGATCTTGGACTTTTCATGCTTCCAAGAATCTGCATAGGCTGAGATACTATGATATAACTTCTGTATCAACACATGCATGTTCTTTTGTTTTGTATTTAATTTTTGAAGAAAGTAGTTTAAGATAGTAAAAATCAATATAGATTTAATCAAAAATTTTAACTTACTCCCCCTAAAGTTTATATCCACATCTGGATAGAGACTTTAAAGATTTTAAAAACTTTTTGACTATATGTACATTGATTATTAATAATGAAGAGAAGTATATCTTTTGTTGGGATCATATCAATCTTACATTGCACATGTGCATCCTTTATGATAAAATGGACATGTTTATGAACATGATGATTGAAGGTACGTTTGTCCTCTTAAACTCATACTAGGTTGATATTTTGATGCAAATGATATTTATCATGTTTTTGGTTGATTTAATTATCGATATGTACTTCACACACACAAGCATGGAATAATCAACCATCCTTATACAATGCATAGTAGAACTTTTTCACACCTTTCCTTACCAGGTTACTTAAGTTATGAGAACTCATTTTCACTGATCCTCATTGGGATTCTTTTACTTTGATCCTTTTCATGATGATCCACATTGGGATTCTTTTCACTTGACTTTGGAAGGTGATCCATGATAGGATTCTTTTGTTCATTCACTTGGAATGTATTGCTTTTCTAGATTCATCCAATTTGGATGTGTTCCTCATTGGGAATCTTTTGGATAAGTACATCTACACTACGTGCTTGTTTCATCAGGTCTTTGTTCAGCAAAACAAAGATGAAACTTGATGTAGGTGAAAGAGATTCATAAAGCATCATTACCTAGTGTGTTTAGGTTACTACACACACATGCATTCAGATAAGCCAATACATACTTGTACTTCATGATGAGTGTGTCACTATTGAATAAGATTTTAATTCATCACTGCATGTATCTTTTCTTCCAAGTTGAGCCTACCAACATATCTGGTAAGTCATGACAGTCTTGCAATTTTTGAAATTAAGCACAGTGAATGTTATAACGACCGTAATTATATCATTTCCCAATGATATTCTATTCTTCATAAAATTGACTTCTTTTTGTGTTTTTCTAATATTTTTGACTTGTTTTGATATTTTGATTGATTTTACTCAAGGTTAATCATGCCAATTGATTGAACCAGGAATTCAAACCTACTATTTCAAATGCCTTAGTAAAAAATCAGCCAATTCATTTTTAGTGGGTACTTGAATCAATTTGATTAACCCATTTTCAGAACACTCTCTTAAAAGTGATACCTAATTTCAATGTGTTTTGTTTATGAGTGCTGAACTAGATATTTGTTATGAAAATAGTTGTTGTGTTGTCAATGTGAATTGGTGTGTGCAAGAAGTTAAAACCATAATCAACATCTGGTTTGAAATCTAGAGTACTTGAGAGCAACAGGCTGATGCTGCAATATACTCATCTTTTGCTATTGATACAAATACATTTGTCTGCTTCTTGCATTGCCAAGAGACTAGTCTGGGACCAAGAAATTGACTACCGCCAGAGGTTGATTTACTGTTGAAGTTGCATCCTCCGTAATCACTGTCAGTGAAGGCGTAGAGATTGAAGTCTCCTTCTTTTGGATACCATAATCCAAGAGCTAGTTTGCCCTTAAGATATCTGAATATCCTCTGGATAGCATTCATATGAGATTCCTTCGGATCAGCTTGATATCCGGCACACACACAAACACCAAACCTAATGTCAGGCCTACTAGCTGTTAGATACATAAGTGAACCGATCATAGATCGATAGTGAGTTTGGTCCACTGATTTGCCTTCTGGATCAGGTCAAATCTTCACTTTAGTATCCACAGGAGTTCTAATAGACTGACAATCAGCAAAGTGGAATTTCTTGAACATAGTTTCCATGTATTTTGATTGATTGATGAAGATTCCATCAGCTATTTGTTGACTTGCACCCCTAGAAAGAAAGTGAGTTCCCCCATTGCACTCATTTTGAAATTTGAATGCATAAGGTCTTCAAGCTCTTTACAAAGATGTTTGTTTGTTGAGCAAACAATGATATCATCCACATAAATCTAGACTAACAGTATGTCTTTTCCTCTTCTTCTTCTGAAAGGAGTCTGATCAATCTTTCCTCTTTCGTATCCATGTTAAAAAAAAGGATGATAGAGTCTCATACCACTTTCTTGGAGCTTGGTGAAGACCGTACAGAGCTTTCTCAAGTTTGTAATCTCTGTGAGGGAAATCTAGATCTTCAAAGCTAGGTGGTTGACTCACATAGACCTCCTGAGCAATCTTTCCATACATGAAGGCACACTTCACATCCATTTGATAAAAAGTAAATTTCATGGACGCCGAATATGCTAGAAAGATTCTAATTGCTTCTAATCTAGCAACATGAGGAAACACTTTATCATAATCGATTCCTTCTTGTTGAGTGTATCCCTGTGCCACTAATCTTGCTTTGTTTCTAATGACGATCCCTCTATCATTAGTCTTGTTCCTATATAGCCATCTGGTACTGATAGGGTATTGTCCTTCGAGAAGATCAACAAGTTTCCATACTTCTTGCTTCTTGAATTGGAGCAATTCTTTCTGCACTGCTTCAATCCAACTATTGTCTTGAAGAGCCTATTTGATGTTCTTGGGTAGTGTTTGACAAAGAATGCATTAGAACAAACAGATGTTTGCAATACTACACTTTCTTCTTGTCACCCTCTTATTAAGATCACCAATAATGGTTTCAACCGGATGATTCTTGTGTATTCTGGTGGTTGGAATGGAGTCACTAGCAGTGGTTACATCAAGATTGGAGACATTAAGTTCATTGTGGTAAGAGGTACCTTCATCTAGTACTATTGGGGAGTTATGAAGATAGTCTGATTGAGTCTCTATGACTGCTTCAGCATCTGCAGTACATTGATTGCTTCCATCATTTGACATTCTTTGTGTTTCAGCTGGAAGTGTAGATTGTTGTTGATTTCTGATCTCAGTTGACAGATCATCTGAGTGTGATGGTATAATGCTTGGACCTACTTCATTTGAAATACTCTGATTTTATGATGGTTGTCTGATGGGATCAGCTTGGAGTGAATCATCTTCATTCAGATGTAGAGTGGATGATGGAGGTATCATTGGAAGGTCACCATTTTGTTCTACTCCTGAATAAGGTTCAGCTGAATGTTTGTTTCCTGCATTAGACAAATGAAATTGATCAAATGATTTTGTAAAAGAGTCAATATTAAACAACCAGTCAGGACCATTTGTAGATTTAGGAAATGAATGTTCCTTGAATTGAACATTAGTTGATTTTATCAATGATGTTTAATCTAGGATTAACACTCTATAACGCTTTGAGACAGAAGAATAACCTACAAAGAATCCTTCATCAGACTTAGATGAAAACTTTCCCAAATAGTCTCGGGTGTTTAATATTAAGACAGGACTACCAAATGATTTACGAAATACAATGAATGGTTTTCTATGAAGGAGCAATTCATATGGAGTCATGTTGCTTTCTTTACAATTAGAGTTTGATTTTGTACAAAGCACGATGTATTAACCGTCTCTGCCGAGAAGGTGATTGGCAGCTTAGCATCGTCTAGCATTGTTCTTACTGCTTCAATCAGTGTTTTATTTCTCCTTTCAGCTACCCCATTTTGTTAAGGAGTTCTAGCTGCACAGAATTGATGAGCAATGCCTTTGGTTGCACAAAAAGAACTCATGTCCTCATTTTTAAATTTTGTACCATTATCACTTCTGATTGTTTTGACCTTATGATGAAGGTGATTTTCTATTTTTGTGATAAATTCTAGAATTATTTGGGATGCCTCATTTTTATGAAGTAAGAAGTAAACCCATGTAAATCGTGAAAAGTCATCAATGATCACCAAACAATACTGTTTCTTTCCAATACTCATGACATGAGTTGGTCCAAAGAGATCCATATGAAATAGCTTCAGTGGAGTATTTTTTGTGTTCACCATCTTGGATTTATTGGAAGATTTGTGTTGTTTTCCTTTGAGGCATGCTGAACAGTGATCACAAAATGAAATGCCTTTTGAGGGAGACCAATGACATGGGTTTCCTTTGACCAATCTGTTCATGTTTTTAAAGTTTGTGTGCCCCAAACGTCTATGCCAAATTTTTGACTCATCAAATGATGCTTTTCGCAAAAGACATGTTTCTTCTTTAGGTGATGCAGAACACAGGTTTAAAACATAAGTATTATTCTTCGTTGAGGTCTTTAGGACAACCCATTCTTTAGAGATCTAAAATCTAGGTTTCAGAATGTAGCAATGAGTGTCTATAAAGTGAGTAGAATATTTCTTGTAACAGATCTGTGACATCAGATAATTTTCCGTTTCCGAAACTTCGTTAGTTCCGTTAAGTCTTGCGTACACATGTCTTGAGCACACACTAGTTGTCGTTTAACGTTGGTGACTTGATGGTAATTAATAATGTTAAATTAATTATAATTTAACTCATTATGTGATTGTTGTGTTATGCTTATGTGTTTACGAGATTTAAATGTTACCGGTGAATTTTATCGCGTAATGTGGAAACATGCGTATTAATTCGTATGTTTTGTGTTTAGTAAGATAAAACATATAATTAATATTATTAGTCTATATGTTTATTAATCTAGCTAGAAACACTTTTAAAAAGAGTTTAAAGCATAATTTTTATAAAAAAATACAAAATGCAAGAGTTAAAGGGTGGTTATTGTAAATTAATGAAAAACAAAACCCCAACCCTAATCCCCACCCCATTCTCAGCCGCGACCACCACCCCAAACCTTCTCATCTTCGAAATCCAGTCTATAAGAACCAATTAGCTATGGATTTTGGTTGATTACAGGCAATAGAACAAGTTAGAAGCATCAATTTCAAGTCATTGCACGTTTGTAGTTGAGTTTTACATGTTTTTGTATGGGTTCTATGTTTGGCCGAAACCCTAGATTCGAAAATCTAGGATTCAATATTGATTTTTGTTGTTTGATGATGTTAGAATGTTAGTTAGATTGTATACATGTTAGTTAACGTTGATTTTGCAAGAAAGTTACGTTTTTGACGTGTTGTTCATAGGTTGCTAAGAATAGTAACTTCATTTTCATGATATGATGATTTGATGATGGATTGATGTTGTTGAAGGGTTTATGATGATGTATGTATGATAGATTGATGATATGGATGCTAGAAAACTAAGAATGAATGTTGTAGTTCATAGATTTCCAAATGTAGAAACTTTTGATCATGAAGGTTAGTGAATTATGATGTTTGGATGTTGTTGATCATGTTTAGATGTTGATATGAACTTTAGTTGGTGTATTAATGAATTCATGAATACATTGGGTGTTTGATAGATTTTGGGATGTGCTTTCCCAAAATGGAAACTTTATTTGCACAATGTTTTAAAGATGATAGTTTGGGCATGTTGGGATATTAGGAGCATGTTTGGGATATTAGGAGCATGTTAGTATGTTCATGGATGATTTAATGTGATAGAATCTGTTAATTTAGTTGTATGGAATGCTTGGATGAGCATGTGTGATGTATGGACTTTGATAATCATGTATGATATTGAAGGTTGATTACTAGTTAAGGCATCATGTTTGGGATTGGAATAGATTATTGTGGTGTATTTTGAATGCAATGAACATGGTTAATGAATATTATTGTGATCATCATACACGTGTGCGAATCTGAGGCCCATACTTCGTAGGATTGGTAGGGTTTAGGATGTGAAGTCTTGAGTGGCTTCACATGTCATGTAGTGCGTGATTTGATCTTGTATGGCGTGTTAGTTATGTTATAACTGGTGGGCATGTTAATGTTTTAGATTCGCATGGCTTGTATGATAATTGGTGGTATGATGATCTAAGTAATGTGTGGGTAATGTAGCACCTCATGTGATCCATTTGAATGTTAACCATGTATGTTATATGTTCATATGTGCTTAATTGAGTTATAGCTCATGATATCACCAATGAGTCAAAGGGTCAACTGGGTCAAACGTGTCTGTTTTTTGAAACCCTAAGTCTTTGGTTGTGGTGGCTTAGGGTACCACAGGTCTCTGTTTACACGTACTTATGTACTTCATCATCTAGCTAACCTCTGAAGGTTGTCTGTCCACTCTTTCTTCCAAATAGACCCTAAGTATTTGTTACGCATATCAGGTGAGTTCATGCCACTCTTTTCTTAATCTATTTTGGGGAGATAGCATACTGGTAATTTACAAACACTTATATATATATTTAAGTTGTGTATAATATTAAATAATGCTGTTTATTATGGAAAAGTCCTCACACTTTCAAATTGTAATATTGAATAGCGGGGAAACTTGGGTAGTACTACTAGGTCTAACGAGCCCCACCTGCGTGACTCGAGGTCAATCGGGTGCAATTTGTCCTAATGAACATTGTCACGACCTAATAAGTCATGATAGGAGGCAACAACTTATCACAGTCAGTTTCAATTCCGAAATCACTATGAATTAATATTTATTGTTAATAGACTATCTATGTGTTACAATACACTACTTATATATCACAACTGTTAGATTGTTCATATTTTAGTATGCTATTCATTGTGTTGACATTTTTAGTATGCTATTCACAAGTCTTTAACTTTGCTTGCCATTAGGAGCACTACACGGGTCATCATGCATTCTAAGACTCTATTTTAAAGACATCTATGTTGGTTTTTATTTATTAATGTTTGCTCAT
Organism: Flaveria trinervia; assembly: GCA_025506515.1. NCBI lineage: Eukaryota > Viridiplantae > Streptophyta > Magnoliopsida > Asterales > Asteraceae > Flaveria > Flaveria trinervia. The sequence continues at coordinate 48,843,844 of CM046441.1, forward strand.
TTAGGTTGGCGTGTGTTTTGCCATATTATGCATTTATATACTTCGGGTTTATTTACTTACAAAAGGCTTCCGCACGGTTTTAAAGTTTGAACTTTGGTTGGTTTCATCTTTAATATGCCATATAGAGTCATTCTGAGTAACTATTGACTGTGATCCTGGTTTGTTCACATGCCTCGCGGTAAAATTCTGACGTGGATTTTGAGGGTGTGATAGGTTGGTATAAGAGCCATTAGTTATAGGGAAGTAGGTTACAACACACTAGACTATAACCGCACACAGTTAGTAGTTACATCTGCCTTCTTTCCTCTGTATACTCATTGTCATACACATCACGCCCTCTGCAGCATGGCATCGTCATCGAGAACTCCGGGTAAGCGACCTGCATCACCTACACGATCTGAGTCCCCACCTCCCGCACCTGTACCTGAAAATCGACCCGACTGGCCACGTCTAGCTTATCCTTGAGGGGAGATTGATTGGGATCAACCATTTGCATTGATGGAATGTGACCCCCCATGAGACTGGAGTTTGTACCCCAAGTTCATTGATCATATAATGCATAAGGAGCGCGTACCTGTCTCGAGGCCCAGGACTAGGAGCAACGCTGATCAGCCAATGCCTTCACTCCCATGGACAGTGCAGTCCAATGAGCAACTGATTGCTGCACTAGATACTGAGCAGCAACGAGTCAGGCGACTCATGGGTAATGTTTGTACACTGCAGCACGAGGTGTACAAACAACGACATCAAGCGGATGAACTCGAGGAGCGACACGGAAGACCCTAAATGAGTGTCACCATATGGAAGATGGTTTTATAACACTTAGAGGACGCATGACTACTCGTGAACAGCGGGATGCAGTAGCCGATAACAGAATGCTACCTTAGAAGACCAATTGGCAGCGCTTCAGATTGCCATAGCTCCTGCTCCCGCAGAGGACCCTGGGGATGAGGATCCCAAGGAGGAACCCGGGGAGGAGGAGCCGATGGAGACGGAAGATGACAGTGATGGGCCGGATGTCGTCAATTGATTTCCTTTATATGTCTTGGACTATGTAGTGTTTCTCTCTTTTGAAACCTATGTAGGAAGGGTTGTTTCCCCATCCGAATTACAAACTTAAATTGTGACATTGGTGAATACATTGTGACTCACAATTTATTTAACCAGGTTATCATTTTTGTGTTGAATGTTGTGGTTATGATGATTCATTATTCCTTACTATTTATTATACTTCAACGGGATAAATATGTTTGAAGTTACTCATTATTGTATTTGTGAATGTAACGTGAAAAATAGACGCTCGTGGACGTGGACGTGGACGTGAGCATGGGCACGTACATGGACATGGCACCAAAGACCATGGCGGTGGTGTTATAAACAAGACCCCTGCTGAATTAGCTGCCCTGATAAACAAGCATGTACAGGCGGCGGTGGCTGCTACCCAGACGGGACAACTAGCAGGTAAGCGATGATAGCAAGCTAAATCAAATATCCTGAATAACCGTATTGGATATCTGATCAATGTTTGTTGTGTTAAAACAGGACCACCGGTGTGCACCTATAAGTCCTTTATGGACTGTAAACCACATACCTACAATGGTACTAAAGGGACTGTAGGACTGGTACGATGCTTTGAGAAGACAGAGTCTGTTTTCTCCAAATAGGACTTTGGAAGGTGCCGCTCTATCCTGGTGGAACGCGCAAGTCTAGATGCTAGGACAAGCGATGGCAAATGGGCTTCCTTGGACTGAATTCAAAGAGATGATGACCGAGGAGTACCGTCTTCGCAATGAAGTACAAAAGCTAGAGATAGAGTTCTGGCAACTTAAGATGCAGGACTCGGAAATCGAGGCCTACACCACCGGAACCCATGAATAGCCACCCTATGCCCGGGGATGGTGAACGAAGTGCACAAGAGGGTTGAGCATTACATACATGGATTAGTACCCGAAATTCAAAGCATGGTGACTGTTCCAACCCGACCATGATCCAGCAAGCCATCCAGTTAGCCATAAGCTAACTGATCAAGCAATGGAGCAAGGAAGTTTACCTAAGCGGGGCACTGTGGCGAGCGTGCCCGACAATAAGAGGAAGTGGGATAGTTCCAACAATAACAAATCATTATCATCCAGCGGTCAACCCCAATCTAAACAACAACAACAGCCAGTTCAACAACAACAAGGACCCCGTGGTTATGGTGGTAAACATCCAAAGTGCACTCGGTGTAATACCATCATATGGGAAGGTGTGATAATTCAAATGTCAACGCTATGGTAAGATTGGACACGTTGCTAAGAATTGTCGTGGTGAAATGTTAAGGAAGCCATAACAACCTTAGGAGATTCCCAAAGGTTGTTTTGAATATGGGAAGGAAGGGCATTAGAGTTGAAACTGCCCACAACTGAGGAAAAATGGTAATGGCAATAACAACAAAGGCCACACAACAACACAAGCACGGTAACAACAATAATGATGGCAATGGTACTGGTAATGGTGGCAACAATGATGGAGCCAAAGGGAGAGCCTGTCATTGGCTCAGGTGAGGCTCTAAACGACCCCACAACTGTTACCAGTAGGTTTTATGTTATGGTTGTTTTGCTACGGTACTATTCCATACTAGAGATGACAGGAGCTTCGTATCCTTAAAGTTCTGTAGTCTTTTAAGTGATATACCCTCCGCCTTAGAATCTAAATACACCATAGAATTGGCCGACAGTAAACAGATCCATGTAACACATATCCTTAGAGATTGTAAAATAGAGTTTGCCGATCATACATTCGCTATAGATCTTATGCCTATTATGGTAGGGAGTTTTGATGTAGTGATAGGCATGGATTGGCTCTCTAGAAAGCAAGCGGAAGTCATATGTCATGAGAAGATCATACAATTCATGTTGGTAACGAAATCCTTACAGTCAGAGGTGATAGGAGTGGTGCTGTGATAGGCATCATATCATACATGAAAGCCCAAAAGTTGTTGCGAAAAGGTCATTTGGCTATTCTAGCACTTGTCACCGATAAGCAAGCAAAAGAAAGGAGAATGGAGGACATTACCATAGTGCGTGACTTTCCATAGGTGTTTCTAGAGTATCTATCTGGATTACGACCTCACTACCAAGTGGAATTTCAAATCTAGTTGACTCCCGGCGCAGCCCCGATTGCTAGGGCACCTTATCGATTAGCACCAAACGAACTACAAGAGTTGTCATCACAACTTCAGGAGCTTTTAGATAAGGGCTTTATTCAACCTAGCACATCACCTTGAGGATCCTTGCTCTTTTTGTTAAGAAAAAGGATGGCACATTCGGATGTGCATCGATTATAGGGAGTTAAACGTAGTAACAGTCAAGAACCGATACCCTTTACCTCGTATTGACGACTTGTTTGATCAGCTTTAGGGATCAAGCTATTATTCGAAGATTGACTTGAGATCCGGTTATCATCATCTTAGAGTCCGAGAAGACATCCCCAAAACTGTGTTTCGTACTCGTTATGGTCATTATGAGTTCTTGGTCATGCCTTTTGGGTTGACTAATGCACCTGCTGTGTTCATGGACCTCATGAACCGTGTGCGCAAACCCTATCTCGATCAGTTCGTCATTGTGTTTATCGATGATATAATGATATATTCTAGGACCAAGGAGGATCATGAAGAGCACCTACGAATGATCTTAGAACTATTGAAGAATGAGCAGTTGTATGCCAAATTCTCTAAATGTGATTTTTGGATACGAGAAGTGCAATTCTAGGTCATAGTGTTAATGATAAAGGGATACATGTTAATCCTGCCAAGATTGAGGCTATAAAGAATTGGACTATACTCAAAACGTCAAGCGAGATAAGGCAATTTCTAGGATTAGAAGGATATTACCGATGATTGAAAGAGGGATTCTCTAAGATCGCACAACCTCTCACAGCCTTGACTCACAAAGGAATGACATACAAATGTGGTGAGAGTCAAGAATCGGCTTTTCAATCGTTTTAAAACAGAAACTCTGTAGTGCACCGATATTGGCACTGCCAAAGGGAACAGATTTTTTGTGGTGTATTGTGATGTATCCATTCAAGGATTGGGTTGTGTCTTGATGCAACGGGAAAATGTGATAGCCTATGCCTCGAGACAACTAAAGGTTCACGAGAAGAACTATACCACCCATGACTTAGAATTGGGTGCAGTGGTTTTTGCCTTCAAAATTTGGAGATATTACTAGTATGGTACCAAGTGCACTATCTACACCGATCACAAGAGTCTTCAACATATCTTCAAGCAAAAGGAGTTAATATGAGGCAATGACGTTGGGTGGAGCTACTAAACGACTATGATTGCACTATCAAGTATCATCCGAGAATGGCGAACGTGGTTGCTGATGCCTTAAGCCGAAAGGAAACAGCTAAACCCAGACGGGTGCAAGCTTTACAGCTTACTATCAGTACCCAACTGCCTGAACAAGTTAAGGAGGCACAAATAGAAGCCTTAAAAGTGTAAAATGTCGGTTTTAAGTTGTTAAGCGGAATGGGTAAACGACTATTTATGAAAGATGATGGAATTGGGTACTTCATGGATAGACTTTGGGTGCCTGTCTTTGGAAATCTAAGGGATTTAGTTATGTGTGAGGCACACAAATTATGTATTCTATACATCCTGGATCTTACAAGATGTACCAGGACCTAAAGGCGCACTACCGTTGCCTAACATGAAGGCGGATGTAGCTACGTATGTGAGCAAGTGTTTGACCTGCTCGAAAGAAAGGTGGAATACCAAAAACCGTCCGGACTGTTGTAACAACCCGAGAATACCAATGTGAAATGGGAACATGTTAGGATCAATGATCTACGTTTGATTGATTAGAGAGTATGGCAGCGGAATTTTAACACTGAATTAGCCAATTCACAAGAACGAAAAGATATTCAATGAAGAAAAAACGGTTATAGATAGAGAGAATTCTGCAAATATATTTCATTCAATATTCGCTTTCGTGGTAACGGAATGTCACAATTACAATTAGGTCGACACCTCTTATATAAGAGATGTGACGTCTGCTGATGTCACTTGATAGTGACATCTAACAGAATTATTCTAACTGAAACACAACTACTGAAGATGTCAAAACAGCTGACATCTTCTTACAAAAATACTAAGTGTTATCAGTTACTATAACTACTGAAAAACAAAACTACTGATACTACAACGACTGAAGAACAAGCTCTTCAGTCGTTTTACAAAGTACTGAAAGTAAAACACATAAAACTACTGATATCACAACTACTGAAGAAGTACTCTTCAGCTGTTGTGACAAACTACTGAAACTTCAGTACTTGGTCTTCAGACTTGAACTTCAGACGTTTCATCAGCTGATGACTTCAGTAGATATCATCATCAGCTATGTCTTCAGTCTTTGTCTTCAGACTTTGTACACCAGTTGTTGATCTTCAGCACCTGTAACTCTTAAGCTGTTGTACTTCAGTACTTTGTCTTCAGCTTCAGCACTTATGTTCTTCAGCTGTTCAGCTTCAGCACTTGTGTCTTCAGCTGTTTAGCTTCAGAACTTGTGTTCTTCAGCTGTTGAGCTTCATCACTTTACTCTTCAGCTATTGAAGTCTTCAGCACTTGATCTTCAGCTGTTGGAGTTTTCAGCACTTGTTGAACTGCTGATGAAGCCTTCAGCAGTTGTTGTGATATCATGTGGACTTAGAGGTTTTCTGATCTTGGTTCATTGGTTCTTTTGGTCCAACAAACTCCCCCTGAACCAATGCAGCCAAAACCTCTAATTGATTATTTTCCCACTTATTGTTGGCAAATTATTGGTCTTTTTCCTTCTTGATCAGTAGAGAAGATGACCCATATAGCTTTGGCCTGGGAAGAAATCTCAGAGATCTGTTTGGCAATATATGATGGGAACTCTGTTTTGGGGAACTGGACACAGAGTTGTTATCCCATTCATGAGATTTACTTCCCCATTATAGTCTGTATGACTCTCGAACATAGGCCTCAAGGACAACAACTGTTCCTCCTTGGAGAGTTCTTCTACTCCTCCTTCAAAGAAGAACTCTGGACCATAGTACTCAGATAAGTACTTCACAGTCCTGCCATTTTTCAACTCCACAGTAGTTACCTCCCTATAGACAAATTCATCAGGATGAGTGCCTCAAGGAGTAACTGGAGCTCATTCTTCTTAATGTCTTCAAGCTTCTTATATAATAACCCCTTTTGATCATCTTGTTTTCCAGTAAAGCTTGAGGGGTCATTTTTGATTGATGAGCCTTCTTGAATTCATCAATTATTTCCCATGGTGAGACTACAATGCCAACATGATTGTAGAGTCTATTGTTTTTCTAACCTGGCCATTGTATCTGTGTGGAATAGATCTTTTGTGGATTCTAGAACTCACCTTGGGGTCTGGCCATACTCTCACTCTCCTTCCTTGATACTGAAATGTGTGTTTGAGAGTGTACAGCCTCTGAGCATGCCCTTTCATGGCTTGTATAGATGATGACTGAGGAAATTCCTTGTCAACCATCTTCAGTAGTTGCTCATCATGCTGCTTCTGCTGTTCTTCATCTTCTATTTTGACTCTAACCATTTCCCTTTGAGAGTCAGGTGTGATCATGGGTTGACTCATGGGTTCTGGTAGCCTTAGAACAGTAGAGAGTGGCAGACTATCATCTTCATCCTCTTCTTCTTCATCTTCTTCTATCCTCAGCACCCTTCTCTCTCTTTCTAGGTGCATCACTGGATGATGGTTGGGTTGGTAAAGGAATTGGTTTTGAAGATTGAGGATGTTTGGATTTGGGTTTTGAGATTGGTTTAGAGATTTGAGGGGTAGGCTGTTTTTGAGTGGGTGATTGGGAAGGTTGTTCAAGCATTTTGGTTGTGAGTTTGGCTTTTGTAGTCTTGCCATTTCAAACCTTTTTCCGGCCCCAGCCTCATCAAGTGCTTCAATGATATCCCGTTATGAAATTGCTCAGACAAACAGATTCTGGTGGCTATAGCCAGAATTGTCTCTGGTCCATGAACGAATCTCCATCAAGATCTTCCTAAGTATTGGCAATGAATCGAATCATGATCTCCAATCTCTCTTTCTCTCCAGCACATCATATCCAGCCCATCTGGTTTGAATTTCCTCTACTTCCACTTCCTGATCTCATTGTCTAATGTGGCTGTATCAAAGCCTTGCTTGAAGAGTTGTTCAATGATTTTGTCCATGGATCGGCTGTGTGTGTCATCTGCATCTTTTACCAGCTCTTCCAAGGATTTTTCTTCAGCATTAGTTTGATCACCAGCACTTTTCTTTCTTTTGTAAGTGATCAGTTGTTTGTTTCTTTTCTTTTTCCAACTCTTGGGTTTTCTCTTGTGCCTTCTCATCCTCAGTTCTTTTTCTCTTCTTTTCTTTCACTGCAGTACTCTCCCCCTTTTGGATGCATTGGAGACAGGGGTTTGTACCGCAGAAAGTGTCTTGTGCACAGCATCATCAATGAGTGGTTGTAGACTTGAGGAAATCCTCTCATCAGGGCTTTATAAACAATGTCATTGATGATGGGAGTGATGAGAGGTAGGGATTGTTCGAATACAGCAACCATCTGCTCTGGGGGGTTCTGTCCTGGAGAGATAGTGCCAAAAGCAGAAGCTGGAGGCTCAGTGAAGTGAGAGGGTAAAGTGTTTGGGGACCTTCAAAGGAAGGTGCCATCTGTGGTTGGTGGGGGCAGATGGACCTACATCCTGAGACTTCTTGGCAAGAAGTTCTTGTTCTGCTTACCTCAGCCTCCAGGATGGTGTTGTGGGCTAGAACGTCATAGAAAAAGCCCAGGTCATCATCAGCAGAAGTTGAATCACCTGACCTCCTGCTTGTAGCAGGATTTACATGCACTGGGTGTAGACCAGTTTTAGCATGTGCCCCTTTTTCTTGGAACTGGGGACTTCCAGCCTCAGGACTATGTCCTTCATCAGCTGTTGCCTCTAGTGAGGTCTTAGCAATGTTACCAGCCTCATTCTGATCATGTGCTGATTCAGAAGAGGTGGCAGCCTCACTAGATATTCTAATCTCCCTATCTACACTAGGAGATAGAATTTGTAAACCCTGGTGTTGTGGGTTGTCAGAAACATGTGATCCTCTTCTCAATGTCTCGTGGTCTCCCCTTTGTTGGTGGTTGTTGGGGAGGAGGAGAGGCATGCAACTGAGTCAGCACGTTTGCAATAATTATGGTTGGACTTTGGGGGGCGGTTGCATGGGAGATAGGGTAGAAGCAGTGTGCACCTGGGGAGGATGGTGCTCTTCAATGGAATCTCCTCAAGTGAGGAAGATCCTAGATTGTGGGTACCCCTTGTGTGGTGGCTGCAGGCTCCTTTGAGAGGAATCCTGAGCGGCTATGGCTGGTAGAGTCTCTGATACTGCTGGGGGGTTTAAGCCAGCAAGTATATCCTGCGTTGGTGGCAGGAGCATCTTCAGGGGACTCATCTCCCTGAATAGCTATTTTGGGTTGTTTTGGTTTTGGTTTAGTGGGGACTTTGGTTCTGATGGAGGAAGCTGTGGGTTCCCTGTGCTTGGGCTTTAGCATTCGGGCAACTTCTTTGAGTGTAAGGTCTGAGTTGTGCCTGGAGTATACCTCAGCCAAAACAGCTGGTGCAGGGACTCCAAGGCCAACAAGGCCATCAGATTTTAATTCATCCAAAATAATGGCCATCAGAAACCTGGGATATAATGGCCATCGGTTTGCCACAGGGTTCTGAGCCAAGTTCCTTATTTCTAGAAACACGATTTCAGAAAAATTTAGCAGTTGGTGCTCTAGAATAGAATACAATACCTGTTGCCATTGGGATGACATTTGATCCCAAGAAGATGTCTTGGAGGCTAAGCAGACATTTACCATGTGAAAAATGACTTTCTCAGCGTCATGGAAATGTTTCTTTAGAACGGTTGTAGCCCGAAGATCACCTTCATACCCATGATTGATAAATGACATATCTGTTATGCCCTTGGGTATGCAGTCACAGCGGTGGAGTCGTGTAGGTGTAATGCCTGACGAATGGTGTCGGCTGTAACGACCACAGGTTTCTGGTTGATAAGGGACCGAACAGAGATCTGGCCGGTAGACTCATCTGTATGAACAAAAGCATTTGACCAGAATTGACTGAGGGATTCAGGGTAGATGGTTGGATTCAAGAGAAAGGCTGTGCGATATTGGAATCCACCATTAAGTCAATGGCATTATCATATTTGTTCCAGAAAGCCGACTTTGTAAGGTAAGCAACGCAGTTATGTCGTGGTTTCAGACTCATGGTGCCATGTTTAAGAGAGAGAAGTTCAGAAAATAACGGCTAATGAAACATTAGAGAAGAGGACAAGTATTTATAGGGTAGGGGTGAGAAAAGGACTGAAGGGTTTGGTGTTAGTCATCAGTAGTTTTAAACCGACTGTTGACATGGTATTACCCTTTGAGACGTTGAAACAGCTGAAGTCGTGGTTTTAGGCAGCAGTAGTTAGAAAACTACTGAAGACCATGGCTTTGACTTCAGATGATGAAACAACTGAGGACTTGGTGTTTGTCATTAGTAGTTGTGAAACTACTGAACAGTGGTTTTGTCATCAGTTGTTGTAAACACTAAAAGCTTGGTGTTAGTCTTAGTAGTTATAAAACTACTGAAGACATGGTTTTGCTTCAGTTGTTTAGAATGGAACAGCAGTTGTAGAAACGACTGAAGAGAAATTTCTCTTCAGTAGTTTTCGTCAATTCATAGCCTTTCAGCTGTTTCATACTGTCCTCAACACTTACTCATCAGACTTTGCATCTACTTTTCAGGTGTTTCATAGGACGTCAGTACTATCTGTTTGTACTGATTTCAGTAATTTTAACTACATCAGTAGTTGTAACTACATCAGTTGTTTGGACAGATAAAGTACTTCAGTACTTGTGAGGTATTTAGCCGTCAGTACTTATAAAAACTACTAAGGTGAAGGAAGGACTCATCAGTACTTATATGTGACATGGTTACCAATGATCACCAGTACTGTTTACTGAAATCATCAGTAGTTGTCACTTATTCTAGCTGCAGCATACCAAGCCTTACACAAGTTTTGGAAAGTAGAACTATCCAAAGGCTTAGTAAAAATATCTGCAAGCTCATCAGCACTAGGCACAAACTTAGGATCAATCAGACCTTTTTCAAAACAATCTCGAATAAAGTGATGTCTGATTTCTATATGTTTGGTCCTAGAGTGCTGGACTGGATTTTTGACAATACATAGAGCTGAAGCACTGTCCATTAATAATGGAGTCTTAGTCTCTGTAATGCCATAATCCAGAAGTTGGTTCTGAAGCCAGAGTACCTGAGAAGTGCAACTTGCAGCAGCAATGTACTCGGCCTCAACAGTTGATGTAGCAACAGATGTTTGTTTCTTACTCTGCCAAGAAATCAAACAGTTGCCTAGGAATTGACAACCACCAGTAGTTGACTTTCTAGTTAACTTGCACCCTGCATAGTCACTATCTGAAAAAGCAACTAATTTGCAAGAGTCTCCAGTGGAATACCATAAACCCAGAGATTGTGTACCTTGCAAATATCTAAAGATTCTCTTGACTGTAATCAAATGAGACTCTTTAGGAGCAGCCTGAAATCTAGCACAAACACATGTAGCAAACATAATATCTGGTCTAGAAGCTGTTAAATACATCAAGGACCCAATCATACATCTGTAAAGTGTTTCATCAACAGCTTTACCTTTCTGATCTGCATCCAGTTGTGGTGTGGTGTTGCACATGGCAGAGTAGAACAGGGCTTACAGTTTTGTAAATCAAACTTTTGTTTATTTGCAAGCCTAGAAAGAACTGTAATTCTCCCATTGCACTCATTTCAAACCTCTTTTTCATTAATGTTGTAAAATCATCACCAACTGAGGATCAGAGGATGCAAAAATGATATCATCAACATAAATCTGAACAAGTAGCTTATGCTGATCCACGTTCTTAATAAACAGAGTTTTATCAATGGGCCTCTAGTGAAATTATTCTTAAGAAGAAAAGTGGAAAGTGTCTCATACCAGGCTCTAGGAGCTTGTTTCAACCCATAAGACCTTATCAAGTTTATACACCCATTCAGGATGTTTATTATCCTCAAAACCTGGTGGTTGACACACATAAACTTCTTCCTTTATTTTACCATATAAAAATGCACTTTTGACATCCATTTGAAAAACTTTAAGATTGTGGAATGCAGCATAGGCTAAAAACAATCTGATTGCCTCTAGTCTGGCTACAGGGCAAAGGTTTCATCATAGTCATACCTTCTTCTTCTGAAAACCCCTGTACAACCAGTCTAGCCTTGTTCTTAACAATAAGCCCATTTCATCATTTTTATTCTTAACACCCATTTAGTGCCTATTGCGCACATACCTGGGGAAGAGGAACCAGTTCCCACACTTGCTGTTTCTTGAACTGAAGTAACTCAAGCTGCATGGCTTCAACCCATCCATTGTCTCTCAAAGCAACATGGTAGTTCTTTGGCTCTAGCTGACCGATGAAGAGAGCATAGAAGCAGAAGTTAGACAATTGACTTCTTGTTGAAACACCAGCATTGATATCACCAATAATCTGAGACATTGGGTGATTAGTCAGTTCTTGATAAACATAAGATCTGTGCAAGTGTTTGTAGGACCTTCAGCAGCAGCAGATGTTGATGCAGACTCTTGAAACCAAGAATTAGATGGTAACTCAAAACAGTAGAGGAATCAGAGATCTCATCAGCATTTGTTGTGGATGGAACTGCTGAAGCTACAGGAACATCAAATTTAGCAGACACAATGCAGTTGGTCACTAACTTGAATAGGTGAGTATTGATATTATCATCATCATCATCAATACCACCAGGTGGAAGACATGCTGCAGAAGATGATTTATCCACAGGATCTGCAACAGCTGGAGGTTGATAAGTGACATATTGCAGTATGTCCAAATCAAACAACTCCACAGGTTTTTATGGAATCTTGTCCATAGGAGATTCATTAAACTTCACATGCAAAGTCTCTTCAACTATCTTTGTTCTATAGGTGAAGACTCTGTATGCCTTGCAAGTAGATGAATAACCAACAAAATACCCTGCATCCACCTTAGGATCAAATTTATGGAGTTGATCCTTTGTGTGAGAATAAAACAAGACACCCAAATGCTTTGAAAAATGAAATTAGAGGAGCCAGTGATGGAGAACTTCATATGGAGTCTTCATCAACCTCTGATTTACTAAACTCTATTTTGCACATAGCAGCTGTGTTAACAGCCTCAGCCCAAAAGGTCAGTGGCAAACCAGAGTCAGCCAGCATGGACCTTGCAGCTTCAATTAAGGTCCTGTTCTTTCTCTCCACTACTCCATTTTGTTCTGGAGTCCTTGGTATGCTAAACTGCCTTTTGATTCCCTTTGAAAGATAGAAGTCATCAAGTGTATGTTTTCTGATTCAGTTCCATTGTCCTCCTAATACACTTGACTGGAAGGGAATACTGCTTCTCAATATACAACACAAAGTGAATAATCTTCTGAGCAACCTCATCCTTTGAATGTAGAAAGAAAGTCCATACAAATCTGGAGTAATCATCCACAATTACCAGACAGTTTCTTCTTTGCCATGCTCATCACTCTCACAGGACCAAATAGATCCATATGCAGTAATTGCAAGCAGGCAGTGGACTTAGGCTCTTCAATAGGAGGGAATGAGACTTTGTGCTGTTTTCCTTTTAAAAAGCAGTGCAGGTTTCATCACAGTGGAACTCCTTTATTGGTAAGCCTCTAACTAAACTATTGTGGATAAGCTGATTCATGTTTTTGAAATTAACATGACCCAGCCTTCTGTGCCACAGTTTAGATTCTTGAGAAGAGGTTTTGGAAAATAGGCAAGGATTGCCTCTGAGATCTATTTTCTTGGAAAGATCTAAGGCATACACTCTTCCTGTCCTGTTGGCTCTCAGGAGAGTGTGATCATCCAACACCTTATCAATCAAATGCAAAACTTTGGATGACAGAATCCTACAGTTCTGACTGGTGAAAAGAGCAACATGGCCTTTATCACACATTTGACTGACACTCAAGAGATTGTACTTGAGATTTTCCACATGATTAACATCGTCAAAATTTATTTGTCCATTGGAGACAAAGCCATTTCCAATGATGTAACCCCTAGCATCATTGCCAAAAGAAACAAACCCCTTCTTTCCTTGAGAGTAGTCATGAAGAAGAGAGCTGTTCCCAGTCATGTGCATAGATCCCCCACTATCTACATACCAGATGCTACTTTGGCATGTTGGAGGAACCCTGCAATAATAAACATCAGTTAGTTTTGGAGACCCAAACTTTTTGGTTTTGGGCCTGGTCTCATCAACAGATGGTAACTAACAGATTTATTGGAAACAACAGCCCGAGAGGAAGAAGATGGTGAAGAAGAGGAATCCTTTGGCTTGACCTCCTTTTTCTTGTGGTTTCAACATAGGAGCATCTAATTGGTTAACTCTTACCAATAGATGTTGAACCATCATAACCAGCTGTGTCTGATTTTGTGATACAGCTTTCAGCTTATCAGACACATTGCCAGTGGAGTTTGATAAGTTCCTATGTTGCACCTTCTTCTTCTGAGCAATCTCAGCTGTTACCTGTTTAACCCCTTCCTTTTTGGATTTCTTAGTGGACTTAAGGGTTACAGGATTTGATGTTGCTCATACAAATGTGGTCTCAAACTCAGTTTTCATTTTTACCATTTTGTCTTTAATTTCCTCTTTATGTTTGAGTTTGGAACCTCTTTTGTACTAGCAATCATGTGTAAAATGATTAAACAAACCACATACTTCACATGGTTTCTTCTTCATCTTATGTTGATCATCAACTAAAGAGGGTGAAGCAACTGAAGACTTGCTCTTCAGTGCTTTGGAAGCATTGTTTGCTTTCTTGACTTCCTCTTTAGTAGTCTTCAAACTCTTTCTACTGACAGTTTTCTTCTTTTCAGTACTGGCATAGTTGGAGTTTGAACTTCAGGTGTTAAATCCTGCTCTCTAGTCCTCTTAGGACTTTCAGAATTAACTCCTGAGTTATCAACTCATTGATCATGTGAGTGTCAGCAGTGGAACCATCAACATCAGCTGATAGGTTCTGAGAGGGCTTAGTGCTGACTTCTACGTCTGATTGTGCTGTATCAGAAAGTAGATCACATGAAGAAATGGATGGTTATTACTCTCACCATCAGATTCTACCTCTGCTCTGGGAGTAAAATCTGTAGGTGGAGCAGTGTGATTGTAACCAATGCCAAACTTCACATTGGAAGCAGATTGCTTACTAATAAGCATTTCAAAACCTTTGCATGATTGTACCCATCTATCACACTCTACCTGGTTGACTGCAAGGGTTTCTTTGAGATCTTTATACTTTCTAGAAGTATCTCTTCCCTAGTCTTATCATCATTTATTTGGCATTTAAGTTTAAAATCTCATCATTCTTATCATTAAGCACAGACTCAAATTCAACTTGATTTTGGAAATTATTTGTTCTAGCTCAATGTTCTTGTTGATTAAAGCTACATTTGCTTCTCTAATAGATGCAAATGCTGCTATACATGTTTCAGAACACAATTTGGCTTTTGCCTCAGAGGATACCTGTGATACCTTTGGTGTAGGCATTAGTGGATGAAGTATCAGCAGAATCCAAAGCCATAAGAGCTAGATTTCCAAAGGACTTTCACCACCATGTTGACCAGCACCTGAGAACAGTTGTTCATGACCAAACAAGTCTTTGGTAAACTGCTCCAGTCAACAACTCCTGGGGTGAAGAAGCTGTGTTGTTGAGGTTGAGTTTGTTGATGAGATTGGGAAGGTTGTGGTTCAGGCAATGCTTGTCGTTGTTGTGCAATTGGAGCTTGAACAGGATTTGGGTGAGGCATATAATAGCAGGGATAAGGATATGACATTTGACCCTGTGGAACAAAGTATGCAGGAGATCTAGGATGTGAATGATGACCAGAACCAACAGTATGTTGCCCTCTGTTTTGTGGACTAGTACTAGGAAAAGTCACAAAGGGTGCAGAAGAGTTAGATCCAGTTGATCTACACTCTCTTGCAAAGTGTCCCAGCCTTTGGCATTTGTGACACCTCAACTTACTCTTGTCAAAACCAACTTTGGTTTTACCAGAGAGTCCAGGAAATTTCCTGCCAGTTCTCTTATAAAATTCTGAGATCTGATATTAATCAGTGCCATTTGGCTCATAATATCCATCTCTTCTAGATCATCATCAGCTATTCCTTTCAAATCATCCATGATGAAGCATAGATTGTCACTATTACTGGCAGAATGACTCTCAATACCACAAATGCATGATCAGAACTATTTGAAGAGAAATCATATGCTCATCATAATTGCTTTCAGATGCAGCATATTCTGACTCATGACCAACCAAAGCAGTATTCCCTGGTACAAAGTCATCAGTGAGCTTTCCTGATGAGGACAGTTTCCTCTTCTGCTCTATCTCTCTTTCAAATGTAAGCAGTTTCCCATGAAGTTAGGTGAGAGATAGGCTATCCAGATTTGCACTGGAGCGTAGGAAAATAGTGTATGTGTCCCATCTCTCAAGCAGTGATCTGAGGAACCTGTTGTTCATCTGGCTATTGGTGTATTCCTGTTTCACCATTTTCAGCTCAGAGATCAAGCAGGAAAAACGCTCAAACTGTTGAGTCAGTGTCTCACCCTTTCTATGAGAGAATGTCTCATATTGTTGGGCAAGGATTTCTCTGTTGTTTGCTAAGACCTCATCTGTGCCACCGAATTGTTCCTTCAGGGCATTCTAGAGATCATGAGCAGTTTCATGATGCATAAGCCCTGAATAGATTTCATTAGGTAGTGCCATGGCCAGAATTCCATGGGCTTTAGCATCAATCTCAAACAGTTTCCATCTTCATCAGAGTGGTTCCTTCTTCTTCAGAACCATTTGATTGGTTTCCGGATTGTTCACCATAGGCTTATGTGGTCCATGTACCACAGATGTCCAACAACCTGAACTGTTAACAGAGAGGTGATGAAGCATTCTTCGTTGCCATATGTTATACTTGGTCCTAACCAGCATCGGGGGCTTGGTTGAGGAACCGGTATTGTGAGGATCATTAGAAGGAGTAGTCATCTCAGATTCAATCAAATTCAATTAGCTATAACAGATTTAGAACAAAACACAACAACCAATTGAACCAAGAGAGATCTCAAATTAATGAATGAAAGCGACAGAAATTCAATAATCTATAACCAGTTCTTGCGAATATGCTAATTCAATCAAACATAGATATCAATTAGCAGTTTCAATGATCAATTGTTAGATCGATCAATGATTAACCTGCTCTGATACCACTTGTTAGGATCAGTGATCTACGTTTGATTGATTAGAGAGTATAGCAGCGGAATTTTAAACTGAATTAGCCAATTCACAAGAACGAAAAGATATCAATGAAGAACAAAAACGGTTATAGATAGAGAGAATTCTGCAAATATATTTCATTCAATATTCGCTTTCGTGGTAACGGAATGTCACAATTACAATAAGGTCGACACCTCTCTATATAAGAGATGTGACGTCTGCTGATGTCACTTGATAGTGACATCTAACAGAATTATTCCAACTGAAACACAACTACTGAAGATGTCAAAAAAGCTGACATCTTCTTACAAAAATACTAAGTGTTATCGGTTACTATAACTACTAAAAAACATAAAACTACTGATACTACAACGACTGAAGAACAAGCTCTTCAGTCGTTTTACAAAACTACTGAAAGTAAACACATAAAACTACTGATATCACAACTACTGAAGAAGTACTGTTCAGCTGTTGTGACAAACTACTGAAACTTCAGTACTTGGTCTTCAGACTTGAACTTCAGACGTTTCATAGCTGATGACTTCAGTAGATAGCATCAGCTGATGTCTTCAGTCTTTGTCTTCAGACTTTGTACACCAGTTGTTAATCTTCAGCACTTGTAGACTCTTCAGCTGTTGTACTTCAGTACTTTGCTCTTCAGCTTCAGCACTTGTGTTCTTCAGCTGTTCAGCTTCAGCACTTGTGTTCTTCAGCTGTTCAGCTTCAGCACTTGTGTTCTTCAGCTTTTGAGCTTCAGCACTTTAGTCTTCAGCTATTGAAGTCTTCAGCACTTGATCTTCAGCTGTTGGAGTTTTCAGCACTTGTCGAACTGCTGATGAAGCCTTCAGCAGTTGTTGTGATATCATGTGGGACATAAGGTTTTCTGATCTTGGCTCATTGGTTCTTTTGGTCCAACAGAACAAATCTCCATGGATTTTATTACCAAGTTACTCCGGACTAATACTGGGTGTGACACGATATGGGTTATCGTGGATCGATTGACAAAGTCTGCTCACTTCCTTGAAATTAAGGAAACTGACAAGATGGAGAAATTAATCTGATTGTATCTTAAAGAGATCGTTTCGCGACACGGTGTACCGATCTCAATTATTTCTGATCGCGACGCTCGTTTCACGTCACATTTCTAGCAATCACTACAGAAATCTTTGGGTACACGTTTGGATATGAGTACTACTTATCATCCACAGACGAATGGCTAGAGTGAGCGTACCACACAGACGTTGGAGGATATGCTACGTGCTCTTGTGATTGACTTCGGGATTAACTGGGAAATTCACCTGCCATTGTTGGAGTTTTCTTATAACAACAGTTATCATACTAGCATACAGGCAGCACCTTTTGAGGCGTTGTATGGGAGAAAATGTAGATCACCAATTGGCTGGGCAAAAATTGGTGATAGTATACTAACGGGTCCTAAGTTAATTCATGAGACAACCGAGAAGATTGTGCAGATACAAAACCGTATGGCTACAGCATGAGACAGAGGAAGAGTTATGCTGATGGGAGACGGAAACCTTTAGAGTTTCAGGTTGGTGACAAGGTTTTATTGAAGGCTCACCATGGAAAGGCGTAGTGTGGTTTGGCAAGCAAGGAAAGCTAAACCCGAGGTACGTCGGACCATTTCAAATAGTGGAAAGAGTAGGTCCGGTGGCATATCGACTAGCCCTACCTGATTTGCTAAGTGGAATCGACGATGTGTTTCACGTGTCAAACCTAAAGAAGTGTCTAACTGATGAAACAATGGTCATACCACTAGAAGAAGTTCAAATGGATGAACAATTTATGGTTTATTGAAGAACCAGTCAAGGTGGTCGTACCTGATTACGCTTTATTGAAGAACCAGTCGAGGTGATCGACCGTGAGGTGAAAACACTTCAGCAAAGCAAGATACCCATTGTCAAAATCCATTGGAATTCATGACGTGGACCAGAATTCACATGGGAATGAGAAGATCAAATGAAGCTTAAGTACTCTCAACTATTCAAAAAGAGGATGCCAGCAGACGAAGGTATTGATTTAAATTTAAGGACGAAATTTCTTTCAACATGGGGATGATGTGACAACTCATCCTAAACTCACTCGATTTTGATTTCTGTGTGCCAATGCAGTAGACCAGTGATGGAACAGTTACCATGTAACGTAATTTTGGGACGAAAATTCTTTTAACAAGGGGATAATATGACATCCGGTAATTTTCCATTACAAAAACTCCGTTAGTTCCGTTAAGTCTTGCGTACACATGTCATGAGCACACACTAGTTGTCATTTAACGTTGGTGACCCGATGGTAATTAATAATGTTAAATTAAATATAATTTAACTGATTATGTGATTGTCGTATTATGCTTATGTATTTACGCGATTTAAATGTTAACGGTGAATTTTATCGCGTAACGTGGAAACGTGTGTATTAATTCGTATGTTTTGTGTTTAGTAAAGACAAAACATGTAATTATTATTATTAGTCTATATGTTTATTAATCTATCTCAAAAATATAAATGCAAGAGTTAAAGGGTGGTTATTGTAAATTAACTAAAAACAAACCCCAACCCTAATCCCCCCCATTCTCGGCCGCGACCACCACCCCAAACCTTCTCATCTTCAAAATCCATCCTACAACAACCATTTAGCTATGGATTTTGGTCGATTACAAGCAATAGAACAAGTTAGAAGCATCAATTTCAAGTCATTGCACGTTTATAGGTGAGTTTTACATGTGTTTGTATGGGTTCTATGTTTGGCCAAAACCCTAGATTAAAAAATCTGGGATTCATGTTTATTGTTGTTGGTTGATAATGTTAACATGTTAGTTACATTGTATACATGTGAGTTAACATCGATTATGCAAGAAAGTTACGTTTTTGATGTGTTGTTCATAGGTTGCTAAGAATAGTAACTTTATTTTCATGATATGATGATTTGAGATTGATGTTGTTGAAGGGTTTATGATGGTGTATGTATGATAGATTGATGATATGGTGCTAGAAAACTAAGAATGAATGTTGTAGTTCATAGATTTCCAAAAGTAGAAACTTTTGATCATGAAGGTTAGTGAATTATGATGTTTGGATGTTGTTGATCATGCTTTGATGTTGATATTAACTTGAATTGGTTAATTATTAATGAATTCATGAACACATTGGGTGTTTGATAGATTTTGGGATGTGCTTTCCCAAAAGGGAAACTTTATTTGCACAAAGTTTGAAAGATGATAGTTTTAGCATGTTTGGGATATTAGGAGCATGTTAGTATGTTCATGGATGATTTCGAATGTGATAGAATATGTTAATTTAGTTGTATGGAATGCTTGGATGATCATGTGTGATGTATGGACTTTGATGATCATGTATGATATTGAAGGTTGATTAGTAATTAAGGCATCATGTTTGGGACTGGAAATTGATTATTGTGGTGTATGTTGAATGCAATGAACATGGTTAATGAATATGATTGTGATCATCATACACGCGTGCGAATCTAAGGCCCCTACTTAGTAAGATTGGCAGGGTTTAGGATGTGAAATCGTGAGTGGCTTCACATGGCATGTAGTGCGTGATTTGATCTTTGTGTGGCGTGTTAGTTATTTTATAACTGGTGGCATGTTAATGTTTTTGATTCACATGACTTGTATGATAATTAGTGGTATGATGATCTAAGTAATGCATTGGGTAATGTAGCACCTCATGTGATCCATTTGAATCTTAACCATGTATGTTATATGTTCACGTTTTCTTAATTGAATTATAGCTCATGATGTCACCAACGGGTCAAACGGGTCAACTGGGTCAAACGTGTCTGTTTTCTAAAACACTGAGTCTTTGGTTGTGGTGTGCATAGGGTACCACATGTTCTCTGTTTACACGTACTTATATACTTACATGATCTAGGTAACCACTGAAGGTTGTCTGTCCACTCTTTCTTCCAATTAAATCCTAAGTATTTGTTATGCATATTAGGTGAGTTCATGCCCCACTCTTTACTTAATCTGTTTTAAGGGAGATAGCATACTGGTAATTTACAAACACTTATATATATTTAAGTTGTGTATAATATTAATATAGTGTTGTTTATCATGGAAAAGTCCTCACACGTTCGAATTGTTAATATTGAGTAGTGGGGAAACTTGGGTAGTACTACCGGGTCTGACGAGCCCCACCTGTGTGACTCGAGGTCAACCGGGTGCAATTTGTCCTAATGAACATTCTCACGACCTGATAAGTCGTTACAGGAGGCAACAACTTATCATAGTCAGCTTCAATTGCGAATAACTATGAATTAGTATTTATTGTTAATATACTAGCTATCTGTTACAATACACTACTTATATATCATAATTGTTAGATTGTTTATATTTGAACGCCAACTCTTGAACTCACCAACCATTGTGTTGACATTTTTAGTATGCTTTTATGAGGTCGTTCACTTCACTTGCCATTAGGAGCACTGCACAGGTTCATCATGCATTCTAAGACATCTTTATTGGTTTTGATTTATTAATGTTTGCACATTTGGGTTGGCGCGTGTTTTGCCATATTATGCATTTATATACTTTGGGTTTCTTTACTTACAAAATGCTTCCATAGGGTTTTAAAGTTAGAACTTTGGTTGGTTTTATCTTAAATGTGGCGTATGGTGTCGTTCTGAGTAACTATTGACTGTGATCCTGGTTTGTTCAATCGCCTCGCGGTAAAACTCTGCACATGGATTTTGAGGGTGTGACAAGATCCGAGACACGCTTAGCATATTGAAGTTCAGCTTTTCATAGTAGTTCACTCTGTCAAAGCTCAGCATCCTATTTGTCACAGATCCTTCACCTGTATTTCTACCACCCTATGAATCTCCACCAAATGCCACCGTAGTTCCTTGTATATGCTTGAAGTCATGAAGGAGGGAACGATCTCCAATCATGTGTCAGAAGCATCCACTGTCCATGTGCCATAAGCTATTGGACATGTGTGGATCAACCTATAAGCACAAAAGAAGTAATTAGAATGTGGAACCCATGCCATGATGGTCTTGGTTTCCCGTTCTTCTATTATGGTAACTTCTTGATACCTTCCTCTAAGTTGTGATCTATTTAGAGATGACCTGGGAGATTGCATATGATATCTTGCTGGAGTTTTCTCATCAACATTGACAGAAGAGTCAGATGAGTAGTGAAATCTTTGATCTCTATGCTTTTTTTATTAAATTTAAACTGTTTTTTTGATTTTCAAAAATCATTTTAGGTTTTGAAAAGTCAGACTTTTGATTGATGAAATGGTTGCTTCTTTGAATTTTCCATATTTCTTTTGTTTTACTCCTGCGATTGAGTGATCTAGATGTTCTAGATTTATTGTTGTGCAAATGACTCCTGACTTGTGTTTTGCCTGATGATGTTGTTAAGATGGGTTTGTTTTAGGAATTCTCAATCCCTTCTAATTGAATTAGCAATCAGATGTATTGTGATTGTTCATATCACAGACTGAATAATATTTGTTAAAATAACAGTTTTTCTTTGAGTAGGTTTTCTTAAAACTAATTCTTATTATTTCTTAATATATTCGTATCCTAAGTTGTCTAGTTCATCACATTAATAAGCCCTTGTTTTCCTTGGATAAAACTTTTTGAAGACTTTCCTTAGAATTCTGATAATTTTGATCCTTCGGAAGTTATGTTTTTAACGTCGGAAGAAACTTATGCCTTTAAAACAACTAACTGCCCAAGTATTTTACCTTCGGAAGAAATTTTTGAAATATCTTTTGAAGCTTAAAATCTTCTTTGGCACTTATATGTTTTCAAGGACAATCTTCTTTCAAAGCAAATTAACTCTCTGAAGTTTTGTCCTTTTGAACAAAACTTTCAAGTCTTGGTTTTCTTCCGAAGTCCAAATTCTCAGAATCCTTAGGAAAATCTTCCAAAGTCATTTTACATCCAAAACTTTTTCATCAAAACTTTCGAAGATAATTTACCTTTGGAAGCTTTTTGACTTTCAAGAAACAACTTTTTGAGCAAAAGTAACTACTTTTCAGTGGTGGGACCAACATTTGAATTTCAAAGTTTATCCTCTTTCATTAAACTTTATCTGAAATCCTTTTTCACATATAAACCCAACGGTTCCCCCTCTTTCTATCATCTGCTTCTTTTCTCCAAACCTAAATCTCCAAATTTCTCTCTGAAATCACTTTCTTTCATCTTTCTTCATCCTTAAGCTCTCACCAAATGGCCAACCCTCATCACAGAAATGACCTAACCTTTACTATGCACTTACACAGGAACATAACCACGTTGCTCTGTTAAGCTCTGAGAAAGATCCTCATTTCTCAAAGGTTTGCTGTTTTGTAGCTCTGTCAAACTATTTCTCCTCCCTAACCATTGATCCTCCTCTTTATGAGGATCAACTACTAAAATTCTGAAAGACCTGCCAAGAGGTCATAATGGATGGGGAGAAGGCACTGTCTGCCACAATGCAGGGGAGAACAATCTTCATCACTCCGGTCATTAATAACACGCGTCTTTAGTTGGATGATGAAGAAGGTGAGGTGTTCTTTCCCAAGGAAGCTATTAACCAGTCCTTCGCGTAGATGGGCTATGAGCGAGATTACTCTGTTAAGATCTTGAGGAAAGGGAAGGTCTCATCACAATGGAAATTCCTGCTCGATGTGGTTATCCATAGCTTATCAAACAAGCATGGTGGATGGGACCAGATTCCAAAAGATCTCTCCTTCATTGTCCATGGGATGGTTTAGGGGATCAAGTTCAGGTACTCTCAGTTTGGATATACAAATTTGCTTTCTAACTTAGACTCCTTGGAGTATTACATGTTCCCTAGATATGTTCAATATATTCTTAACTGTGAACTTGGCTCCTAGTTAAGAAGAACAGGTAATACTCTTAAACTAGAACAGATGAAGCTCAACATCATTAAAATTTTGTGAAAACCCACTATTGGCTTCTCTAGGGTAGAAACAACCCAGGTCCTAAAAACGTTAGAGGTCATTGCTCAAGGTGACAACCTAGCAGCACCAGCTAGTGTTGAACTCACACCTTCTACTTTCCAACCACCTTCACAGCCACAAATCACGCTCACCTACCAAAGAAAATTGAAACGAACCCCTACTCAGGCTATTCAGTCTGTGTAGGCCCCTATACACTCACACACACAGGAAGAAGTGGACACTAGAGCTCTCACTATTCCAGAGGAGCAGACCACTCCCATTACTTCAATGATCAGTGCTAAGGTTCCTCATGCTCAACCTAATGAGCTCATAAGCCCAAATGCCTTAAGCCATCACTTTGAGTCTCAACACTCAAGTGACAAACCTTTAGGGGACAGTTACCATCCCCAGCCTTTGGATTTAAACCAACCAATTCCCAACCTTGACTTCCATACTGATAAAGATTTAGGTTTTAGTGAGTACCATGATTCTCTCTTTTTTCCCCTACTCGAAGAGAGATGAGTGCTTCCGAGGCTCCTATTTCTAGTCCACATCAGTCACCTACTACTAAAGGTGGACACTCCTAAACTTGTTCAGGATGTCCATATGGAAGAGGGTCTCACTTTTGCAAGTGATTCCATCATTAAGACCTCAACCATGTCAACTCTACCCATTGACATCTCTACTGAGGCTATCAATGACTAGAGGAAATCCAGCAGCCAAGAACCTAAAGTTGGTGGTGGGAGTAAGGACTTTAGTCCAGTTCTCTCATCCCCCAATGACTCTTCTAATGAAGATGTGGGGAATTTAAGACTAAAGGTGCTAAAACATTCTAAAACATGCACTTATTTAGTCTCCAAGGTTAGTAATCTCAAATCTCAAATGACTACCTTACATAACATGGTCAATGATTAGAAACTTGAGATTTCATATCTTAAGGACAAACTAGCTAGGAGACCTTTAAGAAGAGCTCAACCAGGAACACAAGAACCTGTGGATGTGATTGACCTAACTCCTAGCTCACTTATGCAAGTGGGTGATGCTACCAAAAAGGGGGAGAAAGTCATTACAGTCACAGAACCTAGGAGTTCTTCAGAGAGTATGGACATTGAGGACTTACCATCCTCATTTGCAATTGTACATACTTAGCCACTTCCTCAAGTGCACATTGATGTGGACTCTATAGACTCCTTCATATAGAGTTTGTTTGAGGAAGAGATACCAAGGGCTATGTCATCTCCACCATCTTCCAATCACATCATTGGTGGAGGTATGACAGCAACAGAATAGCCCTCATCCTTATTACAATTCAACGGCAGGAAGAGATCTTCAACTTTTAGACCTTGAACTTCTATGAAGGTCTGGATTTAGTCAACATGCCACTTGTCAATCCAAGCCAATCAAGACAAGCTGATAAGATGGCTCAAAGAATCCAAGACCAGATCACTGCAAAGTTCAACTTTAGAAGAAGACTAAGGCAATTAGGCAATGTCATTGATCAACTGGATGTTAAGGCAGACCCTACAATTTATTTCATAGGGGAAACCTTGATTGAAGGCCTAGTGACTGAACCTATGAGCCTTGTCTCTTCACCACCAACTGCTGCAGAGATCAATACCCTTTTTGAGACACCTGCTGCTAAAGGTGCTTCTCAACCTCTCTCTGGCCAGAGCTTGCAAGCTAGACCAAGCAATAAAGGCCAAAGCTCTCTCGAACCTGAGTCACAAAGGTCTGTGAGAGACAAAGGGAAAAGAAAGATGACTTCTAAGGAGATTGAGGAGGAGAAGAGAGAGAGCAAAAGGAAGCTAAGGGGAGAAAGCTCCTCTACTGAGTCTACAACACTCATGGAGTCTACTATCAAGGTTGCCCCCAGACCAGATACTCAAAATGATGAGTTAAGGATAGTCAAGATAAACTACCTGCACACCAGGAACTATGACATAGACAATGTCATTTCTCTCCCCTTGGAGGAACTAAATGAACTGTTTGACATGGAAAGGTCAAAGGAGAAGAAAGGCAGAAGAGGAAGAGCTACAGCTACAAATCAAAGAAGACAGAAGAAAGAAATTAATGCACAAGCATGTGCCTACTCTCTCCCCAGTTCAAGAAAGTCCAGCACATGAGGATGTGGTTCAACAAGAACCTCAGGTAGACAAAGAAGAAGACAAGATCAAATGATCAACTGCCTGAGTGCCAGAGGCCTCTATCAGGTAGAAGCACTTCTTCCCTTATCCTATGACTATATTGAGTTTAAGTATCTCAAACAACTTGAACTTGAGATAGTCAAGGAAAGAAAGACAACTAAAAGAAGCTAAGAGAAGAAGCTGCTAAGTCAAGAGCCATTATCCAGAAGAGCATGAAGAAATCTGCAGACATGCAGAGGATGATGAGCTTCTTGAAGCTATATGGATTCTATGGAAGGAGACTTGGTCCCCTATCTCTATCCACTATGGATGAGCATATCAGGGTGATCAAGCAGAATATAAGGAGTGAAGAGTTTATATTGACTTACATTCCCCTCCAAGTCAAGCTCCACCTGAAGTGGAGGTTAAGGTTGAACAACCAGAGACAACAGAACTGGACCTCCTGCTGAATCTCAGCAAGCTTCATCTTCTAATCCATAGCAGGGTCAGACTCCCTCTCGTTCTGAACCTGTGAGAGTGGAAGACCCAACTAAGAAAGACAATGAAGATCAATCAGGTGCTGCAGGCCGGTCTTCTCAGTTAAAAGTGGTAAAGAGAAAGAAAAGGATGGCTTCAAAAAGCCAAAGCCAAAGAAGAAGAAGGCTGCATCCTTTTCTGAACCTCAGGATGAGTCAGAACATCTTAAGGATATGCAGCTAGAGGATGCTCCATCATCTACCATTTCAATAGCTCCTTTAGCATAAGAAAGACCCATCCTGTCCTAGACATACACTACAAATCCAGAAAGGTGGCATGTCATTAGAGATCATGGCATTGAGAATATCTACACGTGGGAAGACATGTTCAATCTCCCTCTGCATGATCTCTTTGACACGAGACGACACTTTGATAGTCTGAAGGATCCTGATCATCTTATGAAGAAAGTGTTGGTCATTATCATGATGAGGACTATCGATATCTGAAGTCTCTAAGTTTTTTTGTAGCATCAGCCTAGGGGTGTTTGTAGAGATTATATGAAGAGGCTGAAGAAACCAAACACCCAAAGTCTTTCTGCATGCATGCTGCACAAGTACTGAAGAAGAATGCTTTAGAAGTTTCTCACAATCAATAGAAATATTCTAAGTGTGAAATCTTTTGAAGCCAAGGCCAATATCTTCCAAAGCCAAAGATGAAATCTTCCGAAGCTTCAGAGACAATTCCAAACCCAACACTTGAAGATCGATTTCTTCCAAAGACTTTTAACAACATGCTTTATCTTATGTACCTTTCTATAAAGTTGGACCCTTTCGCTGCTACTCTATAAAGTCACCAACTTACATGAGTTGGTGAAAAGGTCCATGCTTTTGGTAACTGTACATTGAGGTCTTGAGTTTGTAAACTTTCTACTTCATGTACTTTATCCTTTTTGTAATAAATAAGAATGTGAGCTATGGCATGTCATAGTCACAAAGTAAAAAAAGGGAAGCTCCCATATTGACTTGACATTTGGATTGTTTTGTGTTTAGTCAATTGTATCCAGCTGGCCTTCAAGGTATGGTCGGCCGTAGGATGTAGTATAAGTATCTCATGTTCTTGTAACTTTCTTTTATGCTTTGTAACACTTGTAATCAAACATTAAGAAAACAATATACTACAATCTTGAAAATTATCTCCTTATGTATCTTGCTCTTTTGTTCTGTCTCTTAATTATTTGTGTTCTTAGTGTCTTTACTTGTGGTTAATCTAGTTTACTGTTTGATTAAGTTATGTTACTCTCCTCTTTGTGATGTTGTGTTGTAAGTGACCACCCTTCATCGGTCCTGCACAAGTGATCTGGATGGATACAGTCCAGATCTTCAAGGGTGAAGAGAAAGTTGCATGTGCTTTCATCAGAAGACACAAAGGCTTGTGAAGAAGTTTTCTCCTGGAATGGGCTTCCTAGACTATAGCTTTCTCTTGGTGTCTTCGGGAAGGTGATGAAAGGACCTTTTTTTGAGTTTTCAGGATAGCAGATAAGATTATGTGGTTTTGTAATATCCCTTTCAATCACATCAAGGGCTAAACTTAGTTAATTTTTGGAGTTACGAGACGAACTTGGCATATTCATCTCCATCTGGTATCCACTAAGAATGCCATACAATTCAGTCAAAGTGAGTCTTAAGGTTCTCAATTCTCTTGATAACAACACAATAATATGTTCATTGTCTGGAAAGACAAGATATGAACTTCCTTACAATGTCCATGTTCTCAAGGGTCCCTACAACATCCATTAGAGTGTCCACAATCTCAACACAGCTGAAGTATTGTTGAGTCATGGTTTCACCTCTTTGGAAGGTAAAATTTTCAAATTGTTTCTTCAAAAGATCCTTCTTGTTCTCCTTGGCTTTAGTTGACCCCTCATGCATCAACTTTGGTAGATCCCATAGTTATTTAGTTGTTTAGCACTTCTTGAAGCCATTGTATATATAGTAGTTTAAAGGATTGCTTTGACATTTTGATCAATCTCTATTCTTTTTTGTCTTCTTTAGAATAGTCAGCCACAACCTTTGGAATCATACCACCTCTAGCAGCAGCTGAAGAGGTGCTTGGTATGTGAGGCCTTGAGACAACAGACACCCACTTCCTACAGTCTTGTGACTTGATGAACCCTTCCATTCACTAGCACCAAGTGCCAAAATCTTTAAGAGTTATCAGTAGGGACTTTGTCATGGTTCCAGTTTCCATATCAGCTTTAGTGAGAGCTGCCATTTGAGATGTTAAGCATTTTGTGTGTGTGAGGGCTCTTACGATGGCGACATTTTACAATCAAGAGCCTGAACGCTCTGATACCAATTGAAGGACCATTTGAGGGGATAGTCACTTACAACACAACACATAATGAGGAGAGGTTATATAAGAACACTTAACATATTAATAAGGAACTAGTAAGATAATGGTTGATACTTAGAACACAAGCAAATATGAGATAGAACAAGAGACGGAACAACATAAGTATTGGTTTTCAACAATGATGTATATTGCTCTTAAGTTCTTTTACAAGTGTTACGAATCATAAAGAAAGTTACAAGGACCTGAAATACGTTATGCTACATCAAACAACTGGCCATACTAAGAAGGCCAGTTGGAAACATTTGAACTAGACAACAACAACAAATATAAAGTCAAAAGGCAGATTACTTTTTGACTAGTGACAATGACATGCCATAGCTCACAACCTAATATATTACAAAAGGATATAAGTACATAAAGTAGAAAGCACAAACTCAAGACCTCAATTTACAATTACCGAGAGCATGGACCATTTCACCAACTTGTGAAAGTTAGTGAGTCAACAATGTTGCATTGGAAAATGGTCCAGTTTTATGATAAAGTATATCAGATAAAACATGTGTTCAAAGTCTGTGGAAGAAATATGTCTTCACATCTTCGCTTCAGAAGACTTTGTCTTTAAAGCATCGAAAGACTTCACTTTTGGCTTCAGAAGATGTTGGTCTTGGCTTCAAAATATTTTCTACTTAGAATATTCTAGTGCATGGTGTAAAACATCAGAAGCTTTTCTACTCTATACTTCAGTGCATGCATGCAGGAAAGACTTTGGATGTTTGCCTTAGATAAAAACTTACACACTTGAATCCATAAATTCTTCATCTTCATCCTCTCTAGTGCATGTTAAGAATGCATTGTTAGTTTGTTGAAGTTCCTTGAACTTATATGATTCTACGTGTCATATTGTGTTGCTGTTTCTGGATCTTTCATCTAGTTCTAATGCTTCATCTTTAGCTACTAGAGCATCTAGAGTTAATGTTTCAAGATCCATGTTGCTTTCATTGGAGAGACTAACTAAGTGCAGCTCTCTAGCAGTGTGTACAACATCTTTTTGTTGATCTCCATAGATTCATATTTGAGACCATAAACTATCATCTCATTGACTAGTTAGACGAATCTGTGAAGTTGTAGCTATATGGATTCTCCTTGGATATGGTGTAAGGTTTCATATTGGGTCCTCAATTTCTCCTTTTTGATTTCCCTGATTTCTTCACTTCCTTAATACATAGTATGAAGAACTTTCCACAGTTCATGTGTTGTTTTAAAATTTTCAACTCTTGTCAAAATTTCAAATGGAGAAGTCATTGCCAATATGCTATATGCTTTCATGTTTGTTTTTACCCTGTTGAAGTCATCATGTGCTATGCTTTTCATGCTTACTGGCTTTGTAAGTTATAGTTTGGACGAAGATTCACAAGAATGTATGGTCTCTCGGTTATGGATGTCCATAGATCTGGGTCTTAGAAGATAATCCAATTTCTGAACATGATATTCCATTGCTTGAAATTAGCTTTGTTCTTCAGTTTTGGTGGTTTAAGACCATTGTTTGATCCTGAAATTTCATCAGACATGTTTGTTAAAATTTTAAATTAAGGATTTAAGCCAAATTTTTTTGAATATTTTGCTCAGTGCTAAATTTTGTTTTTATCCTAAGGTCACTAGGATTTGTTTGATAGTATTATAGTTAGTTTTTGCACTTTACCAAATAAAGGTAATTAATTAATTTGTAATTAATTATTAATGTCCAAGGTTAAAATTTGTCAAGTCTCGATATAATGAAGGAACCTTCTGTTAAGGATATCAAATCAGTCAAAAACAGTCAAAAATTTTTAGTGAATCTGGTCAAGAAAGTCAAAACCCTATAAACAAATATTTTGTTTGAAAAGTTAACTTTTGCAAGTCAAAAAGTAACTTTTTAAAAAATTCAAAGAAGAATATGTTTCTTTTTCTACTTTTGATGATTATTCAACAAAATCATCGTAGATATGGACGAATATGTGTGAACAAAAACTATGGTTTTCCGAGGGTTTGTTGTTGGCTGATATAATCTTAAACAAAACAACAATCTATTTGTTCTTTGAGGATGATAAATCGCCTGATTTAAGTGTAGAATAACTCAAATATGATGTTTAAATACAATGAATGAATTCAAAGTATTCAAATTATTGTTTGATTTAATGAAAATCTAATAAAACAATATTTGTGCACTGTTATATAAAAAACCTTAGAAACCGATGAGGTTTTAGAAAGTTTTGTGATAAACACTTTTAAAAATAGTGTATGAATGATATTTTTAGCTTTTAACACCAAAAATCTTCTACAAAATACACATAAACGGTTAACGCATCCTGTTTTTAGCATATAATGTACGTTTGAAGTAGAAGAAGATGATTATGATGATTTTCAGCTTGAAATGTATGTTTCGAAGCTAATGAACAACATATATCATTTGTAGAACAAAAGGATCGAAAATTAGTGTTGATTTTAGCCAAGGATCCGATACCACCTGATGAAATCAAAATACAAACAGACATAAAAAATCAGTGTTGATTGATGATGATTTCCCCAAGGATCTTTTCTAATCTCTCACTCAACAACATACTATGATCATGGTGTGGAAAACCATGATTAATGCTATAATATTAGTTTGTGTGTGTGTGTTGGTGTGTGTCTGTTGGTGTGTGTATGTATGTATGATTGCTAGTGATTTGAATGCTTGAATGCTTGAATGATAATAACTTATTGTTTGTATTGATTGTTCAAAAACTTAAAAATTATTAGGGTATTATGCTACTTATAGCTATTCAAAAGGCTATTTAAAATTACTAAACTACCATTATGTCAACGAAAATTACATAAAAATCCTAAGTCTAAGTCGTACACTATAGATGTTAAAGTATCTGATATGAATGTAGAATAAGTTGTCCGTTGTGACTTGAAACTGTTAGCTATGAACACTTGTATGTTTGTCTTGTTAGTTGTCCGCAGTGGAGTATTCACCCGTTCTGGATTCAACATCCACTATGGAGTGTTCATTAGCCATGGACTTTTTTCATCCGTTGTATGAGTTGCTCATCCACTGTAGACACTTGGAAGTTATTCTCTATCCATTTCATAGACTGGGTTGGACACTTCATCTGTTGCCAACAGTTGTCAAAACTTTTATCTACAAACCTGAAAAAGAAATTAAGCTACATTAGTGTATGTTATTAATGTTATTGATGCTAATGTGTTAGTTAATGATTTTTTGAATGTTATAATATATTATGTTTGATTATTTCAAGCATTATCCTTCTTAATGCACTTATTGATTTCATATATACTATTTGTAGGACCTCCAAGGTGTGCCACTTGTCAAGATGAGCTTCCCCTTAAAGACCCTATTCAGAAGAGGATGAAGATAAAGTGGAGACGTTGAGGACGGATCTTAGGTGAGTGAAGAAGATCATCCTAAGATGGTCACTTTTCTCCTGAGGAGAGGAAATAATCAGAGATGAGGAAGTCCAAAACAAAAAATTGGATAGATAAGCCAAGAGAATATCAAAGAAGGCTCAAAAGATCAAGGCCACCTTCAACTCCAAGTAGAAACAAGACTTTATCTTGCAAGATTTGAAGTGGTGAAGGCTGGACACTTAATTATGGACTCTAGTACCGGGATTTCTATTTCATGTCCAACTCATCCCTATGAAGAAAAAAAGGTTGATTAGTTGTGCACCACTACTACACAACCTAAACCAAATAGTTCCAAAAGCAAGTCTCACCCTAAGAAACCTCATGCATCATCTATGAAGATGAAGATGGAAGTGGAAAGTGATTAAACTTATCCTTCTACTCAAAAGAAGACTCTCAAAAGGAAGCCTGTTGATTGCATCATATGTGGTAGTACTTCTCATCTTGCCAAGGATTGCATCTATAATCCCAAAAGTACTATCCACATGAACAAGAAGAATTAAAATATGGCTTCGGAGGGAAAATCATTTTTCTTTCAAAAGATCGAATGTGAAGAAGAAGA
This sequence comes from Flaveria trinervia, assembly GCA_025506515.1. Classification (NCBI taxonomy): domain Eukaryota; kingdom Viridiplantae; phylum Streptophyta; class Magnoliopsida; order Asterales; family Asteraceae; genus Flaveria; species Flaveria trinervia. Next base: position 48,876,104 of record CM046441.1, read on the forward strand.
TAAGTGAAAACTTGCCTATGAAAGAAAATATGGTTTAAGAAGAAAGGAATGTTTCATCAATAAAGAAGTATGTTACAATGGATGCAAACTCTTCTAAAGGTATAGTCTCCAAAAGATCCAAACTAATCAAAAATTTCAAAGTATTAAAGTTCAAGTCTAATCTTCCAGAGATGGTGTGGAAGATAAAGGCAAACCATATGACTGAAAGTTCTTCATCAGCAACAACTAATGATCCTCAAATCCTGAATATAGGATCAATAACTGTTGCATTGTCTTCAGTACACTATGACATGTCCAAGACCAATAAGGCTTGAGTTTCCAATTTGAACTAACCATCTATTTTTGTGAAGGAATATATAAAGACCAAAAGGAATGTATGGATTATTGATAGTGGTTGTTCATGGTACATAACTAGCAATGACTCTTTGCTTCAAATTTTGAGAAAATTGACAAAGGGCCAGTTGCTTTTGGTAGAGATTCAGGTGGTTACATTACTCGAAGGGGCAGGGTCGTAAATGGTAAGCTCAAGATTGAGAAGCTAAACTTTCTTATGGAGCTTCAATACAATCTACTAAGTGTATCCAATTTTATGATTAGAGACACAATATGCTTTTCACTGATCATGAGTGACTTGTTCTCAAGCTTGGGGTGGTCATTTCATAAGAGCATATTCTACTCAGATCTCCCAGGAAAGGGAACATGTATAAAATGGATTTGCAAGAAACAACCCCTTCAAGAGAAGTTTCTTGCTTTCTATCTAAAGCAAATAGTGATGAGTCATTCCTATGGCATAAAAGAATATGCCATGTAAACTTTACACGACCGTTAAAGGGTCAATTACAACACAACACACAAAGAGGAGATTAACTAAAACTTAATCAAACAGTAAACTGGATTAACCAAGGGAAGATACTAAGAACACAAGTAATATAAGAGATAGAACACAAAGAACACAAGTATATGGTTTTCAAGAATGCAGTATATTGCATTCTCTATGTCTATTACAAGTGTTACAAAGCATAATGGAAAGATACAAGAACCTGAGATACTTATACTACATCTTATAGCCAACTATACTTTGAAAGCCAGCTGGATACAATTGACTAGACACAAAACAAAATCAATTGTAGTGTCAAAAGGCAGATTGCCTTTTGACTTGTGACTATGACATGCCATAGCTCACATCCTTATCTATTACAAAAAGGATAAAGTACATAAAGTATAAAGTTATACACTGAAGACCTCTATGTATATTTACCAAAAGCATGGACCTTTTCACCAACTCACGTAAGTTGGTGACCTTACAGAGGCGCAGCGGAAAGGTGTCTAGCTTTATGGAAAAGTACATCAGATAAAGCATGTATTAAAAGTCTTCGGAAGAAATCTGTCTTCATAAGTTGAAGCTTCAGAAGACTTTGTCTCTGAGGCTTCAGAAGACTTCATATTTGGTTTTAGAAGATATTGGTCTTTATTGGACCAAAAGAACCAATGAGCCACACATGATATCACAACAACTGCTGAAGGCTTCATCAGCAGTTCGACAAGTGCTGAAGACTTCAACAGCTAAAGATCAAGCACTGAAGACTTCAACAGCTGAAGACTAAAGTGCTGAAGCTCAACAGCTGAAAAACACAAGTGCTGAAGCTGAAGACTAAAGTGCTGAACTCCAACAGCTGAAGAACACAAGTGCTAAAGCTGAAGACTAAAGTACTGAAGTCCAATAGCTGAAGAACACAAGTGCTAAAGCTGAAGACCAAAGTACTGAAGGTCAATAGCTGAAGAATACAAGTGCTGGAGCTGAAAACCAAAGTACTGAAGTTCAACAGCAGAAGAATACAAGTGCTGAAGCGGAAGACCAGAGTACTGAAGTTCAACAGCTGAAGAGTCCACAAGTGATGAAGATCAACAACTGATGTACAAAGTCTGAAGACAAAGACTGAAGACATCAGCAGATGACATCTACTGAAGTCATCAGCTAATGAAACGTCTGAAGTTCAAGTCTGAAGACCAAGTGCTGAAGTTTTAGTAGTTTGTCACAACAGCTGAATAGTACTTCTTCAGTAGTTGTGTTTATCAGTAGTTTTCTATTGTTACTTTCAGTAGTTTTGTAAAACGACTTAAGAGCTTGTTCTTCAGTCGTTGTAGTTTCGGTAGTTTCTTATCAGTAGTTTTGTAATAAGTAACACTTAGCTTCTTGTATGAAGATGTCAGTTGCCTGACATCTTCAGTAGTTTTAGTGTTTCAGTAGTTTGTTAAATAACGGTTAGATGCCACTATCAAGTGACATCAGCCTACGTCACCTTCCTTATATAAGGAAGAATGACCTAAATTGTAATTTTGCGAAAGCCATGCCAAAGCGTGTGATTGAATGAAATATTCCTTTTGCAGAAACTTTCTCTCTCTATAACTAATTCTGTTCATTGTATATCTTTGGTATTCTTGCTCGAATTGTGCTAGTTGGTACTCTATTCCGCTGCTGAAATCATTCGAATCGATCAAAGTAGATGCTGAGATCCTATCAAATGGTATCAGAGCAGGTTAATCATTGATCGATCTAACAATTGATCATTGAAACTGCTTATTTGCTCTAAGTTTGATCGAACTAGCAAATTCGCACGAATCTGTTATAGAGATTGAAGTTCTGTCGCTTTTGGCTATTTTAATTGAGGTTCATAGTGGTTTTGAGCTAAATTGTTTTGCTTATCCTGAATTAGTCTGATTTTTTGAAAATGACTACACCTTCTAATGATCCACACAATACTGGTTCCTCAACCAAGCCTCCGATGCTGGTTAGGAATGAGTATAACATTTGGCAACGAAGAATGCTCCATCACCTGTCTGTCAATAGTTCAGGTTGTTGGACATCTGTGGTACATGGACCACATAAGCCAATGGTGAATCATCCGGAAACAAATCAGTTGATTCCGAAGAAGAAGGAACAATACTCTGATGAATACAAGAAGTTGTTTGAGATTGATGCTAAAGCGCATGTAATTCTGGCCATGGCACTGCCTAATGAAATCTATTTCGGGCTTATGCATCATGAAACTGCTCATGACCTTTGGAATGCACTGAAAGAACAATTTGGTGGCACTGATGAGGTCTTAGCAAACAACAGGGAAATCCTCACCCAACAGTATGAGACTTTTGCTCATAGAAAGGGTGAGACTCTGACTCAGCAGTTTGAGCGGTTTTCATGTTTAATCTCTGAGTTGAAAATGGTTAAACATGAATATACCAAAAGCCAAATGAACCACAGATTCCTCAGATCACTGCCTGAGAGATGGGACACATATACAATTGTCCTACGCTCCAGTGCAAATCTGGATAGTCTATCTCTCACCCAACTTCATGGGAAACTGCTTACATTCGAAAGAGAGATAGAGCAGAAAAGGAAACTCGCTTCATCTGGTAAGCTCACTGAAGACTTTGTACCAGGCAACACTGCCTTGGTTGGTCATGAGTCAGAATATGCTTCATCTGAATGCCAGTATGATGAGCATATTGATTTCTCTTTGAACACTTCTGATTCTGCATTTGTGAGTGTTGATAGTCAGTTTACTGGGTGTAATAATGACAATCTATGCTTCATCATGGATGATCTCAAGGGGATTGCTGATGATGACTTAGAAAAGATGGATATTTTGAGCCCAATGGTCTTGATAAATATCAGATCTCAGAAGTTCTAGAAAAGAACTGGAAGAAAGTTCCCAGGACTCTCTGGCAAAACCAAAGTTGGTTTTGACAAGAGTAAGTTGAGGTGTCACAAATGCCACAGGCTTGGACACTTTGCTAGAGAATGTAGATCATTTGGATCTAATTCTTCTGCACCCTTTGTGACTTTCCCTGGCAATAGTCAACAACACAGAGGGCAACAAACCTGGTCAATTCTGATCATCATTCTCAACCACAATCTCCTGCATATTTTGTTCCTCAGGGTCCAATGCCATATCCTTACCCTTGTTATCACATGCCACAAACCAGTCAGGTTCAAGCACCCATTGCTCAACAACCACATGCTCTTCCTGAGCCTCAACCATCTCAATCTCATCAACCTCCTCAACCTCAACAACACAGCTTCTTCACCCCTGGAGTTGTTGACTGGAGCAGTTTACCAGATGACATGTCTGGTCATGAACAACTGTTCACAGGTGCTGGTCAACATGGTGGTGACAGTCCTTTTGGGAATCTTGCACTTATGGCTCTGGAGTCTACAGATGGATCATCCTCAAATGCCTCTTCATCACAGGTATCACAGGTTTCCTCTGAGGCTAAGGCCAAATTATGTTCTGAAACATGCATAGCAGCATTTGCCTCTATTAGAGATGCAAATGTAGCTTTAATTAATAAGAACATAGAGCTAGAAAAGATCATTTCCAAAAGAAAAGCTGAGTTTGAGTCTATGCTTAAAGAGAAAAATGATGAGATTTATAAACTTAAATGCCAAATCACTGATGATAAGGCTAGGGGAGAGGTGCTTTTAGAAAAGTACAAAGACCTCAAAGAAACCCTTACAGTCACCCAAGTAGAGTGTGATCGATGGGTACAATCATGCAAAGGTTTTGAAATGCTTCTTAGTAAGCAATCTCCTTCCAATGTGAAGTTTGGCATTGGTTATAATCACACTGCTCCTCCTATAGATTTTGCTTCAAGAGTAGAAGTGAAATCTGATGGAGAAAGCAATAACCAATCCACCTCATCATGTGATTCACTTTCTGATAGAGCACCATCAGAAGTTGAAGTTAGTATTATTCCCTCGTTGAACCTATCAGCCGATCTTGATGGTTCAAATACTGACACTCACATGATCAAAGAGTTGATCAACTCAGGAGTTATTTCTGGAAGTCCTGAAAGGACTGGAGAGCAAGATTTAACACCTGAAGTTCAAACCCCAACTACTGTCAGCACTGAAGAGAAGAAAACTGTCAGTAGAAAGGGTTGGAAGACTACTAAAGAGGAAGTCAAGAAAGCAAATAGTGCTTCCAAAGTGCTGAAGAACAGTCTTCAGTAGTTTCATTCTCTTTAGTTGATGATCAACATAAGATGAAGAAGAAACCATGTGAAATATGTGGTTTGTTCAATCATCTTACAGATGATTGTTGGTACAAAAGAGGATCCAAACTCAAACATAAAGAGGAAATTAAAGAGAAAATGGTTAAAATGAAACTGAGTTTGAAGCCACATTTGCCTAGCAACATCAAATCCTGTAAGCCTTAAGTCCAAAAAGAAATCCAAAAGGAAGGGGTTAAACAGGTAACAGCTAAGATTGCTCAAAAGAAGAAGGTGCAACATAGGAACTTATCAAACTCCAATGCCAATGTGTCTAGAGAGCTGAAAGCTTTATCACAAAATCAGACACAGCTGGTTATGATGGTTCAACATCTATTAGGAAGAGTTAACCAATTAGATGCTCCTATGTTGAAACCACAGAAAAGGAGGTCCAAGCCAAAGGATTCCTCTTCTTCACCATCTTCTTCCTCTCAGGCTGTTGTTTCCAACAACCTGTTAGTTTACCATCTGTTGATGAGAACAGACCCAAAACCAAAATGGTTTGGGTCTCAAAATCTAACTAATTTGTTGTGTTTTGTGGGTTCTTCAACATGCCACAGAGTATCTGGTATGTAGACAGTGGAGGATCCATGCATATGACAGGAAACAGATCACTTCTTAATGACTACTCTCAAGGAAGGAAGGGGTTTGTGTCATTTGGCAATGATGCAAAGGGTTACATCACCGAGAAAGGCTTTGTTTCCAATGGGGAAATAAAGTTGGATGATGTTAACCATGTGGGAAATCTCAAGTACAACCTCTTGAGTGTCAGTCAAATGTGTGACAAAGGCCATGTTGCTCTTTTCACCAGTCAGAACTGTCGAATTCTGTCAACCAAAGTTCTAAGTTTGATTGATAAGGTGTTGGATGAATACACTCTCCTGAAGGCCAACAGGACAGGAAGAGTGTATGCCTTAGATCTCTCCAAGAAAATAGATCTCAAAGGCCATCCTTGCCTATTTTCCAAGGCTTCCTCTCAAGAATCTACTCTATGGCATAAATCAGCTGATAAACCATGGTTTAGTAAGGGGACTGCCTATGAAGGAGTTCAAATGTGAAGATAACTACACTGCTTGTTTAAAAGGAAAACAACACAAAGCTTCATTTCCCTCCATAGAAGAAGCTAAGTCCACTGCCTGCTTACAGCTTCTTCACATGGATCTCTTTGGTCTTGTGAGAGTGATGAGTATGTCTAATAAGAAATACTATCTGGTAATTGTGGATGATTACTCCAGATTTGTATGGACTTTCTTCTTGCATTCAAAGGCTGAGGCAGCTCAGAAGATTATCAACTTTGTGTTGTATGTTGAGAAGCAGTATTCCCTCTCAGTCAAGTGTATTGGAAGTGATAATGGAACAGAATTCAGAAACAATACACTTGACGAGTTCTACCGCTCAAAGGGAATCAAGAGGCAGTTTAGCATTCCAAGAACTCCTGAACAAAATGGAGTAGTGAAGAGAAAGAACAGGACCCTTATTGAAGCTGCAAGGTCCATGTTGGCTGATTCTGGACTGCCAATGACTTTTTGGGCTGAAGCTGTCAATACAGCTTGCTATGTACAGAATAGAGTTCTAGTAAATCAGAGGTTGATGAAGACTCCATATGAAGTTCTTCATCATTTGGCCCCTCTATTTCATTCTTCAGAGCTTTTGGGTGTCCTTGTTTCATTCTCAACACACAGAATCAACTCCAAAAATTTGACCCTAAGGTGGATGCAGGGTACTTTGTTGGTTATTCATCAAGTTGCAAAGCATATAGAGTCTTCAACTGTAGAAGAAAGATGGTTGAAGAGACTCTACATGTTATGTTTAATGAATCTCCAAAGGACAAGATTCCACAAAGCCCTATGGAGCTATTTGATTTGGACATACTGTAATATGTTCCTTATCAAACACCTGCTGTTGCTCCTGTCAACAGTTCAGCACCTGGTGGTACTGCTGGTGCTGCTGATGATGATGATAGCAGTACTCACGTCTTCAGGTTTAGTGACCAACTGCCTGTGTCCTCTAAACCTGATGCTCCTGTAGCTTCAGTAGCTTCATCCACAACAAGTGCTGATGAGATTTCTGCATCTTTAACTTCATTTGAGTTGCCACCATCTACATGGTTTCAAGAGTATACATCCATATTTGTTGCTGGTGAAGGTTCTACAAACACTTGCACTGATCTCATTGTTTATCAAGAGCTGAAGAATCACCCAATGTCTTAAATCATTGGTGATATCAATGCTGGAGTCTCAACCAGAAGTCAATTGTCCAATTTCTGCTTCTATGCTCTCTTCATCAGTCAGCTAGAGCCAAAGAATTATCATGTTGCACTTAGAGACAATGGCTGGGTTGAAGCAATGCAGCTTGAGCTTCTTCAGTTCAAAAAGCAGCAAGTGTGGGAGCTTGTTCCTCTTCCCCCAGGTAAGTGTGCAATAGGCACTAAATGGTGTTTAGGAATAAAATAGATGAAAATGGGCTTATTGTTAAGAACAAGGCTAGACTGGTTGTTCAGGGGTTTGCACAAGAAGAAGGTATTGATTATGATGAAACCTTTGCCCCTGTAGCCAGACTGGAGGCAATTAGATTTTCTTAGCCTATGCTGCACTCCACAATCTTAAAGTTTTTCAAATGGATGTTAAAAGTGCATTTTTATATGGTAAAATAAAAGAAGAAGTTTATGTGTGTCAACCACCAGGTTTTGAGGATAATAAACACCCAGAATGGGTATACAAGCTTGATAAGGCTCTTTATGGGATGAAACAAGCTCCTAGAGCCTGGTATGAGACATCATCTAACTTTCTTCTGCAAAATAATTTCACTAGAGGCTCCATAGATAAAACTTTATTTATTAAGAAGGTGGATCAGCATCAGCTACATGTTCAAATTTACGTTGATAATAGTATATTTGCATCCCCTGATCCCCAGTTGTGTGATGATTTTACAAAATTAATGCAAAGGAAGTTTGAAATGAGTGCAATGGGAGAATTACAGTTCTTTCTAGGCTTGCAAATCAAACACAAAGCTGATGGAATTTTCATTCATCAGTCTAAATATACAAAAGATCTTTTAAATAAGTTTGATTTACAAAACTGTAAGCCCTGTTCTACTCCCATGTGCAACACCACACAATTGGATGTTGATCAGAAAGGTAAAGATGTTGATGAAACGCTTTACAGATGTATGATTGGGTCCTTGATGTATTTAACAGCTTCTAGACTAGATATTATGTTTGCTACATGTGTTTGTGCTAGATTTCAAGCTGCACCTAAAGAGTCTCATCTGATTGCAGTCAAGAGGATCTTTAGATATTTGCAAGGTACACAATATCTAGGTTTATGGTATTCCACTGGGCACTCTTGCAAATTAGTTGCTTTCCCTGATAGTCACTATGCAGGGTGTAAGTTAACCAGGAAATCAACTTCTGGCGGATGTCAATTCCTAGGCAACTGTTTGATTTCTTGGCAGAGTAAGAAACAAACATTTGTTGCTACATCCACTGCTGAAGCCGAGTACATTGCTGCTGCAAGTTGTACATCCCAATTACTCTGGCTTCAGAATCAACTTTTGGATTACGGCATTACAGAGACTAAGACTCCGTTATTAATGGATAGTGCTTCAGCTCTTTGCATTGTCAAAAATCCAGTCCAGCACTCTAGGACCAAACATATAGAAATTAGACATCATTTTGTAAGAGATTGTTTTGAAAAGGGTCTAATTAATCCTATGTTTGTGCCTAGTGCTGATGAGCTTGCAGACATTTTTACTAAGCCTTTGGATAGTTCAACTTTCCACAACCTGGTGTTAAGGCTTGGTATGCTGCACCTAGAATAGGTGACAACTACTGATGATCTCAGTAATAAGTACTGATGATGATTGGTAACCATGTCACATATAAGTACTGATGAGTTCTTTTAACCCTCGTAGTTTTTATAACTACTAAAGGCTAAATGCCTCACAAGTACTGAAGTACTTTATCTGTTCTAAACTACTGATGTTGTTACAACTACTGAAATCAGTAAAAACAGATAAGTACTGACGTCCTATGAAACACCTGAAAAGCAGATGAAAAGTCTGATGAGTAAGTGTTGAGGACAGTATGAAACAGCTGAAAAGCTAAGAATTGACGAAAATGCTAATGAGTAATTTCTCTTCAGTTGTTTGTACAACTGCTGTTTCTAAACAACTGAAGCAGGACCACAGTCTTCAGTAGTTTCACAACTACTGATAACTAATACCAATTCAGTTGTTTACAACAACTGATGGCAAAACCACTGTCTTCAGTAGTTCACAACTACTGATGACAAACACCAAGTCCTCAGTTGTTTACATCATATGAAGTCAAAACCATGACCTTCAGTTGTTTCATAAATACTGATGGTTAACACCAAGACTTCAGTTGTTTCAACGTCTGATGGTCAAAACCAAGTCTTCAGTTGTTTTATAACACCTGATGACAACACCACCACTGTCAGTCGTTTTAAACCTCTGAAGGTTAATACCACGTCATCAGTAGTTTCAACAGCTGATGACGACACCAAAACTTTTAGTAGTTTTCTTTCAGCCTTTTCCTATCCCAACCCTATAAATACCTGTCTTCTTCTCAAACGTTCCATTAGCTGTTCTTCTGACCTTCATACTTTCAAAAATGGCAACCATGAGTTTAAAACCCAGACATAATTGTGTCGCCTACCTCACGAAATCGGCCTTCTGGACAAAGTTTGATCACGCCATAGAACTAATGGCTGATTCTCAGTATAGTACTGCTCTCTCTTAAACCCGACCATCTACCCAGAGTCACTAAGTCAGTTTTGGTCCAATGCCTACGTTCACACTGATGTGCCTTCCGACAAATTTCTGTTCGGTCATTGGTCAACCAAAAACAAGTAGAGGTTACACCTAATAGCATTCGTCGAGTGCTAAATTTACAAGATGCTACTGCTGTGACTGAGTACCTGAAGGGCACAACTGATATGTCCTTCATCAACAATGGGTACGACGAAATCTTCGAGCTGCTACCATACTGAAGAAGAACTTCCCTGATGCTGAAAGACTGATATTTCATATGGTGAATGTTTGCTTAGCCTCGAAGACATCCTCATGGGATCAAATGTCTTCCCGGTGGCAACAGGTATTATATTCAATTGTAGAACACCAACCTTAAATTTTTCACAAATTGTGTTTCTAGAAATCAAAGATCTGGCACAGAAACCTGTGGGAAACAGATGGCTATTATATCCCAGGTTTTTGATGGCCATAATTTTAAATGAATTACAAACTGATGGCCTTGTTGGCCTTGGAGTCCCTGCACCAGCTGTTCTAGCTGAGGTATACTCCAGGCATAACTCCGACCAATCTCTCAAAGAAGCTGCCCGTTTGCTCAAACCCAAGCAAAGGAACCACAGCTTCAACTTCCAGATCCAAAGTCCCCCCGAAGCCAAAATCCAAACCCAAACAAGCTAATCAGGGAGATGAGTCCCCTGATGATGCTCCTGTACCACCCAAATAGGATAAAGCTACTGGTTCAAACCCTCCAGTAGTGTTAAAGACTCAACCAGCAACAGCCGCACATGTATCCTCTCAAAGGATCCTGTTGCAACCACTTCAGGGAAACCACATTACTGAGACCTCTCTCACTTGAGGAGGTTATCATTGAAGAGCATCCCTCTCCGTGGATGCAATAGCTTCTATCCCCTCTCCCCATGCAAATGCCCCTCAAAGCCCAACCATTATAATCCCAATGTGCTGACTTAGATGCATGCCTCTCCTCCTCCCCTACAACCACCAACAAAGGGGAGAACAACAGCAATTGAGGAAGAGGATACACATGCTTCTGACAACCCACAACACCTGGGTTTAAATTCTATCTCCTGGTGTGGATATGGAGATCAGAACATCTGGTGAGGCTGCCACCTCTTCTGAATCAGCATATGATCAGACTGAGGTTGGTAACATAACTAAGACCTCACCAGAGGCAACAGATGATGAAGGACAAAGTCTTGAGGCTGGAAGTCCCCAGTTCCAAGACAAAGGGGCACATGCTACATCTGGTCTACACCTAGTGCATGTACATCCTGCTACAAGCAGGAGGTCAGGTGATTCAGCATCTGCTGATGATGACCTGGGCTTCTTTTATGATGTTCTTGCCCAGAACATAATCCTAGAGGAGGAGTCAGTAGGCTGCAAAAACTACCTGACTAACTCTCTCAGGGAGAAAGACCATCTGCCAGCACATCAACCCAACAGATGGCATCTTCCTCTGAAGGTCACTTAAACACACAACCACTCAAAGAATCTCAGCCACCTGCCTCTGTTTTTGGCACCATTTCTCAAGACCAAAACCCCCCTGAGCAAATGGATGCTATCCCTCAAAATTCCCTATCTCTCATCACACCGCAGATAACTGAACTTGTCATTAAAACTATTGATGAGAGACTTTCTTCTGTCTTACAACCTATGGTGCAGGATGTACTGAGCCAAAATCTTTCTGCTGATCAAACCCTTAAAACCAATGCACCACAAAAGGGGGAGATTCCAGCAGTGAAAGCTAAAAGAAAGAGGAGGGAGAAGGAGAAAGAGGATGGAGAAGTGAGGAGAAAGAGAAAGAGAAGGACAAAGAAGTGGAAATAGAGAAGGACTGTGTGTATGAGACCGGAGAAAGAGAAGAGAGAAGGAGAATGAGAAGGGAGCTGAAAAGGAGAAAGTACATGAAAGTCAAAAGGACTTTCATGTCACATATAAGAAAAAGAAAAATGCTGCTGAAAAAGAGAAAAAGTTGAATGAAGTGGTTAAGAGGCTGATGCTGAACACAACAGATCAATGGACAATATCATTGATTAGCTGTTTAGGCAAGGTTTCAATACTGAAAAGCTGGACTCTGAATAAGAAGATTAGAGATCAAAGAGATTCAACAAAGATGGGCCAGCTATAGCACAATGGATAGAGAAAGACTTGAGATCATGATCAGATTTATCAGCAAATACCTTGGGAGATCATTGATCGAAATTAAATCATGGACCAGGGACAGCATCTTGGCCATAACCTCCAAGATCTATTCGTCTAAGGCATATACTAAGGGATTAGTAATAGAAGCTTTAATGAAAGCAGGAGCAGGGAGCAGGACTGAGCTAGCCAAACACTCAAAAGCCCACTCACCTCCAAAATGCTAACAACCTGTGTCAACATTCCCTCTCCAAAACAACCACAACCACAACCCACAAAACCAACTCCCTTACCCTCAAAACCAATAGCCGATGATGCACCTAAGCAGAAGAGAAAGAGAGAAGGTGGAGGAACGGAAAGAAGAAGATGATGATGAAGACAGGCTGCCGATCTCAGCTGTTCTGCAGTTGCCTAAGGCCAAAGATCTCTCTCTTGCAATAACTCCTGAGCAACAAAGAGATGCAATCAAAGTGAAATTGGAAGAAGAAGAACAACACAGATTGCACGATGAACAGTTATTAGGAGAGTAGATAAAGCATATGCAGCCACTTCCTCCATCATTATATGAAAAAACAAGCTCAGAGGATTTATACTCTTAGACATACTTTTCAGTATGTGAAAGAAAGAGTAAGAATTTGGCCTGATCCCACGGTGGCTCATAGAATACAAAAGAAAAATATCCCTCAGAGATACAATGGGCAAGTGAAAAAGATTGTAGATGAAGTGATCTCCTTAGCCCTTGTAGTCTCACCCTCGGAAATCCTGGAAGATTTCAAAAAGGCCTACACCTCAAACATGCCCCCACAAAAGATGCTGGAGAACAGAATGATCAAAAAGGGGCTGGTGTATAAGAGGCTGAATGAGATCAGAAAGGATGATTACCACTGCTGTTAGAAGGTCATCATCCTGATGAATTTGCTTACAGACAGATTACAACAGTGGTACTCAAAATGGAAAACAGGTCAAATTCCTATTTGAGTACTATGGGCCAGAAGGATTCTTTGATGGTGAGGCAGAGGAGCTCACCATGGATGAACAAATTGTATTTTTGGAGGCCTACACCAGGGAATCCTACAGGCTCATAGTTGGGAAGTGAGTCTCATGGATGGGGAATAACTCAGTGTCCATTCCCAATACAGAGCTCCTATCCATACTTTGCCAACCAAATCATCAGAGACTCATTCCCAGGCCAGTGCTTATATGGGTCATCTTCTCAACTGATCAAGAAGGAAAAGACCAACCATTCTGCCAACAATAAGTGAGAAAATAAATCAATTAGAGGTATTGGCTGCATTGGTTCAGGGGGAGTTTGTTAGACCAAAAGAACCAATGAGCCAAGATCAGAAACCTCTAAGTCCCACATTATATCACAACAACTGCTGAAGGCTTCATCAGCAGTTCGACAAGTGTTGAAGACTTCAACAGCTGAAGATCAAGTACTGAAGACTTCAAGAGTTGAAGACTAAAGTGATGAAGCTCAACAGCTGAAGAACACAAGTGCTGAAGCTGAAGAACACAAGTGCTGAAGCTGAAGACTAAAGTGCTGAAGTCCAACAGCTGAAGAACAGAAGTGCTGAAGCTGAAGACTAAAGCGATGAAGTCCAACAGCTGAGAACACAATGCTGAAGCTGAAGACCAAAGTACTGAAGGTCAACAGCTGAAGAATACAAGTGCTGAAGCTGAAGACCAAAGTACTGAAGTTCAACAGCTGAAGAGTCCACAAGTGTTGAAGATCAACAACTGATGTACAAAGTCTGAAGACAAAGACTGAAGACATCAGCTGATGACATCTACTGAAGTCATCAGTTGATGAAACGTCTGAAGTTCAAGTCTGAAGACCAAGTGCTGAAGTTTCAGTAGTTTGTCACAACAGCTGAAGAGTACTTCTTCAGTAGTTGTGTTTATCAGTAGTTTTATGTTTTTACTTTCAGTAGTTTTGTAAAATGACTGAAGAGCTTGTTCTTCAGTCGTTGTAGTTTTAGTAGTTTCTTATCAGTAGTTTTGTAATAAGTAAACACTTAGCTTCGTGTAAGAAGATGTCAGCTACTTGACATCTTCAGTAGTTTTAGTGTTTCAGTAGTTTCTTAAATAACGGTTAGATGTCAATATCAAGTGACATCAGCCTACGTCATCTTTCCTTATATAAGGAAAAATGACCTAAATTGTAATTTTGCGAAAGCCATGCCAAAGCGTGTGATTGAATGAAATATTCCTTTTGCAGAAACTTTCTCTCTCTATAACTAATTCTGTTCATTGCTATATCTTTGGTATTCTTGCTTAAATTGTGCTAGTTGGTACTCTATTCCGCTACTGAAATCATTCGAATCGATCAAACTAGATGTTGAGATCCTATCAGTCTTGGCTTCGAAAGATTTTACACTTGGAGTATTTTCTGTTGCATGTGTAAAACTTCCTAAGCATTCTTCTTCAATGCACTTGTGCAGGATGCAGGATAGACATGGATGTTTCGGTTGTATCAGCCTCTTCATTAATCTTTACAACTCCCCCTAGGCTGATGCTACCAAAACACTTAGTACACTTCAGATGTCAACAGTCCTCATTAGGATGATCACCAATCCTTTCTTCATAAGGTGATCGGTATCCTTCAGACTGTCAAAGTGTCTTCTCATATCAAAGAGGTCATGCAGAGGCAACTTAAACATATCTTACCATGTATAAATGTCTTCAGTGCCTTGATCTCTAATGACATGCCATCTTTCTGGATTTGTGGTGGATGTCCAAGACAAGATGGGTCTTCCAGATGCTAGAGGAGCTGTTTGAATTGAAGTTGATGTAGCATCCTCTGGCTGCACAACCTCAAGATGTTCTAACTCATCCTGGGGTTTAGAATAGGGTGCAGTCTCCTTCTTCTTTGGCTTTGGTTTAGAAGCCATCCTCTACTTTCTCTTAACAGGTTTTAATTGAGAAGACTGGCCTGCAGCACCAGATTGATCTTCATTGTCTTTCTCAGTAGGGACTTCCTCTCTCTCAGGCTCAGAAGGAGAGGGAGGTTGAACCTGCTGTGGATCAGAAGATGAAGCTTGCTGAGTTTTAGTAGGAGGTCTAGGTTGGGTTGTCTGTGGTTGTTCAACCTTAACCTCCAGTTCAGGTGGGGCTTGACTTGGAGTGGAGTGTAAGTCAATGAGCTCTCCACCTTTGATCTTGTGCTTGATCACCCTAATATTCTCATCCATAGTGGATAGAGACATGGGGCCCAGTCTCCTTCCAGAGAATCCATATAGCTTCAAAAAGCTCATCATCCTCTGCCTATCAGCAGACTTTTTCATGCTTTTTTGGATGATGGCTCTTGATTTTGAAGCTTCTTCCCTTAGTGTCTTCTTAGTTGTCTTTCTGTCCTTGATTATCTTAAGTTCTAGCTGTTTTAAGTACTCAAACTCAACATAGTCATAGGACAAGGGAAGGAGTGCATCTGCCTGATAGAAGCTTGTGGCACTCAGGTAGTTGATCATCTTGATCCTCTCTTCTTCTTGGTCTACCTGAGGTTCTTGTTGAACCGCATCTTCTTGTGCCGGACTTTCCCAAACTGGGGAAAGGGTAGGCATATCCTTGTGTAGTCTTTTTATTCTTTTCTCTTCTTTGACTTGAACTAGAAGCTCTGCATCTTTTGCCTCCTTCTTCACCTTTGACCTTTCCAGATCAACCAGTTCATTCAGCTCTTCTAAGGGGAGAGAGATGACACTGTCTATGTCATAGTTCCTTGTCTGCAGGTAATTTATCCTAACTGCTCTTAACTCATCATTCTGAGTATCTGGTCTGGGGGCAGCCCTAATAGCAGACTCCACGAGTCTTGAAGACTCAGTGGAGGAACTTTCTCCCCTCAGCCTCCTTTTCCTCTCTCTTCCTCCCCCTCAATCTCCTCAGATGTCATCTTTCTTTTCCCTTGATCACTCACAGACCTTTGTGACTCAGGGTGGAGAGAGCTTTGGCCTTCATTGCTTATTGTAGCATCTAAGCTCTAGCCAGAGAGAGGTTGAGAAGCACCTTCACCAGCAGGTGTCTCAATAGGAGTGTGGATCTCTGCAGCAGTTGATGATGATAAGACAGGGGTCTCAGGTTCTGCCACTGGGCTTTCAGTCAAGGTTTTCCCTATGAAACTAATCTTAGGGTCTGCCTCAATATCCAGTTGACCGATGGCTTTGCCTGATTGCCTAATTCTCCTTCTTAAGCTGAACTTTGCAGTGATCCTATCTTGGATTCTTTCAGCCAGTCTGTCAACTTGTCTTGATTTGCTTGGTTTGACAAGCGGCATGTTGACTAAATCCAGACCTTCATAGTAGTTCAAAGTCTGAAAATTGAAGACTTATTGATGTCCTTGAACTCTTATGATGATTAGGGCTTTCCTGATGTTGTCATACCTCCACCCAATGATGTGATTGGAAGATGATGAAGATGACATAGCCCTTGGTATCCCATCCTCAAATAGACTCTGTATGAAGGAGTCAGTGTAGTCCACATCAATGTGAATTTGAGGAGGTTGCTGAGAATGCACAATTGGAAGTGAGGATGGTAGTCCTCAATGTCCACTCTCTTTGAAGAACTCGTAGGTTCTGTGGCTGTAATAACTTTCTCCCCCTTTTGGGTAGCATCACCCACTTTCATAGGTGAGCTGGAAGATAGGTCAATCACATCCACAGGTTCTTGTGTTCCTGGTTGAGCACTTCTTAAGGGTCTCCCAGCTAGTTTTTCCTTAAGATATGAAATCTCAAGTTGCTGATCATTGATCCTTTTGTGTAAGGTAGTCACCTAAGATTCAAGGTGACTAACCTTTGAGACTAAATAGGTGCATGTTTTAGTCAGTTTATGCACCTTTAGTCTTAGATTCCTCTCATCTTCATGAGAAGACTCATTGGGGGATGAGATGATTGGACCAAAGTACTCTTTCTCACCACCAACTTCAGGTTCTTTGCTGCTGGTTTTCCTCTGCTCACTGGCAATCTCAGTTGAGATTTTCAGTGGGTTGAGTTGCCATGGTTGAGGTCTTAATGATGTAATCACTTTCAGAAGTGAGAGCCACTTCCATATGGACATCATGAACAGGTTCAGAAGTGTCCACCATAGTTGTAGGTGACTGGTATGGGATAGATATAGGAGACTCAGGAGCATTCACCTCTTATTGAGTAGGGGTAAAGAAGAGAGACTCATTATACTCACTGAAACCTAGATCTTCATCAGTTTAGAAATGAAGGTGGGGAATTGGTTGGTTGAGATCTATAGGATGGGGATGGTAACTGTCCCCTGAAGGTTGATCACTTGAGTGTTAAGACTCAGAGTGATGGCTTAAGGCAATTGGGCTAATGAGCACATCAGGCTGAGCATGAGGAACCTCAGCACTAATTCTTGAAGAGATGGGAGTGGTCTGCTCCTCAGGAGAAGTGGGAGCTCCAGTGTCCACTTCTTCCTGTATGGTTGGGTATATGGGGGCCTCCACAGACTAAATAGCCTGAGCAGGGGTTCGTTTGGATTTTATTTGGTAAGTGATGGTGATTTGAGGCTGTGTAGGTGGTTGGGAGGTAGCAGGTGTGGGCTCAACACTAGATTGTGCTGCTAGGTTATGACCTTGAGCAATGAGCTCTAACATTTTTAGGACAAGGGTTGTTTCTACCCCAAAGAAGCCAACAGTGGCCTTCTTCAGTATTTTAAAGATGTCAGGCTTCATGTGTCCCAATTTAAGAATGTTACCTATTTCCCTCAACTATGAGCCTAGTTCACAGTTAAGAATGTACTGGACATATCTAGGAAACATGTAATACTCTAAGGAGTCTAAATTAGCATGTAAATTTGTATAAACAAACTGAGAATACCTGAATTTGACCCCCTGAACCATTCCATGGATTATGAAGAAGAGATCCCCAGGAATCTGGTCCCATCCACCATGCTTGTTTGATAAGTTGTGGATGACCACATGGAGCAGGAATCTCTATTGGGATGAGACCTTCCCTTTCCTAAAGGTCTTTACATAGAAATATCCCTCATATCCCATCTGCTCAAAGGAATGATTGAAAACTTCCTTTGGGAAGAACACCTCACCTTCTTCATCATCCAGCTGAAGATGCATGTTGATGATGGCCGGTGTGATGAAGACTATTCTCCCCTGCACTGTGGTAGACAGTGCCTTCTCCCCATCCATAAAAACCTCTTAGCAGGTTTTCTAGAATTCTAGCAGATGATCCTCATAGAGTGGAGGATCAATGGTTAGGGAGGTGAAGTAGTTAGACAGAGCTAAGAACGACAAACCTCTGAGAAATGAGGATCTTTCTCAGAGCTTAACAAAGCAACCTGATTATGTTGTCTGTGTAGCTGCATGGTAAAGTTAGGATTATTTTTGTGAGCAAGGTTGGCCATTTTTAGGTAGCTTAGAGATGAAGAAATAAAGAAGAAAGAAATTTCATAGAGAAATTTGGGTTTTTAGGTTTGGAGGAAGAACATATGATAGAAAGAGGGGGAAACTGTTGGGTTTATACGTGAGAGGGATTTCAGATAAAGTTTAATGAAAGAGGATAAACTTTGAAATCCGGATGTCGGTCCCACCTCTGAAAAAGTAGTTTACTTTTGCTAAAAAAAGAAGTTTTCTTGGAAGTCAAAAAGCTTCCGAAGGTTTATTATCTTCGGAAGTTCTAATAAAAAAGCTTCCGAATCTAAAATAACTTCGGAAGAATTTCCTGAGAGTTTTGAGAATTTTGCTTCGGAAAAGAAATTAAAACATGAATGCTTTCAATATAAGACAACAAAGCTTCTAAGAGTTAATTTTGCTTCGGAAGTAAATGGTCCTTGAAAATAAGTAAATGTCTGAGACAGGTATTTAAGCATCGGAAGATAAATCTGAAAGCTCTTCCGAAGGTAAATTTCTTGGACAGTTATTTATTTTGAAGGCATGATTTGCTTCCGAAGTTAAAAGCATAACTTCCGAAGTATCAGGAATTTTCAAAAATCTAAGGAAAGTCTTCAAAAAAACATTTTTATCCAAAGAAAACATGAGCTTATGAACTGAAGAACTAGACAACTTAGGACACACAAAATTTAAGAAATGATAAGAATTAGTTTTAAGAAAAGCTTACTCAATGTTTATCATTCCAATAGCTTATATTAGATATTTAAATCTTTGTTCATCAAAAGCCTTTGTAAACAGATCAACATATTGTTCATCTATGTGAACTTTGACTAGTTTAATTAATCCCTTTTCATAGTTATCTCTTATTAAATGCTATATGATATTGATGTGCTTTGTCCTTGAGTGTTGCACATGATTCTCTGTGATTGAGATAGCACTGTTGTTGTCTATGTGAATAGGAGTCTCTTTGAACTACAACCCATAGTCCAGCATCTGATTCTGAATCCAAAGTACTTGAGCACAATAGCTAGCAGCAGCAATGTATTCAGCTTTAGCAGTTGATGCAGAGACATAGGATTGTTTTTTGCATTGCCATGAGACAACCCTTCCACCAAGGAATTTGACATCCCCAGATGTAGACTTTGTAGTCATGTTGCAGCCACCATAATCACTATCTGTATAAGCATACAGATTGAATTCAGGATTCTTGGGGTACCATAAACCTTGTGTTGAAGCACCTTTGAGGTATCTTAGAATCCTCTTGATAGTGATGAGGCGTGACATCTTAGGGTTGGCTTGATATCTTGCACAGATGCATGTAGCAAACATGATATCAGGCCTGCTAGCAGTAAGATACATAAGAGACCCACTCATAACCCTGTATAAGTGCTCATCTACACACTCCCCCTCCAGATCAGGTCCAAGGAGTGGTTTCTGGCTATGGTTGTCTTAGCAATCTTACACTCAGTCATGTTGAACCTCTTGAGTATGTCCTGAACATACTTTGACTGACATATGAAGATGCCATCTTCAATTTGCTTCACTTGAATTCTTAGAAAGAAATTAAGTTCCCCCATGGCACTCATGTCAAATCTGTCTTTCATCAGCTTCTCAAAGTCTTTCCAGAGCTTTGGACTAGTTGAACCAAAGATGATGTCATCCACATACACATAGACTAGCAATATGTCATTTCCCTATCCTTTGATGAAGAGAGTTCCATCTGTAGTACCGCTCCTGTATCCATGTTTACAAAGATACTCAGATAGTGTCTCATACCATTTCCTAGGTGCCTGATGTAGCCCATAAAGAGCTTTTTCAAGCTTGCAGACATAATTAGGATGATTAGGGTCTACAAAACCAGGTGGTTGTTTGACATATACCTCTTCATCAATCACTCCATACAAAAAGGCACACTTCACATCAAGCTGAAAAACCTTGAAGTTCTTGGATGCAGCAAATGCCAGGAATATCCTAACAGCTTCTAATCTTGCCACTAGAGCAAAGACATCAGTGTAGTCAATCCTTTCTTCTTATGTGTATCCTTGAACAACCACTCTAGCTTTGTTGTTGATGATGATGCCTCTATACTCTTTCTTATTTCTAATCACCCATTTGGTTCCAATGGTAGTCTTCCCAGAGGGAAGAGGACAAAGGTTCCAAACTTTCTACCTTTTGATTTGAAGCAGCTCTTGTTGCATAGCTTCAACCCAACTTCCATCCTTTAGAGCCTCATCAACTTTCTTTGGCTCTATCTGGGATAAAAAACAAGAGTGAACACAAACATTTTCTTCATGGGTTTGTCCACTTGTCCTTACCCTTATGACAACATCTCCAATGATGTTGTGGTGGGGTGAGACTTGTGGATCCTAAGTTGAGGGATCATAGCAAGTTGCTGAGAGAGATCTGAATTAGAGAAATTTAGATCTGACATAGATGTTTCTCCCACCACATCAGCACACTTTTCAAGAGAGACTTGATCCAAGCAGTGTGTGACATCATTGATGCTCTGATACCAAATGCAGGATCGTTGAAGGGTGTAGATTAGTGGCATTAAGAAATACTTGGTCACTGTCACCACCACCATTGTTGTCTTTCATAGTTGAAGTGTTCTTATCTGGTTGTGGAGCCTCTGAGCTATAATTTGAAGGCACCCCAGATGTATCAGCTGAGTTTGTCATTGTAGTGCTGATAGAAACCTCATTAGTAGAAGTAGTTCTAACTGCAGCTCAAGATGTATGACTTGAAGGTCTTCTTAGCTCAAATCTTGAATCAGGATCACCTGTATTTAAAATTTCTGCAGATCCTGAAACATTCTCACAAGATTTGTTAAAATAGTTGGTAACTAACTCAAGATTAAATAACCAATCCGAACCAGAACCAGCAACACAGGGTGTATGTTCATTGAATGTCACATTGGCTGACTCCTTAACAACTCTAGTTCCAAGATTGTATACTTTGTAAGCCTTAGCTTGAGAAGAGTATCTAATAAAGTGTCCATCATCTGATTTCTCAGCAAACTTGGCAATTTGATCATTGGTATTCAAGATGGTGCAAGGACATCCAAATTACTTGAGAAAAACAATGAAAGGTTTCCACTTGTGCCAAAGTTCATAAAGAGTCTTCCCATGAGTCTTAACTATTAAAACTCTGTTCTGCACATAGCAGGCAGTGTTGACTGCCTCTGCCCAGAAGGTGATGGGCAGCTTAGAGTCAGACAACATGGTTCTTGCACCTTCAATCAGGGTCTTGTTTCCCTTTGAGCAACACCATTTTACTAAGGAGTCCTGGGAGCACTGAATTGTCTTGTAATACCCTTTTCATCATAGAATGTATTAAGGAGTTGGTTCTTAAATTAAGTTCCTTGATCACATCTTATGATCTTGACCTTGTGATCAGATTGATTCTCAAACTTTAAGATGAAATTCTTCAGAATCTCAGGAGTCTCATCCTTAGTTCTAAGGAAGAAAACCCAGGTGAATCTTGTAAAGTCATCTGTGATCACTAAACAGTAAGAGGTCCTTCCTAAACTCTTTACACTAGTGGGGTTAAAGAGATCCATATGTAACAAGTGTAGGGGTGTAGTGATGGGGTTTCTTTCCTTAGGCTTGTGACAAAACCTTATGTTGCTTCTCTTTCAGGCATACAACACAGTGGTCATCACTTGTAAACTCTTTCTTTGGCATTCCAGTTACCAAATCATGCTTAATTACTTTATTCATGTTCTTAAATTTTACATGGCACATTCTTTTATGCCATAGGAAAGACTCATCACTATTTGCTTTAGATAGAAATCATGAAACTTCTTTAGAGAGAGAGGTTTCTTGCAAGTCCATCTTGTACATGTTTCCTTTCCTGGGGGCTCTAAGCAGGATATGCTGATGAGGACTGACCACAGGAGGCTTAAGAACAATGCACTCATGCTCAGTGAAGGGCATGTTATGACTCTAATCACAAAATTGAGATACACTCAAAAGATTGTATCCAAGCTCCTTGACAAAGTTTACCTTTTCTATGCTGAGCTTGCAATTTGTGACCTTGCCCCTTGTAGAAATGTAACCACCTTCATCTCCTCCAAAAGCAACTGGTCCTCCATCAATCCTTTCAAAGTTTTGGAGTAGTGACCTATTGCCTGTCATGTGCCTGGAACAACCACCGTCTATGATCCAGATATTTTTGTTTGTCTTCAGCTGTCCTTGCACAAAGAAAATGATTAGCTACATTTGGAAACCCAAGCCTTGCTTGTCTTGGGCTCATTTACAGAAGCTAATTCAACAGTAATAGATCCTATGGTTGTACTAAGAGGATCTTGAGTTGTTGTAGATGGAGAAATCTCAGTCACTTGGTCTTTCTTAGACATCCACACCACCTTTGGAGTCTTGGACTTGACCTTCAAAACATCAGAAGCTTTTGGAACTTCGGAAGTTTTGATGACTGATCCTTCAGAAGATTCTGCAGACACTGCAGCAGACTTTAGTGCTTCGGAAGACCTCCTTTCTTCCGAGACCAACTTCTCTTTCGAAGGTAATTTTCCACTTGCCTTCTTTTGAGATTTGGAGCTTCTGAGGGAAACAAACTTACATTCCAAAGCTTGAATCTTCTTGAGACCCTTTCAAGTCTTTGTTTTGGTCATATGGACAGTACCTTTAGGATTGTATGGACAATATTTAGCAATGTGAGTAGTGCTGTCACACATGACACAATTCATCTTCTTCTTCACAAGAGCCTTTTTCCTGAGAACAAGACTAATTTTGGTCACATCCCTTCTCCATCATCATCTTTGTAGATGCTAAGACAGTCCTCTTGGGCTGAGAACTGTGCTTGGAGTTTGATGGTCCTGGCTGTGCGGTAGTGGTACATAGCAGATTAGTCTTCTTCTTGTACTGAGATGAGTTGAACAAGAACAAGAACTCTTAGCAGAAGAGCTTTGGTTGATGACTTCAGTCCCTACCACTTTAAACCCTGCTAAGATGAAAACTTGTTTCTGCTTAGAGTTAAAAGTACCCTTGATCTCTTGAGCCTTCCTTGCCTTTCTTTTGCTCTTTCTCATCAAGTTCTTTCTCACGGACTTGGTCATCATAGTCTTCTTTTTCTCCTCAGAAGGATAGTGACCCTTCTTGGAATCCACCTCTTCACTCTTCTAAGAGGAATTCTTCACTATCTCTTCTTCATCCTCATCACTCATAGGATCTATGAGAGGAAGCTCATCTTTATAAGTTCCACACCTAGGAGATCTTACAGACAAGATTGTGTATGGAGGAGCTATCTCATTGGATCCCAGTCCCTGCCTGTTTTGATAGCACACATTCTTGTGCAGGGATGAGGAGATCATGTTCTTGAAGGTCTCTTCTTCAAGAACACTCTTTTCTGCCATGGCTTTGCTCATCACAAGCTCAGCCTGGCACTCAGTTAAGTTGGTTACGAGATCTTTGATTTGAGTCCTAAAATTTGTGTGTTCATGTTTTAGAACTGAAATGGTTTTCTCTAGGTCCTCCATCTTTAGTTTATAATCATTTTCAGACTTTCTAAAATCAGATTTTAAAATGTTTAAGGACTCAATGTCAGATCTCATCTCCAGGTTATAGGACCTGTATCTGTTAACTTTAGTAATGCATTCAGGAGTACAAAGATGTTCTAATATGTTGGCTTCATCATGATCTGCAATCAATGCTTGGTTAGGAGAAGCATCTTCAACCTGAAAGATCCAGTCAAAGCCTCCTTCTTCAATAGCAACAGCAGCATGCTGCTTTGACTTCTCATTCTAGAGAGCTTTATCAGTGTAGTTTGGTCTGGACTATGTTTGGCCACCATTTGCTCTAGGTGCCTTACACTCTTTGGCAAAGTGTCCCATGAAGTTACCGTTGTAACACTTGACTTTGCCTTTGTCCAGGCCAAACTTTCCACTGGTTGCATTGCTTAGGAACTTCCTTCCAGTCCTGTTGTAGAACTTCTTGGTTCTGTGAGTGAGAAGAGCCATCTGCTCGACTATTTCCATGTACTCCAGATCATCTGGATGAATACAGTTCAGGTTTTCAAGGGTGAAAAGAGAGTTGCCACAACTTTCATCAGAAGACATAAAAGCTTGAGAAGAGCTTGTCTCTTGGAATGCGCTTCCTTGACTGTAGTTCTCCCTTGGTGTCTCTAGGAAGGTGATGAAAGGAACCTTTGGTGAGTTGTGAGGGTAGCATAAGAGATGATGTTTGGGTTCTATGCTATCCCTTTCAACCACATGTAGGGTTGAACCCATTTGATTGTTGGAGTTTCCAAATGAACCTTGCATGTTCATCTCTATCTGGTAGCCACTAAGAATCCCATATAACTCTGTTAGAGTAAGAGTTTTGAGATTTTCAGTTCTCTTGATCACCACATAGTAGTGTGTCCATTGCCTAGGAATTGAGGACATGAACTTCTTTACATTGTCTCTACTCTCAAGAGAAACTCCTCCATCCACTAGGGTATCCACAATCTCAACATACCTCAAGTACTGCTGAGTTAAGGAATCACCTGTTTTGAAGGTGAAGTTTTCAAACTGCTGCTTCAGGAGATCCTTCTTGTTCTCCTTGGCTTTAGAGGAACCCTCATACATCAGTTTCAGTGCATCCCACAACTGCTTGGCTGTTTTGCACTTCTTGAAACCTCTGTACATAGAGTTTGGAGGGGCAGTTTGAAGAGTTCGCATGGCTTTTCTATCAATCTCTACTCTCTTACTATCTTCATCAGAGTAGTTAGCCACATCTTTTAGGATCATACCAGCACCCGTAGGAGAAGGGGTGTTGGGTATGAAAGGTCCATTCTCAATAGACTCCCACATTCTTGAATCAAGAGACCTGATGAAACCTTTCATTCTCAAACACCAGGTATCAAACTCATCAAGATTGATCAGTGGGGACTTGTTCATGGTTCTAGATTCCATATCAGTCTTGGAAATGGTTGCCATTTGATAAGTTTAGTATTTGTGTGTGTGAAGGATCTTAAGATGTTGAGATCTTATATCAGGAGCTTGAAAGCTTTAATACCAAATGCAGGACCGTTGAAGGGGTCAATTACAACATAACAACACAAAGAGGAGATTAAATAAAACTTAATAAAACATTAAACTGGATTAACCAAGGGAAGACACTAAGAACACAAGTAATATAAGCGACAGAACACAAAGAACACAAGTGTATGGTTTTCAAGAATGCAGTATATTGCTTTATCTATGGTTTATTACAAGTGTTACAAAGCATAATAGAACGATACAAGAACATGAGATCCTTATACTACATCCTACAGCCGGCTATACTTTGAAAGCCAGCTGGATACAATTGACTAGACATAAAACAAAATCAATTGTGGAGTCAAAAAGGCAGATTTCCTTTTGACTTGTGACGATGACATGCCATATCTCACAAACTTATCTATTACAAAAAGGATAAAGTACATAAAGTAGAAAGTTACAGACTCAATACCTCAATGTACAGTTACCAAAAGCATGGACCTTTTCACCAACTCATGTAAGTTGGTGACCTTACAGAGGTACAGCGGAAATGTGTCCAGCTTTATGGAAAAGTACATCAGATAAACAATGTATTAAAAGTCTTCAGAAGAAATCTGTCTTCATAAGGTGAAGCTTCGAAAGACTTTGTCTCTGAGGCTTCGGAAGACTTCATATTTGGATTCGGAAGATATTGGTCTTGGCTTCGGAAGATTTTACACTTGGAGTATTTTCTGTTGCATGTGTAAGACTTCCTAAGCATTCTTCTTCAATGCACTTGTGCAGCATGCAGGATAGACATTGAGAAAGCCACCTAGAATGAGAAGCCAAAGCTACAAGCTGTAGTTGTTGTTGAAGAAGGAGGCTTTGACTGGAGTATTCAGGTGGAAGATGCATCTCCAAACCAATTATTAATGGTTGACCATGATGAAGCAAAGGTATTAGAACATCTCTGTACACCTGAATGTATTGCTAAAGTTAATAGATACAGGTCCTTCAACTTAGAGATGAGAAAAGTATCTAAAAATGATTATAAACTAAAAATAAAGGACTTAGAAAAAACCATTTCAGTTCTTAAACATGAACACGACAACTACAGGACACAGATCAAAGATAGGATAACCAACTTGACTGAAAGCTAGGCTGAGCTTGTGATCAACAACAGCTGGGCACAAAAAATGTGTTTCTGAAGAATAGACCTTCAAGAACATTATATTCTTATCCTTCCATGAAAAAGTTTGTTATTGGAATAAGCAGGCACTAGGATCTAGAGAGATAGCTCCTCCACACACCATCTTGTCTATAAGATCTCTTAGGTTTGGAACTTATGAACATGAGCTTCCTCTAATAGACCCCTTGACTGGATAGGATGAAGAACTGATAATGGAGAATGCCTCTAACTAGTGTGAAGAAGAGGATTCTAAGAAGGGTCACTATCCTTCTGAGGAGAGTAAGAAGACTGTGATGACTAAGTTTATGAGAACGAACTTGATGAGAAAAAGCAAGAGAAAAGCAAACAACGCATAAGAGATCAAGACAACCTTCAACTCTAAGAAGAAACAATTTTTCATCTATGTTGGATTTGAAGTGGTAAAGACTGAAGTCACTAACTTGAACTCTATTACTAGGAGTTCTAGTTCAGTATCAACGCATCTCAGTATCAAGAAGAAGGCTGAATAATTGTGTACCACTGCTACACAACCTGAACCATCCAACTCCGAAGGAAGTTCTAACCCTAAAACGACTTCATTGCATCTCTAAAGGTAAAGGTAGAGAAGGAAAATGATCAAGTTCAGCCTTTTCATAGAAGAAGGCTCTTAGGAAGAAAAAAATAGAATGTGTTATGTGTGAGAGTTCCTCTTATCTTGCTAAGGATTATCCTTACAATCCAAAAGGCACTTTCCACAAGACCAAGAAAGAGACTTCTAATGTGACATCCGTCACCATAAGGTCCATCAATTAACGTGATTATCCGTTAACTTTTCTTTGATCATTCATTCCTCATATTTATTAACTGCTTGTGTGGATATCCTACTTGCTTTAATATCTTTGTGCTTGTGTTTCTTTTGTGAACGTGTGTTATGCTTAAAACTTTTACAAATTTCATCACCATTATCACAAAATATACCATTTTATATAAAATCATTGTCATTAATAATACCATTTTTAAGTGCCAATTATCATTTAATACATTTTTCACATAAATATAACAAACACTTTTAAAGTCGTTTTCAACCGAAACAAACTTTGGGAACTCGGAGGCTAAGTGAAAGGACTAAAATTGACATTTTGTAAACTTGGGATGGGTATAAAAACCCCCATTTCCTATCCATTCTTCATTCTTCGTCTTCTTCACTTCTTCTTCATTCTTCTTCTTCACCTTACATCTTCTTCTTTGCACCAAAACCGCCTTGTTTCGACTCGTTTTCGTCATCTAGACTTCATCTACACCTAGTCTAGTCCATCCTTGCAGGTAGACGACCTTGGTTGTCCCTTTCTTGCTAGTGTTAATGATGTCCATTTCTAGGGTTTCGGGTGTTGAGGTCAACCCGAACACAAGAGGTCGTGTGAGTGCGTGTGACGTCTCTCTGCGTGTGCTTCTTATTTGTGTATGTTAGTAGTGTGTTTCTGGAGGTCCTTGTAGTGTAAAACTCGTGCTCGGAGCAGCCAAAGGCTGCTATGCACTTCAGTAGTCGCGAGCCTGCGGTTCAGGCCACTGGGTCTGTCATGCGACTGAGCCGTGTGACTGGGTGAGTCGTGCGACTGTGTCATTCGGGCGACTGAGTTGTGCGACTGGGAATTTCATGCGACTGAGTCGTGCGATCAAATGAATTTGTGCGATAGAGTCAATGTGGAAGAATGTTGTGTGCGATTGAGTCAATGCGGATGAATGTTGTGTGCGATTGAGTCAATGAGGATGAATGTGGTGTGCGATTGAGTCGTGCGATCGAATGAATGTATGTGATTGTGCGTGTATCGCACGACTGAAGGCCAATAGTACGAATGAAGGTTCAGTCGTACGAATGAAGCTGATTCGTATGAATGAAGGTGGATTCGTGCGTATAGAGGTTAAGTCGTGCGATTGGGTGTTGTGTGGTAGGATTGAATGCCAGTCGTGCGAATGAAGGTTCAATCATACGAATGAAGCTGATTCATACGATTGAAGGTTGATTCGTACGAATGGAGTGTTGAGTGGAGCGTCTGTTCCTATCGTGTGATTGATGACGATGTTTGTGTGAATTTCCTTCTTCAATGTCGTGTAATGATAAGGTAACATCAACACAAATGTCATTGCTCGACCACAAAAATTAAAGTCAACGCTATCAACATGCAAATACTATTCCAAATCAAATCTACCTAACATTTTACAATTAACAACAACTGATTTGTGACTACTAATATTTAATACTTCTCTTATAACAATGAATCTTTTACACAATATCACCAGCAATGGCAACGGTTTCTAGTACTTGGATCTACATAAGATCTAATTCATGTGTCAGCTTGTGGGTGTTACCTGCGACCAGACTTATACAACCCGAACTGACCAAACATACTATTTGCTTCATACATATCATTAATGCTTAACAATAACTGTCTATAGGTGTTTGACCGTTCTTTGCATACAACATTTGGGCAACTTTGAATCATTCATACTTACCACTTAACATGTGAGTTTCATGGCCCCTTTTTATGCTTATACAACTTTTCAATCATTTACAAACATGGGGGAAAAGTATGCTCACCCGTTTTCTATGCTGTACAACTTACATACATTTTACATACTTGGAATCAACGTGATACTGTTTTTACTTATCTGATACATGCTTGGGTCTACTGTGTGGTTCTTTCTTTACAACCATTTAATTCCAGTGTGGGAACCGACGGATAGGTTTTGGTAGTACTACTTGGGTTGACACCCCCACCCTCGTTGTTCGTATACTAGTTTGTACCAACAGTCGCGAGGAATGGGCCTTGGGTGAATATATTCCGACAAGATCTTTGTGTACGTTGGTAGGTTTGGTTGTAAAGCTCATGTCATGTGATTTTGCTTACTCATAACTGTATTCATGGTATTCCGCAGTAATTATTATACAGCAGCAATTACTTATTGAAATTTAAACCTGCGAGCTCACCAAAAATTTTGTTGACCATTTTGAGCATATCTTTTCAGGTGATCATGCTAGTTGAAGATCTAGGTGTGATGCCTTAGTGGAGACCCTAGGATGCATTTTGGGACTAAACATGCTTAACGAACATTGTCTTTCTAAAATTATTGTTGTAGTCTGCTTTGATCATTATACGTTTGATACTTGTTCCCAGGTTGTGGGAAATACATTGCAATGTTATCATATTTGTTTATGTGATTCATTTAACTTGTTCATGCTTATGGCTATGTTGTCGTGAATATTGACTAAACACGACACAAGTCCCCTTGTTGTCGGTTGTAGTCGTGACACGTTTGTCATGATTATCATATTGCATCTCTAATGCTTACCATGTGTTATGACGATCCAGTCTCGTTACATCCCTGTGTTTCCACTCTTAGCGGGGGTGTGACAGACTGGTATTAGAGCTATTGGTTATAGAGAGTTAGGCAATTCACTTGACCTAGACTATGACCTAGGAACCTTCATGTAGATTTGCATGCTAGGGCTGTGATTTTATATCTTGTGTATGTGTTCCTCTTTACTTGATTTGTTTATCTATTTGTTTCGTGATCTTTTCACCCTATGAGAGAGCGTTTGTGCTCACTCTTTTTGGGATGCTTCTATTGGATCTTTCGTTCCCTCTACGCGCCGAGTTGGTTTATCAAATCCAGGTATTAAACCCAAAGAGATCTCCACAGATCATGCTAATGCACTTGACCTTGGACATTGAGATTTACCCTGAGGAGGTTATGTTTGAAACCTCAAAAGAGGAGGAAATAGACAACCTTCGCTAGACTAACGTGATTATATGCATGGGTTTGCAATTATTATGATGGATTACTGTTAGAACATTACCTATACATGGTGTGAGAATTACATGACTTGTATGTGATGTGTGGTAACAACAAGTGTGATATTAACTTGGAATGTTGGACTTTGATGAGTGGTATGGTTAATATGCTTTGAAATGGTTTAAAGCTTATATGTTTACAACTTCTATGATTAGAAAATGCTGCCTTGAAGAGTTACACGCAGCAACAGTGGCGGAAGTGAAGCCCCGAGGGGCAGAGGCAGAGGTAGAGGTAGAGCACCAAGAACAAATAATGGCCCTGCCAGCAACAATCAAGAAACAGAAATGCTGATGTAGCAGCTCTGATCGCTCAACAGCTGGCCGCACTGATCCCGACTATTGTGGCCCAATTGAGCGATGCTCTTCAAAATCACCACCCCCACGGGGTTAGTGGCAATGACAATAAGGATAATGGGAACCCGACTGGGATCGAGAGTAACCAGGAGACCGGGAATGGTGTTACAGCCGGTAATGAAACTAGGGTTCTTAATGAGACTAGGGTTGTTAATGCTAGAAGAGGGTGTTCGTACAAGGAGTTTGTGGCTTGCAAACCGAAAGAATTTTATGGAAAGGGCGGAGCTATAGCCCTAACCAAATGGATTCAGAAAATGGAGGCAGTGATTGACATTAGCGAGTGCCTCGACTACCAGAAAATCAAGTATGCCACGTCCTCACTACAGGGCAAGGCACTAACTTGGTGGAACACTCAGATACAGGCTAGGGGAGAGAATCAGTGATGCAGATGTCATGGGATGAATTTAAGGCCTTAATTACTAAGGAATATTGCCCCCTCAATGAGATGCAGGAACGGGAGCATGAATTCTGGAATCCTGCTATGGTAGGGGCTAGGCACGCAACATACACTGATCATTTTCCTGAGTTGGCAAGATTGGTTCCACATCTGCTCATTCCAAAATCAAAGAGGATCGAGAGGTATATTTGGGGACTTGCGCCTCAAATTCGGGCAATGGTAATAGCAGCTGCTCCTCCTACGATTCCGAGCTCAATTCGGAAGGCTGGCGCTCTAACTGACGAGATGGTGAGAACAGGGGTATTGGGTAGATGAGCAGAGAAGAGAAAAGATATTGGGGAAACGAGCCGGTCGAGTGCCTGGAAGTTTGAAAAAAGGGCCAAGACAACGACAAACTTTGTGGCCGTGATAGAAGGCAGGAGAGAGTATTTTGGGCCGCACCCCAAATGTGATAGGTGCAACTTCCATCACCCCCCAGCAATGCCGTGCTGGGTGTGCGCAAACTGTAGATGCCCGGAGCATCTAGCAAAAGACTACAGAACTGCACCGAACCTGGTGGCACTAGTCAACGCAGTTAACCTCGCCAGGAATGCCAGGGGCTGTTATGAGTGTGGAAGCCCTGATCACTACAGAACATGTGCCCCAGACTGAATCGGGCACCGGGTCAACTAGGGAAAAACTAGCAACCGGTGATGGCCATAGCTGGAAATCAAAGCCCGGGAAATTAGGGAAATGCAGCTCGGGGACGCGCATTTGTCATTGGAGCCAACGATGCCCGTCAGGACCCGAACGTTGTCACGGGTACGCACTTACTCAATAATCACTTTGCATCTATATTGTTTGATACTGGAGAAGACAATAGTTTTATATCTTCTGAGTTTGTACAATTGCTTGATTTGAGTCCTAGTAGGCTAGAAACTAGCTACTCTATAGAAATGTCCAATTGTAGGATTGTTCAGGCTGATGAAATTATTAGAAAGTGCTCGTTGATGTTGGAGGACCATACCTTCAATATAGACTTGATACCCTTTGAGTTAGGAAGTTTCGACGTGATTGTGGGAATGGACTGGTTGTCAAAACACGGAGCTGAGATTGTTTGTACGGATAAAGTAGTACGAATCCCCAAGATCGACCTTCGTTCTGGATATCATCAACAAAGGGTTTTCAAGGAGGACATACCGAAAATAGCGTTTAGAACTTGTTATGGGCACTATGAGTTCTTGGTCATGCCATTTGGGTTGACTAACACACCAGCTGTGTTTATGGACCTGATAAATCGGGCGTGTAAACCTTAGTAGGATTAGTTTGTGATTGTATTCTGTTGGACCAAAAGAACCAATGAGCCAAGATCAGAAAACCTCCAAGTCCCACATGGTATCACAACAACTGCTGAAAGCCTCATTAGTAGTTTGACAAGTGCTGAAGACTTCAACAGCTGAAGATCAAGTGCTGAAGACCTCAACAGCTGAAGAACTAAAGTGCTGAAGTACAACAGTTGAAGAACACAAGTGCTGAAGCTGAAAGACCAAAATACGGAAGTACAACAGCTGAAGAGTTTGACAAGTGCTGAAGATCAACAACTGATGTACAAAGTCTGAAGACAAAGACTGAAGACATCAGCTGATGATATCTACTGAAGTCATCAGCTGAAGAAACACCTGAAGGTCAAAGACTGAAGATCAAGTACTAAAGCCTCAGTAGTTTGTCACAACTGCTGAAGAGTACTTCTTCAGTAGTTGTGATATCAGTAGTTTTATATTTTTATGTTTCAGTAGTTTTGTAAAACGACTGAAGAGCTTGTTCTTCAGTCGTTGTAGTTTCAGTAGTTTTATATTTTGTACTTAACACGCTGATATGTTCTCAGTAGTTGTGAACATTTCAGTAGTTTGTTGAGAATTAGTTATTTTTGTACTAGATCTGCCAGTTGTCACTTTCCGTGATAACAGCAGTGATTGTTGCACTCTATATAAGGAGTGACAACTTATTGTAACTGAGATGAATGAATGGAATGAACGAATGATTTGATTAGAAATATTTTACATCTATAAACATTCCTTGAAATCAGAAATATATATTCTCTCCCTATAACCGTATGCGCTCTTAATGCATACAAGTATCGATTGCTTGCTACAATTTGTCTAATTCCTGTTTGTATTCCGCTGCTTTGAATCCTAATACATCAAACTTGTGATCGCTGATCCTGTCAAATGGTATCAGAGCAGGTTAATCATTGATCGATCTAATAATTGATCATTGAAACTGCTATTCAAGATCTAAGTTTGATTGAATTAGCTTTTGTTTTTGCAAGAAACGGTTATAGAGATTGAGTTTTCTGTATTTCTGCTCATTCATCCTGAGATCTTTTCTTGGTTCTCATTGAGTTTGTTGTGGTCTGTCTAAAACTTTTAGAAGCTTGAAATTGATGCAAAAGCCCATGGAATTCTGGCCATGGCACTGCCAAATGAAATCTATTCTGGGCTAATGCATCATGAAACTGCCCATGACCTCTGGAATGCCTTGAAAGAACAATTTGGAGGAACAGATGAGGTCTTGGAAAATAATAGAGAAATTCTTGCCCAACAATATGAGACATTCTCTCATAGAAAGGGTGAGACACTGACTCAACAATATGAGCGGTTCTCTTGTTTGATCTCTGAACTAAAAATGGTCAAACTTGAATACACCAATATTCAGATGAATAACAGATTTCTCAGATCACTACCTGAGAGATGGGACACATACACTATTGTCCTCTGCTCCAGTGCAAGTTTGGACAAACTATCTCTCACCCAACTCCATGGGAAACTGCTCACTTTTGAGAGAGAGATAGAACAGAAGAGAAAGCTGTCTTCATCTGGAAAGCTCACTGAAGACTTTGTACCAGGCAACACTGCCTTGGTGGGTCATGAGTCAGAATATGCTTCATTTGAATGCCAGTATGATGAGCATATTAATTTCACTTCAAGCACTTCTGATTCGGCATTTGTGAGTGTTGATGGTCAGTTTACTGGGTGTAATAACGACAATCTATGTTTCATTATGGATGATCTCAAGGGGATTGCTGATGATGACTTAGATGAGATGGATATTTTGAGCCAAATGGCCTTGATAAATATCAGATCTCAGAAGTTCTATAAAAGAACTGGAAGAAAATTCCCAGGACTATCTGGCAAAACCAAAGTTGGTTTTGACAAGAGCAAGTTGAGGTGTCACAAATGCCAAAGGCTTGGACACTTTGCAAGAGAGTGTAGATCAACTGGATCTAACTCCACTGCACCCTTTGTGACTTTTCCTGGCAATAGTCAACAACACAGAGGGCAACATCCTGTCACCTCTAGTCATCATCCTCAACAACAATCTCCGGCATATTTTGTTCCTCAGGGTCAAATGCCATATCCGTACCCTTGTTATTACATGCCACAGTCAAATCAAGTGCAAGTTCCTATGGCACCACAACCTCATGCACTACCAGAACCTCAGCCTTCTCAATCTCATCAACAACCTCAACCTCAACAACACAGCTTCTTCACCCCAGGGGTTGTTGACTGGAGCAGTTTACCAGATGACTTGTCTGGTCATGATCAACTGTTCTCAGGTGCTGGTCAACATGGTGGTGACAGTCCTTTTGGGAATCTAGCTCTTATGGCTTTGGAGTCTGCTGATACTGCATTTTCTAATGCCTCTACACCTCAGGTATCACAGGTATCCTCTTAGGCAAAAGCCAGATTACGTTCTGAACAATGCATAGCAGCATTTGCTTCCATTAGAGAAGCAAATGTAGCTCTAATTAATAAGAACATTAAGCTAGAACAAATAATTTCCAAAAACAAAGCTGAGTTTGAGTTTGTGCTTAAAGATAAAAATGATGAGATTTATAAACTGAATTGCCAAATATTGATGATAAGGCTAGAGAAGAAGTACTTCTAGAGAAGTACAAAGATCTCAAAGAAACCCTTGCAGTTACCCAGGTCGAGTGTGATAGATGGGTACAATCATGCAAAGGTTTTGAAATGCTTCTTAGTAAGCAATCTGCTTCAAATGTGAAGTTTGGAATTGGTTACAATCACACTACTCCACCTACAGATTTTACCCCAAGAGCAGAGGTAGAATCTGATGGTGAGAGTGATAACCAATCCATCACATCATGTGATCTACCTTCTGACACAGCACACTCAGAAGTAGCAGTCAGCATCAAGCCCTCTTTGAACCTATCAGCTGATGTTGATGGTTCAAATGCTGACATTCACATGATTAATGAGTTGATCAACTCAGGAGTTAATTCTGAAGGTCCTGAAAGGACTAGATAGCAGGATTTAACATCTGAAGTTCAAACTTCAACTGCTGTCAGTACTGAAGAGAAGAAAACTGGCAGTAGAAAGAGTTTGAAGACTACTAAAGAGGCTGTCAAGAAAGCAAACAATGCTTCCAAAGCATTAAAGAACAAGTCTTCTGTTGCTTCACCCTCTTTAGTTGATGATCAACCTAAGATGAAGAAGAAACCATGTGAAGTATGTGGTTTGTTCAATCATCTTACAGATGATTGTTGGTACAAAAGAGGTTACAAACTCAAACTAAAAGAAGAAATTAATGAGAAAATGGTAAAAATGAAAACTGAGTTTGAAACCACATTTGTATCAGCAACATCAAATCCTGTAACCCTTAAGTCCTCAAAGAAATCCAAAAAGGAAGGGGTTAAACAGGTGACAGCTGAGGGTGCTCAGAAGAAGAAGGTGCAACATAGGAACTTATCAAACTCCACTAGCAATGTGTCTGATGAGCTGAAAGCTTTATCACAAAATCAGACACAGCTGGTGATGATGGTACAACATCTGTTGGGTAGAGCTAACCAACTAGATGCTCCTATGTTGAAACCACAGAAAAGGAGGTCCAAGCCAAATGACTCCTCTTCTACACCATCTTCTTCCTCTCAGCTGTTGTTTCAAATAAACCTGTAAGTTTACCATCTATTGATGAGACCAGGCCCAAAACAAAAAGGTTTGGGTCTCTAAAACTAACTAATTGTTTATTTTTGCAGGGTTCTTCAACATGCCAAAGTAGCATCTGGTATGTAGACAGTGGGGGATCTATGCACATGACTGGGAACAGCTCTCTTCTTCATGACTACTCTCAAGGAAAGAAGGGATTAGTCTCTTTTGGCAATGATGCTAGGGGTTACATCATCGGTAAGGGCTTTGTCTCCAATGGAGAAATCAAATTTGATGATGTTAATCATGTGGAAAATCTCAAGTACAACAGGACAGGAAGAGTGTATGCCTTAGATCTTTCTAAGAAGATAGATCTCAAGGCAATCCTTGCCTATTTTCCAAAGCCTCTTCTCAAGAATCTAAACTGTGGCACAGGAGGCTTGGTCATGTTAATCTCAAAAACATGAATCAGCTTACCACAATAGTTTAGTCAGAGGCTTACCAATAAAGGAGTTCCACTGTGATGAAACCTGCACTGCTTGTTTAAAAGGAAAACAGCACAAAGTCTCATTCACTCCTATTGAAGTGCCCAAGTCCACTGCCTGCTTGCAATTACTGCATATGGATCTATTTGGTCCTGTGAGAGTAATGAGCATGGCAAAGAAGAAATACTGTCTGGTAATTGTGGATGATTACTCCAGATTTGTATGGACTTTCTTTCTACATTCAAAGGATGAGGCTGCTCAGAAAATTATTCACTTTGTGCTTATATTGAGAAGCTGTATTCCCTTCCAGTCAAGTGTATTAGGAGTGACAATGGAACTGAGTTCAGAAATCATACACTTGATGACTTCTATCTTTCAAAGGGAATCAAAAGGCAGTTCAGCATTCCAAGGACTCCAGAACAAAATGGAGTAGTGGAGAGAAAGAACAGGACCCTCATTGAAGCTGCAAGGTCCATGCTGGCTGACTCAGGTTTGCCACTGACCTTTTGGGCTGAAGCTGTCAACACAGCTTGTTATGTGCAAAATAGAGTTTTAGTAAATCAGAGGTTGATGAAGACTCCATATGAAGTTCTCCATCATTTGGCTCCTCTGATTTCATTTTTCAAAGCATTTGGGTGTCCCTGTTTTATTCTCAACACAAAGGATCAACTCCATAAATTTGATCCTAAGGTGGATGCAGGGTACTTTGTTGGTTATTCATCTACTTGCAAGGCATACAGAGTCTTCAACTGCAGAACAAAGATGGTTGAAGAAACTCTACATGTTAAGTTTAATGAATCTCCAAAGGACAAGATTCCATAAAGTCCTGTGGAGTTATTTGATTTGGACATACTGCAATATGTTCCTTATCAAACTCCTGCTGTTGCTCCTGTCAACAGTTCACCACCTGGTGGTACTGCTGATGATGATGATGATGATTGCAGTACTCACCTCTTCAGGTTTAGTGATCAGCTGCCTGACTCAGCTAGACCTGATGTTCCTGTAGCTCCAGTAGCACCATCCACAACAAATGCTGATGAGATCTCTTCGAATTCAACTTCCTTTGAATTACCATCCACTGATTGGTTTCAAGGAAATGATTCACCATCACCATCTATGCTGCTGAGCCGGCTACAAACACTTGCACAGATCTCATTGTGTATCAAGATCTGAAGAATCACCCTATGTCTCAAATCATTGGTGATATCACTGCTGGAGTATCAACAAGAAGTCAATTGTCAAATTTCTGCTTCTATGCTCTCTTCATCAGTCAGCAAGAGCCAAAGAATTATCACATTGCTTTAAAGGACAATGGATGGGTTGATGCCATGCAGCTTGAGCTTCTTCAGTTCAAGAAACAGCAAGTGTGGGAACTGGTTCCTCTACCTCCAGGTAAGTGTGCAATAGGCACTAAATGGGTGTTTAGGAACAAAACTGATGAAAATGGGCTTATTGTTAAGAACAAGGCCAGACTGGTTGTTCAGGGGTTTGCACAAGAAGAAGGTATTGATTATTATTGAAACCTTTGCCCCTGTAGCCAGACTGGAAGCAATTCGATTGTTTTTAGCTTATGCTGCTTATCAAAACCTTAAAGTTTTTCAAATGGATGTCAAAAGTGCATTTTTGTATGGAAAAATTAAAGAAGAGGTTTATGTATGTCAACCTCCAGGCTTTGAGGACAATAAACATCCTAATTGGGTGTATAAGCTTGATAAGGCTCTTTATGGGTTAAAACAAGCTCCCAGAGCCTGGTATGAAACATTATCAAACATTCTTCTGGAAAACAATTTTACTAGAGGCTCCATAGATAAGACTTATTCATTAAGAAAGCTGGGCAGCATAATCTACTTGTTCAAATTTATGTAGATGACATCATTTTTGCATCCTCTGATCCAAAGTTGTGTGATGCCTTTACAAAGTTGATGCAATAGAAGTTTGAAATGAGTGCCATGGGAGAGTTACAATTCTTTCTGGGGTTGCAAATCAACAAAAAGGCTGATGGAATTTTCATTCATCAGTCCAAATATACAAAAGATCTTTTGCAAAAGTTTGATTTACAAAACTGTAAGCCTTGTTCTACTCCCATGTGCAGCACCACACAACTGGATACAGATCAGAAAGGTAAAGTGGTTGATGAAACACTTTACAGATGTATTATTGGGTCCTTGATCTATTTAACAGCTTATAGACTAGATATTATGTTTGCTACATGTGTTTGTGCTAGATTTCAGGCTGCACCTAAAGAGTCTCATCTGATTGCAGTCAAGAGGATCTTTAGATATCTGCAAGGCACTCCATCTCTAGGTTTATGGTATTCTATTGGACATTCTGGTAAATTAGTTGCTTTTTCTGACAGTGACTATGCAGGGTGTAAGTTGACCAGGAAATCAACTTCTGGTGGATGTCAATTCCTAGGCAACTGCTTGATTTTGGCAGAGCAAGAAACAGACCTCAGTTGCTACATCAACTGCTGAAGTAGAGTACATTGCTGCTGCAGTTGTACATCTCAGGTACTCTGGCTTCAAAACCAACTTTTGGATTATAGCATTTCAGAGACTAAGACTCCATTGTTAATGGATAGTGCTTCAGCTCTTTGCATTGTCAAAAATCCAGTCCAGCACTCTAGGACCAAACATATAGAGATCAGACATCATTTTATAAGGGATTGTTTTGAAAAAGGTCTGATTGATCCTAAGTTTGTGCCTAGTGCTGATGAGCTTGCAGACATTTTTACTAAGCCTTTGGATAGTTCAACTTTCCAAAACCTGGTGTTAAGGCTTGGTATGCTGCAGCTAGAATAACTGACAACTACTGATGATCTTACTAATAAGTACTGATGATCATTAGTAACTATGTCACATATAAGTACTGATGAGTCCTTTTCCCTTTAGTAGTTTTTATAACTACTGATGGCTAAATGCCTCATAAGTACTGAAGTACTTCATCTGTTCTAAACTACTGATGCAGTTACAACTACTGCAATCAGTAAAAACAGATAAGTACTGATGTCCTATGAAACAACTGAAATCAGTTAAAAAGACTGATGAATGTGTTGAGGACAGTATGAAACAGCTGAAAAGCTAGAATTGACAAAAACAGCTGAAGAGAACTCTCTCTTCAGTCATTTGTACAACTGCTGTTTCATTCTAAACAACTGAAGCAAAACCACGTCTTCAGTAGTTTCATAACTACTGATGACTAATACCAAGTCTTCAGTTGTTTACAACAGCTGATGACAAAACCACGTCTTCAGTAGTTTCATAACTACTGATGACAAACACCAAGTCCTCAGTGTTTCAATCATCTGAAGTCAAAACCACAGTCTTCAGTAGTTTTCTAAACTACTGATGCCTAACACCACGACTTCAGCTGTTTCAACGTCTGAAAGGATAATACCATGTCAACGGTCGTTTAAAACTACTGATGACTAACACCACATCCTTCAGTCGTTTTCTTACCCGTACCCTATATATATCCCTAACTTAGCTCTCAATGCATCATCTTCTTCAAACCTAACGTTCCTCTCCAAAACTTCCCTCTTCTCAATGGCGTCTATGCAAATTAAACCGCGACACAACTGTGTTGCCTACCTCACTAAATCGCCCATCTGGACTAAGTTCGATACTGCTATCGATCTTATGGTTCAGTCCCAATACAACACGGCATTTCTTCTGAATCCCATATTACATGCCGAATCCTTGCACCAATTTTTGATGAACGTTACTGTTATCACTGGGGAGAACAACACACCATCCCTCCAGTTGGTCGTAAACAACAAAGAAGTAGTCATCACTCCTGCAATAATCCGCCAAATTCTTCAATGAATGATGCTAGCTTCCTGCTGGATATCCGAAGGGCACCATAGATCTATCCTTTGCTCAACATGGATATCAAGGCGATCTCAGTGCCTCCAGTATCATGAAGAAACACTTTAATGACATTGAGCGCCTGATTTTTCACATGGTGAATGTATGTTTGGCCCCTAAGACGTCGTCTTGGGATCAAATGTCGACAAAATGGCAGCAGGTACTATACTCTATTCTTGAGCAACAACCACTTAATTTTTCTGAAATAATATTTTTAGAGCTCAAGGATATGGCTCAAAAACTAACTGCCAACCGTTGGATACTAAATCCACGGTTCATAATGGCCATCATTACAAACCAGCTTAATGCTGAGGGACTTGTTGGCTTGGGAGTCCTTCTACGGCTGTTCTGCCGGAAGTATACTCCCGGCACAACTCTGACCGGACACTCAAAATGGCTGTCAAGCTGCGAAAACCCACGCAGCTGGAACCCACAGCCACCACCTCCAAATCCAAAGTCCCCATCAAACCCACCAAAAAGAAACCCAAAATGGCTACTCAGGGAATTGAGTCCCCTGAGGATGCCCCTGCAACACAAACGCAGGATATATCCACTAGTCCAAACCCCCTAGTGGATACAATGACTCTTCCAGCCACAGCCGCTCAGCTTCCTCTCAACAGGAGCCTGCAGCAACCACACAAGGGGCACCTACATATCTGGGATCTTCCTCACTTGAGGAGATTGCCATTGAAGAGCACCAACCTCCCCAGGTGCACACTGCTTCTATCCCTTCACCCATCAAACCGCCCCTCACAGCCCAACTTTAATAGTTGCACAAGTGCTGACTCAATTGCACTCCTCACCCCCTCCCGAGAAACCACTTACTACTGGGAATACCTCTACAATTGAGGGGGAGGAACACAGTGCACTTGAGAACCCACAGCATAGGGGTTTCCCACTTCTATCTCCTGGTGTAGACAAGGAGCTTAGAATATCTAGTGAGGCTGCCACCTCCTCTGACTCAGCACATGACCAGAGTGAGGCTGGTAACATTGCTAAGACCTCACTAGAGGCAACAGCTGATGATGGACATTGTCCTGAGGCTGGAAGTCCCCAGTACCAAGCACAAGGGGCACATGCACCAACTGGTCTACACCCAGTGCATGTAAATCCTGCTCTAAGCAGGAGGTCAGATGATTCAGTTCGGTGATGATGACCTGGGCTTTTTCTATGATGTTCTTGCCCAGAACACAATCCTTGAAGAGAAAGTCAGTAGGCTGCAAAACCTACTTGACCAACTCTCACAAGGAGAAAGACCATCTGCCTCTACCCACCCACAGATGGCACCTTCACTTGAAGGTTTCCCAAACACTGCACCACTCCAAACTCAACCACCTGCCTCTGCTTCAGGCCCTACCTCTCAGGAACAAAACCCTCCTGAGCAAATAGGTGCTGTACTTCAAATTCCCTCCCTCTCATCACACCCATAATCACTGATATTGTGACTAAAGCCATTGATGAGAGCTTTCCTCAACTTTACAGCCCTGGTTGATGCTGCTGTCCAAAAGACTCTTTCTGCGGTACAAACCCCTTCCTCCAATGCAACCAAAAAGGGGGAGAGTACTGCAGTGAAAGAAAGAAGAGAGGAAAAGAACAGAGGAGAAGAAGGAAGAGAAGCAAGCCCAAGAGGAGGAAAAAGAAAAGCAACCTCTGCTCACTTACAAGCGAAAGAGAAGTACTGATGATCACACTGCTGAAGACAAATCCTTGGAGGAGCTGGTCAAAGAAGCTGACACTACACACAACCGATCCAT
Organism: Flaveria trinervia; assembly: GCA_025506515.1. Taxonomy (NCBI): domain Eukaryota; kingdom Viridiplantae; phylum Streptophyta; class Magnoliopsida; order Asterales; family Asteraceae; genus Flaveria; species Flaveria trinervia. Next base: position 48,918,184 of record CM046441.1, read on the forward strand.
GGATAAAATAATTTAACAACTCTTCAGGCAGGGGTTTGACACAGCCACACTGGATAGTGAGATCAGAAGGTTAGAAGTACAAGAGATACAAACCCGATGGGCAGGGTATGATGCTCTTGAGAAAGAGAGATTGGAAATAATGATCCGCTTCATTGCAAAATACTTAGGAAGATCATTAGTGGAGATTCGCGCGTGGACTAGGGACAGCATCTGGCTATAGCCACCAGAATCTGTCTGTCTGAGCAATTCAACAAAGGGATTATTATGGAAGCCCTTGATGAGGCTGGGGCTGGTAAAAGGTTAGAGATGGCTAAACTCACAAAGGCGAAACTAACTACAAAGATGCTCGATCAACCTTCCCTTCCACCCATTCAAAAGGATCCTATCCCTCAAATCTCCCAACCAATCTCTAAGCCAAAATCCAAATATCTCATTCTTCAAAACCAATTCTTCACCAACCCAACCATCATACAGTGATGTACCCAGAAGGAGGAGAAGGGTGCTGAGGATGGAAGAAGAAGAATAAGAGGAGGATGAAGATGATAGTCTGCACCTCTCTGCTGTTCTGAAGCTACAAACCCCGAAGTCAACCCATGATCACACCTGACTCTCAAAGGGAAATGGTCAGAGTCAAGATAGAAGAAGAAGAACAGCAGAAACAGCACGATGAGCAACTGTTGAAGATGGTTGACAAGGAATTTCCTCCGGTCATCATCTATTCAAGCCATGAAAGGGCATGCTCAAAGGCTGCACACTCTCAGGCACACCTTTCAGTATCAGAAGGAGAGAGGAGAGTATGGCCAGACCCCAGGGTGAGTTCTAGAATCCATAAAAGAACTATCCCACACAGATACAACGGCCAGGTACGAAAAACAATAGAGTCTACCATCATGTTGGCCGTTGTAGTCTCACCTTGGGAAATCATTGATGAATTCAAGAAAGCTCACCAGCAAAGAAGACCCCTCAAGCTTTACTAGAAAACAAGATGATTAAGAAGGGGTTGCTATAAAAAACTTGAAGACATCCAGAAGAATGAGCTCCAGTTACTCCTTGAAGGCAACTATCTTGATGAATTTTATATAGGGAGGTAACTACGGTGGAGCTGAAAAATGGCAGGACCATGAAGTACTTATCAGAGTACTAGGTCCAGAGTTCTTCTTCGAAGGAGGAGCAGAAGAACTCTCTCAGGAGGAACAAGTTGTTCTCCTTGAGGCTTATGTTCGTGAGTCATACAGACTCATTATGGGGAAGTAAATCTCTGAATGGGATAACAACTCTGTGTCCAGTTCCCCAAAACAGAGTTCCCATTCATACTCTGCCAAACAAATATTTGAGATTTCTTCCCAGGCCGGAGCTTACATGGGTTATCTTCTCTACTGATCAAGAAGGAAAAAGACCAACATTTTGCCAGCAATAAGTGGGATAATAAATAAGTTAGAGTTTTGGCTGCATTGGTTCAGGGGGAGTTTGTTGGACCAAAAGAACCAATGAGCCAAGATCAGAAAACCTCCAAGTCCCACATGGTATCACAACAACTGCTGAAAGCCTCATCAGTAGTTTGACAAGTGCTGAAGACTTCAACAGCTGAAGATCAAGTGCTGAAGACCTCAACAGCTGAAGAACTAAAGTGCTGAAGTACAACAGCTGAAGAACACAAGTGCTGAAGCTGAAAGACCAAAGTACTGAAGTACAACAGCTGAAGAGTTTGACAAGTGCTGAAGATCAACAACTGATGTACAAAGTCTGAAGACAAAGACTGAAGACATCAGCTGATGATATCTACTGAAGTCATCAGCTGATGAAACAACTGAAGGTCAAAGTCTGAAGATCAAGTACTGAAGCCTTAGTAGTTTGTCACAACTGCTGAAGAGTACTTCTTCAATAGTTGTGATATCAGTAGTTTTATATTTTTATGTTTCAGTAGTTTTGTAAAACGACTGAAGAGCTTGTTCTTCAGTCGTTGTAGTTTCAGTAGTTTTATATTTTGTACTTAACACGCTGATATGTTCTTAGTAGTTGTGAACATTTCAGTAGTTTGTTGAGAATTAGTTATTTTTGTACTAGATCTGCCAGTTGTCACTTTCCGTGATAACAGCAGTGATTGTTGCACTCTATATAAGGAGTGACAACTTATCGTAACTGAGATGAATGAATGGAATGAACGAATGATTTGATTAGAATATTTTACATCTATAAACATTCCTTCAAATCAGAAATATATATTCTCTCCCTATAACCGTATGCGCTCTTAATGCATACAAGTATCGATTCCTTGCTACAATTTGTCTAATTCCTGTTTGTATTCCGCTGCTTTGAATCCTAATACATCCAACTTGTGATCGCTGATCCTGTCATATTCATAGACGATATACTTATCTACTCCCGATCGAAAGAGGATCACGAAGAACACCTCCGGGCAATACTGGAACTGTTACGGAAGAGAAACTTTTTGCCAAGTTCTTGAAGTGTGAATTTGGTTGCCGGAAGTGAAGTTTTTGGGTCATGTGGTTAACGGGAATGGGATTCATGTAGATCTTGACAAGACTGAAGTAGTGAAGAAATGGGATATGCCCAAACACCTTCACAGACACGGAAATTCTTAGGATTGGCCGGATACTATCGTCGTTTCATCGGGAATTTTACAAAGATCGCTCAAACGTTAACGCTAGTGATGTAGAAAGACAAGAAGTTTGATTGGGGACATGCACAAGAACAAGCGTTCCAAACGTTGAGAGAGAAGTTTTGCAATGCACCAATATTTTCCCTCCCAGACGGAACTGATGATTTTGTGGTATACTGTGATGCTTCACATCAAGGATTGGGATGTGTACCAATGCAGAAGGATAAGGTGATTGCCTATGCTTCACAACAACTTAAGGTGCACGAAAAGAACTCTACAACCCATGATTTGGAGTTGGGCGCTGTAGTATTTGCACTTAAGATATGGAGGCATTACCTGTATGGAACCAAATGCATCATCTACACAGATCATAAGAGCCTCCAATATATCCTGGATTAGAAGGAACTTAATATGCGCCAGCGGCGTTGGGTGGAACTACTTAGGGACTACGATTGTGAAATCCGGTATCATCTGGGGAAAGCTAACGTGGTGGCTGATGCTTTAAGCCGTAAAGAATGCGCGAAACCACTACGCGCTCGAGCATTGGGGTTGACGATTCAAAGGAATTTGAAAGCTCAGATCCAAATTGCACAAAGTGAGGCGTTGAAAGAAGAAAACCTTGCGGGAGAAGAATTCAGAGGGTTGGATAAACAAATGATTTGGAAGGATGATGGTATACAGTACTTTGTAGATCGTATATGGGTACCCAGATGGGGAGGTGTACGTACCTTGGTCATGGATGATGCACACAAGACGCGATATTCTATTCATCCTGGTGCAGACAAGATGTACCACGATCTCAAGGATCTGTACCGGTGACCAGGCATGAAGAAAGACATTGCCATTTATGTAAGCCGATGCTTGACATGCTCGAAAGTTATAGCTGAACATCAGAAACCATCAGGATTATTGCAGCAACCTGAAATTCCCGAGTGGAAATCGGAGAACATAGCTATGGATTTTATTACCAAACTCCCTAGAACAAGCAGCGGGCATGATTCGATATGGGTCGTAGTGGATCAAATGACAAAGTCAGCTTATTTCTTGTCGATCCGAGATGACTAAAAAATGGATAAATTGGCAAGATTGTACATGAAAGAGGTCGTGACAAGACATGGAGTACCGGTGTCGATCATATCCGACCATGACAGCCAATTTACTTCATGATTTTGGCAGACACTACCGAAAGCGATAGGCACTCGATTTGATATGAGCATAGCCTATCACCCTCAGACAGATGGCCAAAGTGAACAAACTATACAAACGCTTGAACACATGTTGCGGGCGTTTGTAATCGACTTTGGTGGTAGTTGGGACACTCATTTACCGTTGATTGAGTTCTCTTACAACAACAGCGACCATACGAGCATTGGATGTCCTCCATTTTAAGAGTTTTATGGAAGAAATGCAGATCTCCCGTTTGTTGGGCCGAGATTGGTGAAAGTCAACAAACAAGCCCAGAGATGATTCAAGAAACAACCAACAAGGTTTTACAAATCAAAGACAGACTAAAAGCTGCTAGAGATCACCAAAAGAGCTATGCCGACAACCGTCGGAAGCCTATAGAATTTAACATTGGAGATCACGTTTTACTCAAAGTCTCTCCTTGGAAAGGAATTGTTCGGTTTGGAAAGAAAGGGAAGCTAGCCCCAAGATACGTAGGACCGTTCGGGATTACAGAAAGAATTGGTCCAGTGGCTTACCCATTAAGGTTACCACAAGAACTCAGCAGCGTACATGATACTTTCCACATGTCAAACCTCAAGAAGTGTTTGGATGACGAATCACTTCACGTACCGATTGAGAACATCAAGACTAACAAAAAGCTTCATTTTGTTGAGGAACCCATTGAGATCATGGATCGAAAGGTCAAGCAATTGAAGCGCAGTATAATACCAGTTGTTCGCGTGAGATGGAATTCAAAACAAGGGCAAGAGTTTACTTGGGAATGGGAAGATCAGATGAAACTTAGATATCCACATCTATTCGAGGATGACATTCTTGGACCTAACACCAGCTGAATATCGGGATGAAATTCTCTTAACTTGGGGATACTGTGACATTTGTCACCATAAGGTCTGTCAATTAACGTGATTATCTGTTAACGTTTCATTGATCATTCATTCCTCATATTTATTAACTCCTTGTGTGGATATCCTACTTGCTTTATTATCTTTGTGCTTGTGTCTCTTTCGTGAACGTGTGTTATGCTTAAAACTTTTACAAATTTCATCACCATTATCACAAAATATACCATTTTGTATAAAATCATTGTAATTAACAAAGCCATTTTAAGTGCTAATTATCATTAAATACATTTTTAACATTAATATAATAAACACTTTTAAAGTCGTTTTCAACCGTAACAAACTTTGGGAACTGGGGGGCTAAGTGCACGGACAAAAATTGACATTTTGCAAACTTGGGATAGGTATAAAAACCCCCATTTCCTAGCCATTCTTCATTCTTCATCTTCTTCACTTCTTCTTCATTCTTCTTCTTCACCTTACATCTTCTTCATTGCACCAAAACTGCCCCGTTTCGTCTTGTTTTCGTCGTCTAGACTTCATCTACAACCTAGTCTACTCCATCCTTGTAGGTAGACAATCTTGCTTGTTCCTTTATTGCTCGTGTTATTGCTGTCCATTTCTAGGGTTTCGGGTGTTCACAATAGGTCATGTGGGTGCGTGTGACGTCTCTCTGCATGTGCTTCTGTTTGTGTATGTTAGTAGTGTGTTCTGGAAGTCCTAGTAGTGTAAAACTCGTGCTCGGAGTCGAGAACCGAGGCTGTTCTGCACTTCAGTAGTCGAGAACCTGCAGTTCAGGCGACTAGGTCTGTCATGCGACTGAGCCATGCGACTAGTTGAGCCGTGCGACTGGTTGAGTCGTGCGACTGAGTCATGCGACTTTGTCATCCGAGCGACTGAGTTGTGCGACTAGGAATGTCATGAGACTGAGTCGTGCGATCGAATGAATGTGTGTGATTGAGTCAATGCAGATGAATGTTCTGTGCGATTGAGTCAATGCGGATTAATGTGGTGTGCGATTGAGTCGTGCGACCGAATGAATGTATGTGATTAAGCGTGTATCGCACAACTGAAGGCCAATCGTACGAATGAAGATTCAATCATAGGAATGAAGCTTATTTGTATAAATGAAGGTTGATTCGTGCGTATGGAGGTTATGTCGTGCGATTGGGCTGTTGTGTGGTACAACTGAATGCCAGTCGTGCGAATGATGGTTCAATCGTACGAATGAAGCTGATTCGTATGATTGAAGGTTGATTTGTACGAATGGAGTGTTGAGTCGACATTTGGTCCTATCATGTGATTGACGATGTTGTTTGTGTGAATTTCCTTTTTGAATGTCGTGTGATGATAAGGTAACATCAACAAAAATGTCATTGCTCGACCACAAAGATTAAAGTCAATGATATCAACATGCAAATACTATTCCAAATCAAATGAACCTAAAATTTTACAATTAACAACTTATTTATGACTACTAATATTTATACTTCTCTTATAACAATGAATCTTTTATGCAATATCACTAGCAATGGCAACAGTTTCTAGTACTTGGATCAACATAAGATCTAATACGTGTGTCAGCTTGTGTGTGTTACCCGCGACCGAACCGATACAACCCGAACTGTCCGAACATTAGTATTTGCTTCATACATATCATTAATGCTTAACAATAACTGTCAATAGGTGTTTGACCATTATTTGCATACTATATTTGGGGAACCTTGAATCATTCATACTTACCACTTAAGAAGTGAGTTTCGTGGCCCCTTTTTATGCTTATACAACTTTTTAGTCATTTACGAACACGGGGGAAAAGTTGCTTTCTATGCTATACAACTTACATACAATTTACAGACTTGGAATCAACGTGATACTGTTTTGTGAGTACTTATCTGATACATGATTGGGTCTCATGTGTGGTTCTTTCTCTACAACCATTTAATTCCAGTGTGGGAACCGACGGATAGGTATTGGTAGTACTACGTGGGTTGACACCTCCACCCTCGTTGTTGGTATACTAGTTACTACCAACAGTCGCAAGGAACGGGCCTTGGGTGAATATATTTCGATAAGATTCTTTCTGTACGTCGTTAGGTTTGGTTGTAAAGCTCATGTCATGTGATTTTTTTTACTTATAACTGTATTCACGGTATTCCGCAAAAAAATTATGTAACATCAATTACGTATTTACATTTAAACCTGCAAGCTCACTAACAATTTTGTTGACCATTTGAGCATATCTTTTCAGGTGATCATGCTAGTTGAAGATCTAGGTGTGCTGCCTTTGTGGAGACCCTAGGATGCATTTTGGGACTAAACATGCTTAACGAACATTGTCTTTCTAAAATCATTTTGTAGTCTGCTTTAAACATTATACGTTCGATACTTGTTCCCGGGTTGTGGGAAATACATTACAATGTTATCATCTTTGTTTATGTGATTCATTTAACTTGTTCTTGCTTATGGCTATGTTGTCGTGAATATTGACTAGACACGACACAAGTCCCATTGTTGTCGGGTGTTGTCATGACGCGCTTGTCATCATTATTATATTGCATCTCTAATGCTTACCATGTGTTATCATGATCCGTCTCGTTACATCCCCGTGTTTCCGCTCTTAGCGGGGGTGTGAAAATTTGAAGCAACCTTTTGTTCTTCTCTACTGGTTTTGGTGGTGGTGTTCTTACACTCCCTTTCCCTTTCCCCTAATGTGCCCTTTACCCTTGGCAACATTTGCCTCGGGTGTGGGGTGATGCCTCTTCTTTTTCCCACCATCATTAATGGTGAGAACGGGTAAAACCCTTTTACCCATGGCCGCCTCGGTAGTTTTAAGCATAGAGTGAAGCTCACTTATGTTCTTGTCCCACCCGTTCATGTTATAGTTCATGACAAAGTTGTTAAACCTTTTTGACAAAGAGTTGAGGATCAAATCCATAGCCAACTCTTTCGAGATGGGACAATTTAGCCTTTCGAGGCGGTTGATGTGGCTTTTCATCTTAAGTACAAAAGATGAAACAAATTGGGTCTCGTCCATATGACACGCATGGAGTGCTCGAATCGTTTCGAAGCGCTCAACTCGTGCTTGTTGTTGGAACGTTTCCTTCAACTGGGTTATCATGTCGTATGCTCGATGATGTTCATACTCCTTTTGGAGATCTGGAGTCATACTCGCCAGCATGAGGCAAGACACTTGGACCGAGTCCCCAGTGTATTTTACCCAATTATTGTAGGTCTCCTCATCATCCTCACTAGGTTGATCGGAATCGGATCTTCTAATATATTGATCGTTTCTCTTGCTTGAGAACAATTCTCAAGTTTCAAAACCAATCAATAAAGTTATTATGATTTAGATGCTCCCTTTGGAGAATGGTCCTTACTGATAGTAAGTGAGCAGACGGGATTTCATTGTTTTCATTATTGTTGGTGGCCATCTACACAATATAATAAAGTTCAATTTTAGTAATTTCGATGTTGTCCATATTTTAATAATTAAAACCCCTTTAAAGTGTCTTACACAAATTTAAATCTAGAATCCAACGTTACATTTAAACAGTAGTCAGGTGACCTTTATCCCATTATTTAAATTAACAAGGTAGTCAATGTTTTGATAATTGCAACCCTTTGCAACTTCTAGGGTATGCGATCGACTTTAAAACATCATATGTATAGTCGGCATGTTTATCCCATCAATATCTTTGTAAACCATATGGTAGGTGATCCATTTAACATGGTTTGCAAATCAAGTTTCCCTACCTGCACACACGTATGAGTTTTCCAACATAAGTGGTTAGGTGAGCTTTATCCCACAAATATGTTGTCCCCACCTCAAGTCACAAGTTCTCTCAAAACGGTTAGGTAACCTTTATCCCATTATGAGTTTCCAAATGACTCAAGTGTTGTGCAACAGGACGGTGCTAACTTGTTTTAAATTTTTTTTAAGTTTTCATAATCTTAGTTTAGAAAACTCTATGTACCTTATATTTGCATGTTTTCAAAAACAAGGTGCCCTATGGTTCACTAATAGTAAAACCTCTTTTAGTAAAACCATTAATCCTTTTAATAACCTTTTATTAACCACTTATTGATAAAGAACCATCGAAATTTCAGCTTGTTAAGTTGTTAATGAGTTTGTAATGCGTATCCAAATATCAACCAAACAATCAAATAACAATCATCCAAACAAGCATAAACATACACACATGAGTGCATAACCATACCCACCTAGTTGACCACACTTGTTTGCCATCACCAGTGTTGTCATAAGATCTTTCCTAAGGGTTGAGATGACACATCAAAATTCGTCCATGAACTCCCACTTGAATCCACATCCAAAACTTCAAGTGTCCATATCTTTTGTGTCCTTCTTTGAGTCTTCATCTTGTGCATCTTCTTTTACAAAAATCATATCCTAATACAATTTTTCTAATAAAAGAAATGCACCTAATCTATTATTACATAACCAAACGAATAATAAATTACAACCCAAAATACAAAACACAAAACTACAACCCTTACAAGAATCAAAACCAACATGACATACAACAATCAACCAAAACCAAACACATAAGGCCAAAGCTATGTTATACACCATAAAGAGAAACATATTCAACATCCAAGATCAACAATGAACCCCTTATTTCAGCCCCAAAGTTTCAGCCAACATAAACTAAAACTTTAAGGTTGTTCAAACAACACAATCAACCATTTGATGTAAATCTTTCAAGGTTTATACTAAAGCATGGAAGATTAAACCTTGAAACATAAGGGATTCATGCACCCACAACAAAACAGCCCATAATGGGTTGAAAACGTCCATGAAAACTAACTTTTCAACACATTTTGAAGCACACATTCACATAACCAGCTCTAGATGCCATTGAATGGTTTTGCAACAAGTTAATCAAAGCAAGTTAAACACTTTTAAACTTGTAAAACACAGTGGAAATATGAATTAATCATGTTGTTACATTCTGAAATTTTTCATCATTCAAAACATAAACAAAACCCAAGAATGTGGATCATATAAATATATGTGAAAAAGTGTGCCATCAAACCAAAATCAACCATAGGATGTTCAATGATACAACCTTTCTTGCACAAGATGTTATAGATGTATAAGAAGAAGAAGATGGTGTTCTTGAAAGTTCAGCCCCCAAGAGAGAAGCCTCAAGTAGTGATGCCCACAAGCTCTTCCAAAGACCTAGCAAGTTAGGGAGCTCAACACCAAAACTCTAGAAATATACTATCAAAGAGAAAAGAATTTTCAGCCTATTTTGAGCTTCAAATCTGAAAATTCTGCAATGGTATTCAGAGAGTTCTTGTTAAGTTGTGTAAGGGAGAAAAGTGTGAATGATAGAAGAGTGTTGGAGAGGGGAAAGTATTGCAAAGACCAAGACTAAAATGGCTGGTCCCCAAGACCTTTTGGGCGGCCAAAATAACCCATGCAAATGGGTTTTCCCCCTCATTTTAATTTTATAAAAAGTTACACTCTTAACCATTAATTTTATAAAATTAAAACCTCTTTAATTTTATAACTGTTGGGTTTTGCTACATGTTAATCAAACTAGTTTAACCATTTAAACTTAAAAAAATCACAGCGGAAAGGTGTCAAAGATATGGTTAGTAATCTGAAAAATTTTCACCATTTTGAACACAAACAAAACCCAAGAAAGGATCATAAACATATATCAAATAGTGTGCTATCAAACAAAACAAAACAACCATAGGGTGTTCATAGAAATAACCTTTCTTGAACAAGTGTTGTAGATGTTGGAGAGGAAGATGAAGATGATGATGATGTTGAATATCCAGCCCCCAAGAGAGAACCTCAACTTGTGATACCCACAAGTCTTACAAACACCTTGCAAGTTAGGATGCACAACACCTCAACTCTCTACCAATGCTCCTTGAAAGATCCAAAATTTTCAGCCCTTTTAAGCCTTCAATCCGAAATTTCAGCCCTGGTTTTGAGAGATAACTTTTGCTTGTGTGTGAGAGAGAAGAAGTGTGCAAAGAAGAGTGAAAGAGAGAGTTTCTTCAATTGTCCAAGACAAAAGAAAAGAGACCCCTCACTAACCAAGGGGGCGGCCGAAAATGCTTTACGAAATGGGTTTCCCTCCATTTTGTAATTTTATAAAATTGCACTCTTTTAAGTTATTAGTTTAAACAATTAAAACCTATTTTAATTTTATAACAATAACACACTTTTATTTGTTATTATTTAACTAACTTAAATAATGAAACAAATAAAATTCTCATGAACAAATTATCCATATAATATTGTTCTTTTACAAAGCAAAGTTCTAGAAAACCAATTTTCTAGATTGGTGTCAATGTTTATTTGTATGATCTCATCAACAATAAACATATATTGGTATTTGGGTAGCTTGTTATTGGGTATGACCCGACTTGGATCATAACATACTAACCGCATCAATCTTGTACGTGTCTTGGGCATACAAGATCCAACAATCTCCCACTTGCATAAGATTCATAAAAGATTGATGCAAGCAGTAAATACCGCCTAACAATGGTTTACTATCCTTAATACGTATGAGTAAGTGCCATTCAATAAGATCATCCTCTTCAAGTACAATACTTGAAATGTTTTATGTGAATCAATCATCTATCATCTTTTCGCAGATGTCATGTTAAATCCTAGAGACACAGACGATCATTCTCCATTAATTTAACTTTATCAGGCCTTAGACATCTTACCCTGAACGAATAAGAGGGACAAATCCCATCTTGACAACATATGTCTCTCACAATTACCTTATATCATACCTGAACTCAGACTTATCTACTGCCATGTTTCAGAACAGCGAAGAGCTAAGTCAAAGTATAATATTATGTAAATATCAAGACCCAATATGTACCTCAGGTCAAAGGATACCAAATGATGTTCGCCTTTACTCAAAATTACTTATGATCAATCAGAAAGATTCCATGTAGTAATATTTGAGATGCAGGTCAGTCCAATATTTGCATCCCACAAATATCTATGAGCTTTGGCAGCAACCTTTTTCTCTACATTCATCTATATGAATGTCTACTAATCCAAGTTCATAATAGCATTACCTTCATGCTTGTTCCCACAAGTATGAACAACTACAGACATTCTGAGTAAATACTTTACTCATGGATTTTAAACATGCAAAATAGGAATATTAGTTGAATCATTATAACCGAATAATTCATTCAAGTAATAAAGGGTTACAATATATCAATACAAAATTAAAGATCAAATCCAGTCACTAGAATATTGAAGTCCTATGGCACAAGCATGACTTTCATGCTTTGCCTTTTCAAGAAGCTTCATGAGTGGATCCGCAATGTTTTGATCCGTGTGAACTTTGCGAATACATATCTTTCCCTTTTCAACTTCATCCCTTATGTAGTTGAATCTTCGTTCAATGTTCCTAGTCTTTTGATGTGCATGGGGTTCCTTGATTTGAGCAATCGCACCCTCGTTACCACAAAGAATTTCTAGGGGGTCCTGAATGGAAGGGACCACCCCTAGATCGGCAATGAACTTCCTTAACCATGCAACTTCCTGAGCTGCTAATGAAGCGGCGATGTATTCTGACTCTGTAGTTGATAATGCCACCACATCTTGCTTAGTGCTCTTCCAAGAGATTACTCCTCCATTCAAGATGAAAATGTACCCCGATTGTGATCGTGAATCATCCCGATCAGTTTGGAAACTCGCATCCGTGTAACCCTTTACTACGAGTTCTTCCTCACCATATCCATAGATTAGGAACATATCTTTAGTCCTCATTAGGTACTTTAGTATGTTCTTAACAACCATCCAATGACTGCTTCCAGGATTTTGTTGGTAGCGGCTTGTCATGCTCAAAGCGCATGACACGTCCGGTCTAGTGCATATCATTGCATACATGACAGATCCTATAGCAAACGCATACGGATTCCCTTCATGTTGTCTTGCTCATCCTTTGAGCTTGGACATTGAGTCTTACTCAATATTGTTCCTCTTTGAATAGGTACGGTACCTTTCTTAGAGTTTTCCATCTTGAACCTTTTCAAGATCTATCAATGTAAGCACTTTGATTCAAACCTATGAACTACCTTGATCTATCCCTATAGATCTTCATTCATAAAATTTAGGCAGCTTCACCAAGATCCTTAATAGAGAAATGGCTTCCAAACTGGCTTTTACACCTTCCATGGTTGGAATGTCATTTCCAAATAGTAGGATGTCATCGACATACAATACTAAGAAAATGTTGATTCTCCCACTAGCGTTCTTATATACACATGCTTCATTAGCGTTTTTGATGAACCCAAATTTGGTTATTTCTTCATCAAAACGGTGATTCCGACTCCTTGATCCTTGCTTCAATCCATAGATTGATTTCTTTAACTTGCATACTTTGTTAGGATGTTTTGAGTTGACAAAACCTTCAGGCTGAACCATATAGACATCTTCCTCAAGATATCCATTTAGAAAAGCCGTTTTGACATCCATTTGCCAAATCTCATAATCATAATGAGCAGCTATGGCAAATAATATCCTAACATAATTTAGCATTGCAATTGGTGATAAAGTCTCATCATAATCAACCCCTTGAGTTTGAATGAAACCTTTTGCTACAAGTCTAGCTTTATAAGTATCCAAGTTTCCATGCGTATCGGTTTTCTCTTCTTGAAAACCCACTTACTTCCAACTATGTTGGAGTTAAGAGGTGGTTCAACAAAGTCCCACACTTGGTTTTCATACATGGATTGCATGTCAACGTTCATGGCTTCACGCCATTTGTCACAATCCAAATTGGACATTGCATCACGATACGTGGTTGGTTCATCGGAATCAACCACATAGCATCCATCTACGAAAAATCCATATCTTTCAGGTGGATTACTAATCTACCAGATCTGGGACGTTTTGTGTATATTGATCAACCACTTGATCATTTTCAGCATCCTCATGATGAGTGCTAGTGTCAACCAAACTTTTATAGGTTTGTGGTTCTTGATCCTCCTCAAGATCCACAGTTCTACTGCTAGTTCCTTCCGTAAGGAACTTAGCTTCTAAAAACTCAGCCTTCTTGGCAACAAACTCCTTTTGTTCCAATGGATCATAGAAATAATATCCCATAGAATCTCTGGGATATCCAATGAATATACACTTAGTGGAACGACTATCTAGCTTGTTTGAGGTGGGAGTCTTAACATAAGCCTCACAACCCCATACCTTTAAATATGACAGTGATAGAACTCTTCCATGCCATATTTCAAAAGGTGTCATTTCCACTTTCTTGGTTGGGGCCATATTCAAAATATGGGCCACAGAGAGCAAAAGTGAAACACCAAAATGATAGAGGCAATGAGCTTCTAGCCATCATAGATCGAACCATATCTAATAGAGTTCGATTTCTCCTCTCGGACACACCATTTTGTTGTGGTGTTCTAGGTGGAGATAGTTGTGAGACAATACCACAACTTTTAAGATGGTCTCTAAAAGCATCACTTAGGTATTCACCTCCTCTATCGGTGCGGAGAATTTTTATTTTCTTGTTGAGTTGATTTTCTACTTCATTTTGGAAGATTTTGAACATTTCAAAAGGTTCATCTTTGTGTCTTAACAAGTACACATAACCATATCGACTATAGTCATCGTTAAGGTAATGAAGTATCTTTCATGGTACCTAGTCATTGGCTTAAAGGACCACATACATCCAAATGTATGATGCCTAATAAATCTTTTGCTCATTCGGACTTGCCACTAAAAGTTGCCTTAGTCATTTTACCTTGTAAACAACAGTCACATACATCGAATGAATCATATTCATTTGCTTTTAAAAGACCATTCTTTTGAAGTGTTTGTATGCACTTCTTGTTTATATGACCAAGACGGAAATGCTAAAGATAGGTATCACTCAAATCCAATTTGAGTTTCTTAGTGGTGGTTTGGTACAATGAGCTATCATATAATGTGTTTTCACGAACCAATTCATAAATACCATTAACAGGAATAGCTTTAAAATAAAATATGCTATTTAAAGAAACATGAATTTCATTCTCAATAAATGAAAAAACATAACCATATTGTCTTGATTGGGCAACAGAAATAATGTTCCTAGTCAAACTAGGAGCATACAAAATATTGTTCAAAATTACTTCCAAACCATTTGGAAGCTTCAAGATGTAGTCCCCTTGGCCTTCAACTTGAACCTTTGCCCCATTCTTGAAGTCTCCTTTCTTGAATTCCTTACTTCTTTTGAACCCTTGCTATAAGTTGTAAATATGAGTTCCACATCTGGTATCCAATACCCATGTGTTAGAGGATATTAAATTTAGACCAATATGGATCATGAAAATTGTACCTGAGGTTTGCCCGACATCCCTCTTTGCTTGCAACATTTTGAGATGGATTGGCCAATTTCTTGCCCAATGTCCAATCTCCCCACACTTAAAGCATGGGTCATTTGAAGCAACTTTTGCTTCTTCTCCCCTGGTTTTGGTGGTGGCGCTCTTATCACTCCCTTTCCTTTTCCCATAATGTGCCCTCTACCCTTGGCAACATTTGCCTTGGGTACGGGCTGAGGCCTCTTCTTGTTCCCACCTTCATTGATGGTGAGAACGGGTAAAACCCTTTTACCCATGGCCACCTCGGCAGTTTTGAGCATAGAGTGAAGCTCACTTATGTTCTTGTCCCACCCGTTCATGTTATAATTCATGAAAAAATTGTCAAACCTTTTTGACACAGAGTTGAGGATCAAATTGGTAGCCAACTCTTTTGAGACAGGACAATTCAGCCTTTCGAGGCGGTGAATGTGGCTTTTCATATTAAGTACATAAGATGAAACAGATTGGGTGTCGTCCATACGACACGCATGGAGTGCTCAAACCGTTTCGAAACGCTCAACCCGTGCTTGTTGTTGGAACGTTTCCTTCAACTGGGTTATCATGTCGTACGCTCCATGATGTTCATACTCCTTTTGGAGATCTGGAGTCATACTTGCCAACATAAGGCAAGACACTTGGACTGAGTCCTCGGTGTATTTCACCCAATTATTATAGGCCTCCTCATCATCCTCACTAGGTTGATCGGGAATTGGATCGTCTAGTATGTATGATCGTTTTTCTTGCTTGTGAATAATTCTCAAGTTTCGAAACCAATCAATAAAGTTATTATGGTTTAGACGCTCCTTTTGGAGAATGGTTCTTATTGATAGTCAGTGAGCGGTCGGGATTTCATTGTTATCATTATTGTTGTTGGCCATCTACAAAATATAACAAAGTGCAATTTTAGTAATTCGAATACTGTTCATATTTTAATAATTAAAACACCTTTTAAGTGTCTTACACAATTTTAAATCTAGAATCCAAAGTTACATTTAAATAGTGGTTAGGTGACCTTTATCCCATTATTTAAATTAACAAGGTAGTCACCGTTTTGACAATTGCAACCCTTTGCAACTTCTAGGGTATGGGATCGACTTGAAAACATCATATGTATAGTCGGCATGTTAATCCCATCAACACCTTTGTAAACCATATCGTAGGTGATCCATTTAAGATGGTTTGCAAATCAAGTTACCCTCCTTGCACACACATGTGAGTTTTCCGACATAAGTGGTTAGGTGACCTTTATCCCACAAATATGGTATCCCCACCTTAAGTCACAAGTTCCCTCAAAATGGTTAGGTGACCTTTATCATATTAAGAGTTTCCGAATGACTCAAGTGTTGTGCAAAAGGATGGTGTTAAAGTTTTTTATAAAAGAAATTAAAGTTTTCATAGTCTTAGTTTAGAAAACTCTATGTATCTTATATTTGCATGCTTTAAAATACAAGGTACCCTATGGTTCACTTTTAATAAAACCTCATTTATTAAAACCATTAATCCTTTTAATAACCTTTTATTAACACTTAATGATAAAGAACTATCAAATTTTTAGCTTGTTAAGTTTGTTAATGAGTTTGTAATGCATATCCAAATATCAACCAAACAATCAAACAACAAACATCCAAACAAGCATAAACATATAAACATAGCTGGATAACCAAAGCCACTAAGTTGACCACACTTGTTTGCCATCACAAGTGTTGTCATAAGGTCTTTCCTAAGGGTGAAGATGACACATAAAAATGTGTCCATGAACTCCCACTTGAATCCACATCCAAATGCTTCAAGTGTCCATGTCTTTTGTGTCCTTCTTTGAGTCTTCATCTTGTGCATCTTCTTTTACAAAATCACATCCTAATACAATTTTTCTATAAAGCCCCGATCCCGAAAACTTCACAGTTGGTCATTCATAGCAATTAAAACATTAAATATTACAAATAAACGAGCTTAAGCAGTGGAAATAATTTATCAAAAGCCATTCATTTCATTTAAACCACTGTTGTTGAGCAATACATCATCGTTTTACTCATTACAAAACACTTGTTTATATGCATTACAAAACAACAGCATCACAGAGTACGAATGGATGTCAGACTTTCCCTACCGAGTAGCATCACCCTCGTGCCATCCTCAGCAATAATTACCTGCCAACTGAAAATGTATAAAATTCAGTGTCGCTGAGTGAGCTCTAGTTTTATAAGTAATAAAATACTTTCTATATGTTGTATAAGAAAATACCCTTTTCTATAAAATACAACTCTATATTGTATATGCGAGCGCGCATCAACTATATGAACAAATATTGTCCGTTCTCTTTATTGTATGCCTTGTCTGTTCTGTAAACTTTTATATTTATGTTTCACTTTCTGGATGGACCAGTGAGCAATACCCCAACTATATGTGCGATGGAAAACAGGTGATGGGCCATCTATATCCCTCGAAAGGGTCAACTATATCCCCCGAACGGGGAAACTATATTCCCCGAAAGGGTCAACTGTATCCCCCTAAAGGGTTCTGTGTACTATGTACAAGGCCAACCCAATCACCCAGGGCATGCTGCAAAGGTCCTGCCAATTTCAATTGTTTGACCCTGTGTGCATAATAGGGTAGCTAACGACAACATGGTCGTGTACCTCCTATAAGCTTGCAAGACTTGTTAACATTTTCATTAATGTTCCTTTTCTTTTCTTTATTGCTCTTTCACTTTATTATTACGATATACTTTACGTTATGATAATAAAATACCACGTAAAGTCACATACTATAAGTAATAATAATAATAATAGCAATAACGGTAATAAGGAACAATCATAATCAATCATATCATCCATGAAACATCATCATCAATAAGCCCTTAGTCAACCTCGATCAAAACCCTAAGGCACAGACACCTAGAAATATTCTGTAAAAATTTCAAAGTCTTAGGCGCATGGGAACTATTTGGGCGCATGAGTCCTGTTTGGGCGTTTCATCAGTATGTACGCCCATCAGCCAACACTTAATCATTTTCACTTTAGGCGCATGAGCTATTCAGGCGCATGGGCACTACTTGTGCGTATGAACACTTAGACGCATGAGTAATTCAACCGCATGGACACTTAGGCGCATGAGCCACTTGGGCGCATGGGCACTATTGCGGCGCATGGCCCTACACTTGGTCGTCCAGCTAACATTTCTAGATGCATGGGCCACTATTCAGGTGCATGGGCTGTACTTGATCATTTCTATGGTAATCTTAGGTGCATTGGCTACTGTTTCGGTGCATGGATTACACTTAATTCTTTCTAAGGCATTTTCAGGCGCATGAGCCTTATCTAGGCGCATGGACCTTCTGGTCAACATGTTTCCAGTATGTTTTCAACCCAATCATCAAATCCATCTATTCTAAGGTTAATGTGGCTATTCTAAACATGAATAACCTATAAGCATTCAAGAATCACATTCAATCATACACATTACATACAGGCATACATACTCAAACATTAGAAAATCTTTTACATACATTTTTAGCACCAAAGATGTTTGAAAGCAAGTAAAAACCAGGGTCTAGAACTCACCTGATGCAACTTGGGTGTTTCTTTATTTCTAACCCACTTGCAACGAGTTCAAACATCTAAAACAACACCACACACACACACACCCGAGCACAAACACAAACACATAAGCACATAAGCATGTAACCGGGATAAAACCCGTCATAAACATGTAAAAACCAAGAATTCTTACCTTGAATTCGTTCACTTCTTCTTCTTCTTCCACAAGCCAAGAGTTTCTGCTCTCCTTCTGTGTTTCTCTCTCTAAAGCCGAGGAAGATGTTGATGTGAAGTGAGGGTGGGCGGCCATGCCCACCTTTACACCAACTTTTCAAAGATTTTTGTCCTTTTTACACTTTTAGTCCCTCCACTTGGACTGAATTGCATTTCTTTTTTTATTCATTATTTCTTGTCTTTTAAAAATAACCGAGTGTTACAAGTCCACCCCCTTATGTAGGGTTCGTCCCTGAAACCTGTTATTCCTCAAACAGACGAGGAAAATGTTGCCTCATCTCCTCCTCAGTCTTCCAAGTAGACTCAAATCCCTTCCTGTGCTTCCACTGTACACGCATAAGAGGAACCATTTTATTTCTCGGCCTCTTCATTTTATGATCGATGATTGCCACTGGTTTCTTCATATAATTGAACCTTTCATCAACTTCAGTGTCCTCCAATGGAAAAATCATGTCTTCATCGGCTAAGCACTTTCTCAAATGAGATACATGGAATGTCGGGTGAATTCCACTTAACTTATCTGGCAACTCCAATCTATAGGCCACCTCTCCTACATGAGCAATGATCCGGAAAGGGCCTATATACCTTGGGCTCAACTTCCCCCGCTTCCTGAATCTGATAATGCCCTTCCAAGGTGAGACCTTCAACATAACCCGGTCACCCACCTGGAACTCAATTGGTTTGCGTCGTTTATCGGCATACGACTTCTGTCGATCTTTGGCTGCCATTATGAAGGTTTTAATCTTTTCAAGCTTCTCAATCGTAGCCTTGATTACCTCGACGCTTCCCAATTCCTTTTGACCAATA
Organism: Flaveria trinervia; assembly: GCA_025506515.1. Classification (NCBI taxonomy): domain Eukaryota; kingdom Viridiplantae; phylum Streptophyta; class Magnoliopsida; order Asterales; family Asteraceae; genus Flaveria; species Flaveria trinervia. The sequence continues at coordinate 48,937,782 of CM046441.1, forward strand.
TCACCCCAACAAACGGGTGTTCTGCATCTCCTACCGTATATCATCTCATATGGTGGCATACCAATACTGGCATGATAGCTGTTGTTGTATGAGAATTCGGCTAACGGTAAGTTGTCGTCCCAACTTCCACCAAATTGGATTACACATGCCCGAAGCATGTCCTCCAATGTCTGAATGGTACTTTCTGACTGACCATCAGTTTGGGGATGATAAGCCGTGCTAATATGTAACCTCGTCCCCATGGCGTCGTGGAATTTCTTCCAGAATTTAGACGTAAACCGGGTGTCATGATCAGACACAATGGACACCGGCACACAATGACGAGTTACAATCTCCTTGATGAACAGGTCAACCAATCTCTCGGATGAATATGTCTCGTGGATCGGTAGGAAGTGAGCACTCTTCGTCAAACGATCAACTATCACCCATATGGCATCGTATCCTTTCGGAGTACGGGGCAGTTTTGTAATGAAATCCATTGTGATGTGCTCCTACTTCCATTCCGGTATATCCAAAGGTTGGATCTTCCCATACGGCTTCTGGTGTTCCGTCTTCACCTGCAGGCAAGTAAGGCACTTACTCACATACTCCACCACATCACGTTTCATACCCGGCCACCAATAATTTTTCTTCATGTCTTGATACATCTTTATGGCACCAGGATGAATGGAGTATGGAGTCTTTTGAGCTTCATCCATAATCCTCACATGTAGATCCCCGAAACGAGGAATCCATACCCGTGCAAATCGAGTTTTAACACTAAGTTTCTTTTCACTCAATTCCCCAACTAGATCTCTCATTCTTTTAGAGTTTAGATGATCTTCTTTTAATGCCCCATCCTGAAACTTCTTGACTTGCTTCATTACATCAGAGGTCATGATCAGTTGGTATGCTTTCACCCGAATCGGCTCGGGCCTCTCCTTACGGCTAAGAGCATCAGCCACCACGTTGGCTTTGCCCGGATGGTAATGGATCTCGCAATCATAATCCTTTATAAGCTCCAACCATCCCCTCTGCCGCATGTTCAAGTCTTTTTGCTCGAAGAAGTGCTTTAAGCTCTTGTGGTCCGTGAAAATGGTGCATTTCGTCCCGTACAAATAGTGCCTCCAAATTTTTAGTGCAAAGACCACGGCTGCTAGCTCCAAGTCATGAATAGGGTAGTTGACCTCATGAACTTTCAACTGTCGGGATGCATAGGCTATAATTTTCCCTCTATGCATTAATACACACCCCAACCCCAAGTAAGAAGCATCAGAATATACCACCAAATCCTCGCTCCCTTCGGGTAACGACAAGACAGGAGCTTGAGTCAACCTCACCTTTAACTCCCCGAACGCTTGTTCTTAGGCTTGACCCCATACAAACTTTACATCCTTTCAGGTTAACTTGGTCAGGGGGGAGCGATCTTGGAAAAGTCCTGAATGAACCTTCGATAATAACCCGTCAACCCCAAGAAACTACGAATCTCGGATGGCGTCCTCGGAGACATCCATTGCATCACCGCATCCACCTTAGCAGGGTCTACCATAATCCCCTCTAGGTTTATCACGTGACCTAACAATTGAAGTTTGCGTAACCAGAACGCGCATTTGGAGAATTTGGCATACAACTTCTCCCTTCACAAGGTCTCTAACACCTCCTGAATGTGATCGGCATGCTCCTCCTTGCTCCTTGAATAAATCAGGATATCATCAATAAACACAATCACTGATTTATCTAACATTGGCTGACACACTCGATTCATCAAGTCCATAAAAGCAGCTGGCACATTGGTCAGACCAAATGACATAACAAGGAATTCATAGTGACTATAGCGCATGCGAAAAGCTGTTTTAGGGATATCCTACTCCTTCACCTTCAACTGATGGTAGCTAGATCGAAGATCTATCCTGGAAAACCAACTGGCACCTTGGAGCTGGTCAAACATATCATCAATTCTTGGTAGCGGGTATCGGTTCTTCACCGTTAACTTGTTCACCTCTCGGTAGTCAATACACATCCTCATACTACCGTCTTTCTTCTTCACAAACAGGACCGGAGCACCCCAGGGAGAGATACTCGGTCTAATGAAACCCTTATCCAGCAGCTCTTGCAACTGTTCCATGAGTTATTTCATTTCTGTGGGAGCTAATTGATACGGTGCTTTGGCAACGGGTTGAGCACCGGGTATCAAGTCAATTTGGAACTCAATCTCGCGATCTGGTGGCACTCCAAGTAAGTCTTCCGAGAATACGTCCGGAAAGTCACGCACAACTGGTACATCAGATAGTTGCGGTATTGGCACGTCCACATCCTTTACGTAGGCCAAGTAGGCACTACATCCACGCCTCATGCACTTTCCCGCCACCGCCATCGAAATCACTTTCGGAATCGTCGTGTCGCGATCTCCATAAATCGTATCAAAACTCCTATCGGATGCAACTAATCGAATCATCTTCTTGTGACACACAATGTTTGCTTCATAGTTTGCTAACCAGTCCATCCCTAGTACTACATCAAATCCACCTAGGCATATCACGTGTAACCTAGCAGCAAACCTATGACCTTCTAGTTCTATGGCACAGTCCTCTATCACATCAGTAATTCTAGTGGACTTACCAATAGCAGTTTCTACATCGAATGGTGCATTGTCCTTTCTACTAATAACAGGCAACTTAGCGCATAAAGTAGTAGAAATAAAACTCCTAGTAGCACCAGAATCAAACAATATAGAGGCACAAGTTTGGTTTACGAGAAATATACCTGACACAACATCAGGATCAGCTCTAGCTTCCTCCCGGTCATGGTATAAGCTCTAGCACCTGCCCTCTACCCTCCTTCCTTTTTCTTCTTCTTCTCTGCCCCAGAGCTCTCCGCCCTCGGCTTCTTGCAGTCTCTAGCGATGTGGCCAGGCTGAACACACCTGAAGCATACGTTTATCCCCATTATGCACTCACGAGTATGCTCCCTTCCACATTTGTCACACCTTCTCAGCCTTGATCCAGATGTGACCACATGTCGATCATCCACCTTTGCTCCCTTCTTGTTTGGAGCAGTGCTACCACGTCCAAACCGTTTCCCATTCCACTTCCGACTGCCACCATCCTTCTTATCCACCTCAGCCACCACCACCTCACGCTCATCGTATAATCTACCAGCCAAGTCAACTTCCGACCTAAAAGTGCTCGGCTGGGCGACAATCATATGCCTACGGATATCCACCGGCAGCCCCTATATGTATCTTTTAATCTTTCGTGACAATGGTGTCACTTGATCGGGCACCAACCGTGCCATTTCATTGAATTTGGTGGTGTATTGCTAGTGTGTCATTGTTCCCGTCTCCTGCTGCAGGAAGTCTCTTTCTACCTTGTCCATCCCCCTGTGAGGATAGAATTCCTCGATCACTAGCTTCTTCAGTTCAGGCCATCTCATTTTTCTAATGGCCTTGCTACCCTCGGCTCGGAAAATGTTGTCCCACTTGCACAAAGCCGAGTCCACAAAGGAGTGGGAAGCGAATTTCACTTTCTGATCCTCGCAGCACTTACTGATGTCGAGGACAACCTCCATCTCCCTTACCCATCGGTGAGAAGCTGCGGCGGTACCATTCCCATCGAATGTAGGGGGCTTGCATCTCATAAACACCCTATAGTTGCAGCCTCGGGTCGCCTCCGGCGCAGGCCCTTTTTCCTCGTTATCATCATCGGACGGAACCGTCTCAGTCTCGGGCTGTCTTCTTTCGCCCGTAGGTTCACCCCTTTCCTTTCTCTCTCCCCCTCTAACTGCCTTGATCACTTCGGTCACCACAGACGGTAGAATCATCTGCATGACCTGGTGAACCTCTTCCACCACAGCCTCCTTTACTAAGGCTCTCAGATTGGCGCTCTCGTCGCCACCCTCCGGATGAGGGGTCTCTGGTTCTTCATGAACCACTTTCTCTACTCTGGGTCTCCCTCTCTTGGGTCGCGGTGCAGCACCATGACCTCCACCATGAGAGGCCGTTGAAGATCTACCGCCAGCCATCCTCTATAAGCACATTATAAGATTTAAACACTAGCATGATCATTCAAGGAAATACTCAGTTTATGTCAAGTATACTGAGTCCCTAATTACAGTGGCCAGTTGTGATTACCCACTTACTTTACTCTTCACACCCCAAGCATCTCCCATCCTGACATAATCAGTATCTAAATCTACTAAGAGCACATAATCAAATAGCATGCGCACATAATATCGGTTAACATTAGGAAAAGACATACCTGATGGCACGTAGCTACTTGGGCTGATATCCCTCCATTTGTCCCATTTTCAGTTGAAGTTTAGGTTTTCAAAGTCTATTTTAACCCAATTCTCTTAAACTTTGGCTCTGATACCAAATTTTAAGGCCCCAATCCCAGAAACCTCATAGTTGGTCATTCATACCAATTAAAACATTAATCATTACAAATAAACGAGCTTAAGCAGCGGAAATAATTTATCAAAAGCCATTCATTTCATTTAAACCACTGTTGTTGAGCAATACATCATCGTTTAACTAATTACAAAAGAATTGTTTATATGCATTACAAAACAACATCGTCACAGAGTACGAATGGATGTCAAACTTTCCCTGCCGAGTATCTTCACCCTCGTGCCATCCTCAGCAATAATTACCTGCCAACTGAAAATGTATAAAAGTCAGCGTTGCTGAGTGAGCTCTAGTTTTAAAAGTAATAAAATACTTTCCATATGTTGTATAAGAAAATACTCTTTTCTGTAAAATACAATTCTGTACGGTATATGCGAGCACACATCAGCTATATGAACAAATATTGTTCGTTCACTTTACTGTATGCCTTGTCTGTTCTGTAAACTTTTATCTTTATGTTTCACTTTCTATATGGACCAGTGAGCAATACCCCAACTATATGCGCGATGGAAAACAGGTGATGGGCCATCTATATCCCTCGAAAAGGTCAACTATGTCCCCCGAAAAGGGCAACTATATCCCCCGAAAGGGTGAACTGTATCCCCCGAAAGGGTTCTGTTTACTATGTACAAGGCCAAGCCAATCACCCAGGGCACGATGCAAAGGTCCGGCCAATCTCAATTGATTGACCCTGTGTGCATAGTAGGGTAGCTAACTCGCAACACAGTTGAGCTAACGACAACATGGTCGTGTACCTCCTATAAGCTTGCAAGACTTGTTAACATTTTCATTAATGTTCCTCTTCTTTTCTTTATTTCTCTTTCACTTTATTATTATGATATACTTTACGTTACGATAATAACATACCACGTAAAGTCACATACTATAAGTAATAATAATAATAGCAATAACGGTAATAAGGAACAATCATAATCAATCATATCATGCATGAAACATCATCATCAATAAGCCCTTAGTCAACCTTGGTCAACACCCTAAGGCATAGACTCCAAGAAAAATTCTGTAAAAATTTCTAAGATTTAGGCGCATGGGAACTATTTGGCCGCATGAGTCCTGTTTGGGCGTTTCATCACTATGTAGGTGCATCAGCCAACACTTAATCATCTTCACTTTAGGCGCATGAGCTATTCAGGCGCATGGCCACTACTTGTGCGTATGAACACTTAGACGCATGAGTAATTCAAGCGCATGGACATTTAGGCGCATGAGCCACTTGGGCGCATGAGCACTATTGGGGCGCATGGCCCTACACTTGGTCGTCCAGCTAACATTTCTAGACGCATGGGCCACTGTTCAGGCGCATGGACTGTACTTGATCATTTCTAAGGTAATCTTAGGCACATGGGCTATTGCTTGGGCGCATGGATTACACTTAATTCTTTCTATGGCATTTTCAGGCGCATGAGCCTTATCTAGGCGCGTGGACCTTCTGGTCAACATGTTTCTAGTATGTTTTCAACCCAATCATCAAATCCATGTGTTCTAATCTTAATGTGGCTATTCTAAACATGAATAACCTATAAGCATTCAAGAATCACCTTCAATCATACACATTACATACGGGCATACATACTCAAACATTAGAAAATCTTTTACATACATTTTCAGCCCCAAAGATGTTTGAAAGCAAGTAAAAACCGGGTTCTAGAACTCACCTGATGCAACTTGGGTGTTTCTTCCTTTCAACCCACTTGCAATGAGTTCAAACACCTAAAAACCACACCACACACACACACCCGAGCACAAACACAAACACATAAGCTCATAAGCATGTAACCGGGATAAAACCCGTCATAAACATGTAAAAACCACGAATTCTACCTTGAATTCATTCACTTTTTCTTTTTCTTCCACAAGCCGAGAGTTTCTGCTCTCCTTTTGTCTTTCTCTCTCTAAAGCCGAGGAAGATGTTGATGTGAAGTGAGGGTAGGCGGCCATGCCCACCTTTACACCAACTTTTCAAAGTTTTTTGTCCTTTTTACACTTTTAGTCCCTCCACTTGGACTGAATTGTCTTTCTTTCTTTTATTCATTATTTCTTGTCTTTTAAAAATAATCGGGTGTTACATTTTCTAATAAAAGAAATGCACCTAATCTATTTATTACATAACCAATGAATAAACAAATTACAACCCAAAATACAAAACACAAATTACAAACCTTTCAAGAACAAACCAACATGACAAAACACAATCAACCAAAACCAAACACATAAGGCTAAGGCTATGTTATGCCCCATAATATGAAACACATTCAACATCCAAGAACAACAATGAATCTCTTATTTCAGCCCTAAAGTTTCAGCCAACATAATCTAAAACTTTAAGGTTTGTCCAAACAACATAATCAACCATTTGATGTAAATCTTTCAAGGTTTACACTAAGGCATGCAAGAATAAACCTTGAAACATAAAGGATTCACATATCCACAACAAAACAACCCCTAATGAGTTGAAAAAGTCCATGGAAACTAACTTTTCAAGACCTTTTGAAGCACATATTCCACATAACCGGCTCTACATGCCATTGTTGGGTTTTGCTACATGTTAATCAAGCTAGTTTAACCATTTAAACATAAAAAAATTGTAGCGGAAAGGTGTCAAAGATATGGTGAGTAATCTGAAAAATTTTCATCAAAAGACACAAAAGCTTGAGAAGAGCTTGTCTCTTGGATTGGGCTTCCTTAAGTGTAGTTCTCCCTTGGTGTCTCTAGGAAGGTGATGAAAGGACCCTTTGGTGAGTTGTCAGGGTAGCATAAGAGATGATGTTTGGGTTCTATGCAATCCCTTTCCACCACATGTAGGGTTGAACCCATTTGATTGTTGGAGTTGCCAGATGAACCTTGCATGTTCCTCTCCATCTGGTAGCTACTGAGAATCCCATATAACTCTGTCAGAGTAAGAGTTTTTGAGATTTTTAGTTCTCTTGATCACCACATAGTAGTGTGTCCATTGCCTAGGAAATGAGGACATGAACTTCCTTACATTGTCTCTATTCTCAAGAGAAACTCCTCCATCCACTAGGGCATCCACAATTTCAACATACCTGAAGTACTGCTGAGTCATGGTTTCACCTGTTTTGAAGGTGAAGTTTTCAAACAGCTGCTTCAGGAGATCATTCTTGTTCTCCTTGGCTTCAGAGGAACCCTCATACATCAATTTCAGTGCATCCCATAGTTGCTTGGCTGTTTTGAACTTCTTGAAACCTCTGTACATAGAGTTAGGAAGGGCAGTTTGAAGAGCTGTCATGGCTTTTCTGTCAATCTCTACTCTCTACCTATCTTCATCATAGTGGTTAGCCACATCTTTTGGGATCATACCAACACCAGTAGCAGAAGGGGTGCTGGGTATGAAAGGTCCATTCTCAATAGACTCCCATATTCTTGAATCAAGAGACCTGATGAAACCTTCCATTCTCAAACACCACGTATCAAACTCATCAAGACTAATCAGTGGGGACTTGTTCATGGTTCCAGTTTCCATATCAGTCTTGGAAATGGTTTCCATTTGAAAAGTTTAGTATTTGTGTGTGTGAGGGATCTTAAGATAGTAAGATCTTATATCAAGAGCCTGAAAGCTCTGATACAAAATGCAGGACCGTTGAAGGGGTCAATTACAACACAACAACACAAAGAGGGGATTAACTAAAACTTAATCAAGAAGTAAACTGGATTAGCCAAGGGAAGACACTAAGAACACAAGTATTATAAGAGGCAGAACACAAAGAACACAAGTATATGGTTTTCAAGAATGCAGTATATTGCTTTCTCTATGTTCTATTACAAGTGTTACAAAGCATAATGGAAAGATACAAGAACATGAGATACTTAGACTACATCCTACAGCCGGCTATACTTTGAAAGCCAGCTGGATACAATTGACTAGACACAAAGCAAAATCAATTGTAGAGTCAAAAGGTAGATTGTCTTTTGATTTGTGACTATGACATGCCATAGCTCACATCCTTATCTATTACAAAAAGGTTAAAGTACACAAAGTAGAAAGTTATAGACTCAAGACCTTAATGTACAGTTACTAAAAGCATGGACATTTTCACCAAATCATGTAAGTTGGTGACCTTATAGAGGTGCAGCAGAAAGGTGCCCAGCTTTATTCAAAAGTACATCAGATAAAGCATGTATTAAAAGTCTTCGGAAGAAATCTGTCTTCATAAGTTGAAGCTTCAGAAGACTTTGTCTCTGAAGCTTCAGAAGACTTCGTATTTGGCTTTAGAAGATATTGGTCTTGGCTTCAGAAGATTTTACACTTGGAGTATTTTCTGTTGCAAGTGTAAAACTTCCTACGCATTCTTCTTCAATGCACTTGTGCAGCATGCAGGATAGACATTGGATGTTTAGGTTGCATCAGCCTCTTCATTAATCTCTACAAACTTTATAAACATGCATAAATTAATAAAGACTGATTTGGTAACTGGAATGCCAAAGAAAGAGTTTACAAGTGATGACCATTTTGTTACATGTCTAAAAAGGAAGCAACACAAGGTGTCTCACAAGCAAAAGAAAAAGAACTCCATAACCAAACCCCCACACTTATTACATTTGAATATCTTTGGCTCCACTAGTGTAATGAGTCTAGAAAGGACCTCATATTGTTTGGTGATCATAGATGATTTAACTATATTCAGTTGGGTCTTTTTCCTTAGAACTAAGGATGAGACTCCTGAGATCTTGAAGAACTTCATTCTAAAAATTAAAAATCAACATGATCTCAAGGTCAAGACCATAATATTTGATCAAGGAAATAACTTCAAGAGTCCTTGATAACTTTGTGATGAAAAAGGTACTACAAGAAAATACAATGCTCCCTGGAGTCCTAAGCAAAATGGTGTTGCTAAGAGGAGAAATAAGATACTTATTAAAGCTACAAAAGCCATATTATTTGACTCTAAACTGACCATCACCTTCTTGGAAGAGGCAAACAACACTTCCTGTGATGTGTAAAACAAAGTTTTAGTAGTTAAGACTCCTTATGACTTGGGGCACAAAAGGATACCTTTAATTGGTTTCCTGAGATCATTTGGATGTCCGTGCACCATCTTGAATACCAAAGATCAAGTAACCAAATTTGCTGAGAATTCAGATGATGGACAGTTCATTGGATACTCTCCATTGGCTCAAACTTATAGAGTACGCAATCTTAGAACTACAGTAGTTGAGTAGTCAGCCAATGTGACCTTCAATGAGCATACTCCTAGTGTGAAAGGTTCTTGTCCTGATTAGTTGTTTGATCATGATTTAATTACCAACTATTTTAACAAATCTTGTGAGAATATTTCAGGATTTACATGTAACTTATCAATAGGAGATCCTGACCCAAGGTTTTTCATAAGAAAACCAAGCAAGAATACTACTTCAGCTCCAGTTGAAACTAACTCTGCAGATAGAAATCCTATCAACACAACCATGACAAATTTATCTGATTTATCTTAGGTGCCTACAATGAAGTAGGAAATAATGGTGGTGATAGTGATGGATAGGTGACACCCCTTTGCCAGATCTGAATTTCACAAATATGGATTTGTCCAACCAACTTGCTATGATTCCTTAACTTAGGATCTACATGTCACATCCTCGTATAAACATCATTGGAGATGTTGACACAGGGCTAAGAACAACAGGACAAACCTGTGTCAAAAATGTTTGTCTATACTCTTGTTTCTTGTCCTAGATAGAGCCCAAGAAGGTTGATAAAGCTTTGAAGAATAGTAGTTGGGTTGAAGCAATGTAAGAGGAGATGCTTCAATTCAAAAGGTAAAAGGTTTGGAACTTATGTCTTCTTCCTCAAGCGAAGACTACCACAGGTACCAAATGGGTATTCAGGAATTAGAAGGATGATAGAGGACTTGTCATCAAGAACAAGGCTAGACTAATTATTCAAGGATACACACAAGAATAGAGGATTGACTACAAAAATGTTTTGGTCGAGTGGCAAGACTTGAAACTGTCAAGATATTTCTTGCTTTTACTGCATCCAATGATATCAAGGTCTACCAACTTATCTCAGGTGTGTTTTCTTATATAGGGTTATTAATGGAGAGGTGTATATCAGACAACAACCTGGCTTTGCAAACTCATATTATCTAGGTTATGTCTGCAAGCTTGATAAAGTTTTTTATGGGTTGCACCAAGCTCGAAGGAAGTGGTATGAGACATTATCTCAGTATCTCTATCAATATGGCTACAAGAGGGGTACTATAGATGGAACACTTTTCATCATAGGAACAGGAAATGACTTAATGTTAGTTCAAGTTTATGTAGAGGACATTATTTTTGGGTCACCTAATTCAAAGCTTTACAAAGACTTTGAGAAGCGAATCAAGAAAAGATTTGAAATGAGTGCCAGGTGGAACCAATTTTTTTCTAGGAATTCAAGTGAAGCAGGTTAACAATGGAATCTTAATAAGTCAGTCAAAGTATTTACAAGACATTCATAATATTAACAATAGTGAATGTGATGCAAAGACACCTATAGTAAGAAACCACTCCCCGAACCTGATCTTGAGGGGGAGTGTGTGGATGAACATCTCTATAAGGATATGATTGGTTCCCATATGTATCTCATAGCTAGCAGCCCTAATATCATGTTTGCCACATGCATTTGTGTAAGATATCAAGCCAACCCGAAGATGTCACACCTAGTTTCTACAAGAGAATTCTTAGATATCTTAAAGGTTTTCCAAAACTAGGACTTTGGTATCCAAAGAATTCTGACTTCAAATTTTATGCATATATAGATAGACTATGCTGGCTGCAATATGACTGCAAATTCTACCTTTAGGGGATGTCAATTCCTTTGTGGAAGTATAGTCTCATGAAAATACAAGAAATAATCTTATGTGTCTACATCAACTGCTAAAGTTGATTATATTGCTGCTGCTAGCTGTTGTGCTTAAGTGCTTTGGATTTAAAATCTGATGTTGGACTATGGATGCAACTTCAAAGAGACTCACATATACATAGACAACAACAGTACTATCATTATCATAGAGAACCCAGTATAGCACTCAAGAACAAAACACATCAATATAAGGTATTATTCAATTAGAGATAATTTTGAAAAAGGATTGATAAAACTAGTCAAAGTTAACAAAAATAAACATTATGTGGATCTATTTATAAAAGTTTTTGATGAACAGAGATTTAAATATCTTATATCAGTTATTGAGATGATTAACTTTGAGTAGATTTTTCTTAAACTAACCTCAAGATTATCTTTTAATATGCGTGTCTTAAGTTGTCTATATCCTTACCTACATAACCCCAGTTTAGTTCGTAAGAAAACTTCTCAAATAGATTTCCTAAAATTTGAAGAATTTAGATATATTTCCTCTCAGAAGACATTAAGTTGTCTTCGAAAGAACATATGTCTTCAAATCTAATAACTACTTATAAGACATTTACCTTCGTAAGAAACTTTGATATATCTTCCAAAGCTTAAATATGCTTCTAAGTTCTTACATGTTTTTGAATGGAAAATTTTCTTTTAAAATCAATTAAACCTCGGAAATTTATTCTCTTGTTAGTAAAACTTATTAGTTTTAATCTTTTCCAAAACCAGATATATCTCTGTAGCCAAAATACTCTAAGTATTTTTCTTTTGAAGCAAAATTTCCATAAAACTTAGGAATATCTTTCAAAGTCAAATTGGTTTTGGAAGCTTTTATAAAACTTTCGAATACAAATTACCCTCATAAGATTTTTGACTTCTAAGAAAACTACCTATCTCGACGTTTTTTAGAGGTGGGACCGACATCCGTATTTCAAAGTTTATCCGTTTACATTAACTTTGCCTCAAATCTATTTCATATATATACACCTTAACTATTCATCCTCTATCACTTCCTCCTCATCTACAAATATTCCTAACCTAAATTCACCCACAAATTACCTTTGTTCTTACCTTTCTTCATGAGAGTGCTACTCACAAACGGCCAACCCTAATCAACAAAACCAACTAAATTTCTCCATGCATTTACACAGAAAACACAATCACATTGCTTGTTAACATCTGATAAAGATCCTGGTTTCTCAGATGTTCGTTGGTTCTTGCCTTTCTCAAACTACTTTACCTCCCTCAACTAGATCCTCTACTATATGAAGATCAACTTTTGGAGTTCTAGAGAACCTGTCAAGACCTCATTATGAATGGGATGGCACTGTTTACCACAATGTAGGGGAGGAGAATTTTCATAACTTCAGCCGCCATTAACACCTATCTCCGATAGAATGATCAAGAAGGTGAATTGTCCTTTCAGAAATTTGTTGTGAACTAGTCCTTCAGGTAGATCAACTATAATGGTGATTACTCAGTAAGAACCTTTACGAAAGCGAAGGCCTCCTCCCATTGGAAGTGCATCATCCATGTTGTTATCAACTGTCTATCAAACAAGCATGGAGGCTGGGATCAAAGTCATGAGGACCTTTCCTATATAGTCTATGGCATGGTTCAAGGTGTCAAGGTTAGGTACTCTGAATTTGTATATAACAATTTGTTTTTAAACATAGGCTCCTTAGAAATTACATGTTCTGTAGATATGTTCCACACATTCTTAATTGTAAACTGGAGTCACAGTTAATAGGAACAAATAATGGTCTTGAAACGGGAATGATGAATCCTAGCATATTCAAGACAGTGAGAAAGCCTATTGTGGGCTTCTCAAGGGTAGAAACATCCCTAGTCCCAAAAATGTTAGAGCTCCTTACTCAAGGTGACAACCTAGCAACACCAGCTAGTGTTGAAACCATACCTTATTCATTAGAACAACCCATGCAAGCACAAATTACCCTCACCTACTCAAGAAGATCCAAACAAACCCCTGCACAAGCTACTCAAGTTGTGGAGGCCACCATATACTCACCCGTGCAGGAAGAAGTGGACACTAGAGGTCCTACTTCTCCTAAGGAGCAAACCACTCCCATCACTTTATTGGTAAGTGCTGAGGTTCCTCATGCTCAATAGGATGAGCTCACAACCCCAAGAGCCTTAAGCCTTAACTCAGAGTCTTAAAACTCTAATGAAAACCTTTAGGGGAAAGCTTTCATCCTTAGGGTCTTGATCTTAACCAACCAATTCCCACCTTAAATTTATGATGATGAAGACATGGGATTCAGTGAGTACCATGAGTCTCTCTTCTCCACCCCAACTCAAGGAGTGATATATTCTCCTGACTCACCTATATCTAGCCCACATCATCCACCAATAACTGTGATAGATCTCCCTCAACCTATTCAAGATGTCCATTTGTAAAAGCCTCTCATTTTTGCAAGTGATTACATCTTTAAAACCCAAAATATGGCAACCCAACCCATTGATATTGCAGGATCGTTGAAGGGTGTGAATTACAACACAACAACACAAAGAGGAGATTAACCAAACTTTAATCAAACAGTAAACTAGATTAACGAAGATAAGACACTAAGAACACAAGTAATGTAAGAGACAGAACATAAAGCACACAAGTATATGGTTTTCAAGAATGCAGTATATTGCTTCCTCTATGTTCTATTACAAGTGTTACAAAGCATATATGAAAGATACAAGAACATGAGATACGTATACAACATCCTACAGCCGGCTATACTTTGAAAGCCAGCTGGATACAATTGACTAGACATACACAAAATCAATTGTAGAGTCAAAAGACAGATTGCCTGTTGACTAGTGACTATGACATGCCATAGCTCACATCATTATCTATTACAAAAAGGATAAAGTACATAAAGTAGAAAGTTACAGACTCAAGACCTCAATGTACAGTTACCAAAAGCGTGGACCTTTTCACCAAACCATGTTAGTTGGTGACTTGCAGAGTTGCAGCGGAAAGGTGGCCAACTTTATGGAACAGTACATCAGATAAAGCATATCTTAAAAGTCTTCGGAAGAAATCTATCTTCATGAACGAGAAGCTTCGGAAGACTTTGTCTCTGAGGCTTCGGAAGACTTCATCTTTGGCTTCGGAAGATGTTGGTCTTGGCTTCGGAAGATTTCACACTTAGAGTATTTCTATTGCACATGTGAAACTTCCAAAGCATTCCACTTCAATGCACTTGGGCAGCATGCAGGAAAGACTAAAGATGTTTAGGTTGCATCAGCCTCTTCATTAATCTCTACAAACTCCCCCTAGGCTGATGCTACCAAAACACTTAGAAAACTTTAGATATTAACAGTCCTCATTAGGATGATCACCATTCCTTTCTTCATAAGATGATCAGGATCCTTCAGGCTGTCAAAGTGTCTTCTCATGACAAAGGGGTCATGTAGAGGCACTGAAACATATCTTGCCATGTATAAATGTCTTCAATGCCTTGATCTATAATAACATGCCACCTTTATGGATTTGTGGTGTATGTACAAGAAAAGATGGGTCTTCCTGATGCTAGAGGACCTACTAAAGTTGGAGTTGGTTGACATCCTCTGGCTGCACATCCTCAGGATGTTCTGACTCATCCTGAGGTTCAGAAGAGGATGCAGGCTTCTTCTTCTTCTTAGACTTGGTTTAGAAGCCAAAACCTTCTTTCTCTTTCCAAAGTTCAACTGAGAAGACTGGCCTGCAGCACCAGATTGATCTTCACTGTCTCTCTCAGTTGGGACTTCCTCTCTCTCAGGCTCAGAAGGAGAGGGAGGTTGACCCTGTTGTGGATCAGAAGATGAAGCTTGATGAGCATTAGCAGGAGGTCCGGGTTTTGTTGTGTCTATTTGTTCAACCTTAACCTCCACTTCAGGTGCGGCCTGACTTGGAGTGGAGTGTAAGTCAGTGAGCACTCCACTCTTAATCTTCTGCTTGATTACCCTGATATGCGCATCCATAGTGGATAGAGACATGGGTCCAAGTCTCCTTCCGGAGAATCCATACAACTTCAAGAAGCTCATCACCCTCTACCTATCAGCAGACTTCTTCATGCTCTTTGGATGATGGCTCTTGACTTTGCAGCTTCTTCCCTCATCTTCCTCTTTCTTGTCTTTCTTTCCTTGACTAACTCAAGCTCTAGTTGTTTTAAATACTCAAAATCAACATAGTCATAAGGTAAGGGAAGGAGTGCATGTGCCTGATAGAAACCTGTGGCACTCAGGTAGTTAATCATCTTGATTCTGTCTTCTTTCTTATCTACCTGAGGTTCTTGTTGAACCACATCCTCTTGTTCAGGGCTTTCTTGAACTGGTGAGAGGGTAGACATACCTCTGTACAGTCTTTTTCTTTTTCTTTCTTCTTTGATCTGTACTAGGAGTTCTGCATCTTCTGCCTCCTTCTTCTCTCTTGACCTTTCCAGATCAACCAGCTCATTCAATTCATCCAAGGGGAGAGAAATGATATTATCTATGTCATAGTTCGTAGTCTGCAGATAGTTGATCCTGACTGCCCTTAACTCATCATTCTGAGTAGTCCAAGTTCTGAAAATTAAAGACTTCTTGCTGTCCTTGAACTCTTATGATAATGAGGGCCTTCCAGTTGTTGTCATACCTCCTCCAATGATGTGATTGAAGGATGATGAAGGTGACATAGCTCTTGGTATCCCATCCTCAAACAGACTCTGTATGAGGAGTCTGTGTAGTCCACATCAATGTGAACTAGAGGAGGTAATTGAGAATGCACAGTTGCAAGTGTGGATGGTAAGTCCTCAATGTCCATTCTCTCAGAGGAACTCCCAGGTTCTATGGCTGTAAGGCCTTTCTCCCCCTTTTTGGTAGCATCACCCACTTGCATAGGTGAGCTGGAGGATAGATCAATCACATCCACAGGTTCTTGTGTTCCTGGTTGAGCTCTCCTTAAGGGTCTCCCAGCTAGTTTTTCCTTAAGATATGAAATTTCAAGTTGCTGATCATTAATCCTATTGTTTAAGGTACTCACCTGAGATTCAAGGTGACTGACCTTTGAGACTAAATATGTGCATGTTTTGGATATTTGTTGCACTTTTAGTCTCAGATCCCCCTCATCTTCATGAGGAGAATCACTGGGGGTGGAGAAGATTGGACCAGAGTCCTTTCTCTCATGAGTAGTTCTATGTTCTTGGCACTGGATTTCCTCTACTTACTGGCAGTCTCAGTTTAGATGTCAGTAGGCTGAGTTGCCATGGTTGAGGTCCTAATGATGTAATCACTTGTAGAAGTGAGAGCCTCTTCCATATGGACATACTGAACAAGTTCAGGAGTGTCCACCTCAGTTGTAGGTGACTGATGTGGGATAGATATAGGAGACTCAGGAGTATTCATCTCTCTTTGAGTAGGGGAAAAGAAGAGAGACTCATTATCCTCACTGTAACCTAGATCTTCATCAGTATAGAAGTCAAGGTTGGGAATTGGTTGATTGAGGTCTATAGGCTGGGGATGGTAACTATCCCCGGAAGGTTGATCACTTGAGTGTTAAGACCCAGAGTAATGGCTTAAGGCAGTAGGGCTAATGAGCTCATCAGGCTGAGCATGAGGTACCTCAACACTGATTTTTGAAATGATGGGAGTGGTCTGCTCCTTAGGTGAAGTGGGAGCTCCAGTATCCACTTCTTCCTGTATGGGTGAGTGTGTGGGGGCCTCCACAGACTGAATAATCTAAGCAGGGGTTTGTTTGGATTTTCATTGGTAGGTGATGGAGATTGAGGGTATGTAGGTGGTTAGAAAGTAGCAAGTGTGGTTCAACACTGGCTTGTACTGCTAGGTGTCACCTTGAGCAATGAGCTCTAACATTTTTGGGACTAGGGCTGTTTCTAGCCTAGAGAATCCAACAGTGGACTTTCTCAGTCTTTTAAAGATGCCGGGCTTCATCTGTGCCAATTTAAGAATGTTACATGTTTCCTTTAACTGTGAGCCCAGTTCACAGTTAAGAATTATGACATCCGGAAAATTTCCGTTACCAAACTCCGTTAGTTCCGTTAAATCTTGCATACACGTGTCGTGAACACACACTAGTCGTCGTTTAATGTTGGCGACCTAATAATAATGAATAATGTTAAATTAATGAGAATCTAATTTATTATGTGATTATTGTGTTATGTTTATGTGTTCGCATATTTTTAAAATGCTAATTAGAAAATTAATCGCGTAACGCGGAAACGTGCCTATTTATTCGTATGTCTTGTGTTTTTATAAAGATAAGATATATAGTGATTTTCATTGGTTTATATCTTTATACTATTAAGTTAAAAACACTTCACAAAGAGTTTAAAGCCTAGTTTTTATAAATACAAATTACAAGGGTTAAAAAGGGTAAATATGTAAATTAACTTAAACAAAACACATTAACCCTAATCCCCACTCCCCATCGGCCACGAACCACCCACACACACCCTCCCCACTTCGAATTCGACCAAGATCAAGTTCCTAATCCTCGATTTTGTTCGATTACAAGGCGCACAAATTGTTGGAATCATCAATTGCAAGCAATAACACGATTAAAGTTAGATTTTTCATGTTTTTGTGGGTTTTTGTTGAGGGCCGAACCCTAATGAGAATTTGGGTCTTCATGGAGTTGAAATTGATGTTAGTTGTTGGTGTTAGTATGTTAGTTAGATTGATTACATGTTGTTTAATGTCGATTATGTATGAATTGTATGTTTTTAGTGGATTGATCATAAACTTTGGTTATAGGCAAACCCTAATTCAAAAATTGGTAGGATTATGGATGAATGGTGATTGTTTGATGAATGTTTGATGATTAATAGGTTGTATGAATGCTAGGTTACATTGATTTTGCAAGAAATTGATGAATTGAAGTTGGTGTTCATAGGTTACTAATAATAGTAACTTTATTTTCATGCCATGATGATCTAGTGATGGACTGATGTTATTGATGTGTTCATGATGTTGATTAGATGCTAGATTTTTGTTATGAATGCTAGAAATCTTTGAATGGATGTTGTTGTTCATAGCTTGCCAAAAGTAGAAACTTTTGTTCATGAAGATTGCTAGATTATGGTGATTAGGTATTGTTCATCATGTCTAGATATTGTTATGAGCTTGAGATGGTATAATTATGATGAATTCATGAATACATTGGGTGGTTGATAGATGCTGGGATGTACTTTCTAAAAAGGGAAACTTTAATTGCATAGAGTCTGAAAATGATAGTTTTAACATGTTTGGGATGTTAGGAGCATGTTAGTATGATCATGGATGAATTCTAATGTGGTAGAACATGGTAATTTGGTTGTATGTGATGCTGGGGTAATCATGAATGATATTTGGACATTATGATCATGTATGATTTGGATGTTGATTAGTAGTAGGACATCATGTTTGGGACTGGAAATTGATTATTGTGTTGTATGCTGGATGTAATGAAGATGATTGTGATCACCATACATGCGTTCGAATCTGAGGCCCCAACTTAATAGGATCGGTAGGATTTAGAATGTGAAGTTGTGAGTGGCTTCACATGGCATGTGGTGCGTGATTTGATCTTTGTGTGGCATGTTAGTTATGTTATAAGTAGTAGACATGTTAATGTTCTAGATTCGCATGACTTGTATGATACTTGGTTGTATGATGATCTGAGTGTTAAACCTGGATAGTATAGCATACATATGATCCATTTGAATGTTAACCATGTATGAGATATGTGTTTGAATTGCTGGAATGGTTTTACAACACATGAAGTCACGAACGGGTCAAACGGGTCAACTAGGTCAAACCTATCTGTTTTGTTTGAAATCTTGAGTCCTTGGTTGTAGTGTACTTAGGGTTTCACATGTTCTTTGATTACACGTACTCATGTACTAATATGATCTAGGTAACCTCTGAAGGTTGTCTGTCTATTCTGTTTGACAAGTCAAACTCTAAGTATCTATACGCATATCAGGTGAGTTCATGCCCCACTCTTTATTTAATCTCTTTTGGGGGAGATATCATACTGGTAAATCACAAACGCTTTATATATTCAAGTTGTGTATAATATTATATAGTGTTGATATCATGGAAAAGTCCTCACACTTTCGAATTGTTAATATTGAATAGCGGGGAAATTTGGGTAGTACTACTGGGTCTGACGAGCCCCACCTGTGTGACTCGAGGTCAACTGGGTGCAATTTGTCCTAATAAACATTGTCACGACCTGTTAAGTCGTGACAGGAGGCAACAACGTAACACAGTCAGCTTCAATTGCGAAATCACGATGAAATAATATTTATTGTTACTGGACTAGCTATCTGTTACAATGCACTACTTTTATATCTCTATTATTAAACTGTTTATGTTTGAATATCTCTTGAACTCACCAACCATTGTGTTGACATTTTAGTATGCTATTCTTAGGTCATTAGCTTGCTTGCCATAGGAGCACTGCATGGTTCACTTTATTTCTTTGGGTTGGCACATGTTTTGCCATAATTATACTTTTATTTCTTTGGGTTGTTTTCAAAACGCTTTCGCACAATTTGAAGTTTGTACCTTGGTTGATTTTCTTTAAACTATGGCATATAGAGTCATTCTGAGTAACCGTTGACTGTGATCCTGGTTTGTTCACACGCCTCGCGATAAAACTCCGCAAGTGTGTTTTGAGGGTGTGACAGATTGGTATCAGAGCCATTGGTTATAGGGAACTAGGTTGCATACACACTAGACTATAACCGCACACAGTTAATTAGTTACCTATGCCTTTTTCTCATCTACTGTATACTCATTGGCATACACGTCACACTCTCTGCAGCATGGCATCGTCATCGAGAGCTCCGAGAAAACGACCTGAATCACCTTCACGATCTGAATCTCCACCACCCGCACCTGTACCTCATGATGGATTTGATTGGCCCCGACTCCCAAAGGTTGTTTCGAATGTGGGACTGAAGGGCATTATAGGCGAAACTGCCCACAACTAAGGAGGAACGGTAACGGCAACAACAACAATAACAACAACAACACCAACAATCACGGTAACAACAACAACAATGGTAATAACAACAACGGTGGAAATGGTACTGGTAATGGCGGCAATAAAGATGGTGCCAAGGGGAGAGCCTTCGTCATTGGCTCAGGTGAGGCTCTAAATGATCCAACAACTGCTACTGGTAGATTCTCTGTTAATGGTTGTTTTGCTACGGTATTATTTGATACTAGAGCCGATAGGAGTTTTGTGTCCTTAAAGTTCTGTAGTCTTTTAAGTGATATACCTTCTGCTTTAGAATCTAAATACACTGTGGAATTAGCCGACGGTAAACAAATCCATGTAACGCATATCCTTAAAGACTGTAAGATAGAACTTTCTGGACATACTTTCACTATAGATCTCATGCCTGTTACGCTAGGAAGTTTTGATGTTGTGATAGGCATGGAGTGGCTCTCTAGCAAGCAAGCGGAAGTCATATGTCATGAGAAGATCATACGAATCCCTGTTGATGACAAAATCCTTACCATCAGAGGCGATAGGAGTGGTGCTGTGATAGGCATCATCTCATACATGAAAGCTCAAAAGTTATTACGAAAGGGTCATGTGGCTATTCTAGCACTTGTAACCGATAAGCAGGCAGAAGAAAGGAAATGGAGGATATTCCCATAGTACGTGATTTTCCAGAGGTGTTTCCAAAGGATCTTCCTGGATTACCACCTCACTGCCAAGTGGAATTCCAGATTGAGTTGACTCCCGGCGCAGCTCCGATTGCTAGGGCACCTTATCGATTAGCATCAAACGAACTACAGGAGTTGTCGTCACAACTCCAGGAGCTTTTAGATAAGGGCTTTATTCGACCTAGCACATCACCTTGGGGAGCTCCTGTTCTCTTTGTTAAGAAGAAGGATGGCACATTCCGGATGTGCATCGATTATAGAGAGTTAAACAAAGTAACAGTCAAGAACCGATACCCTTTACCTCGTATCGACGACTTATTCGATCAGCTCCAAGGATCAAGCTATTATTCGAAGATTGACTTGAGATCTGGTTATTATCAACTTAGAGTTCGAGAAGAAGACATTCCCAAGACTGTGTTTCGTACTCGATATGGTCATTATGAGTTCTTGGTCATGCCTTTTGGGTTGACTAATCCACTTGCTGTGTTCATGGACCTCATGAACCGCGTGTGCAAACCCTATCTTGATTAGTTTGTCATTGTGTTCATCGATGATATACTGATATATTCTAGGACCAAGGAGGAGCATGAAGAGCACTTACGAATGATCTTGGAACTGTTGAAAAATGAGCAGTAATATGCCAAATTCTCAAAGTGTGACTTTTGGATAAGAGAAGTGCAATTCCTAGGTCATATTGTTAATGAGAAGGGGATACATGTCGATCCTGCCAAAATTGAGGCGATTAAGAAGTGGACTACACCCAAAACGCCGAGTGAGATAAGACAATTTTTGGGATTAGCAGGATATTACCGATGATTCATAGAAGGATTTTCAAAGATCGCACAACCTCTCACAGCCTTGACTCACAAAGGAACGACATACAAATGGAGTGAGAGTCAAGAATCAGCTTTCCAATTATTAAAACAAAAACTCTGTACTGCCCCGATATTAGCATTACCAGAGGGAACAGATGACTTTGTGGTGTATTGCGATGCATCCATTCAAGGATTGGGTTGTGTCTTGATGCTACGAGATAAGGTGATAGCCTACGCCTCGAGACAACTAAAGTATCATGAGAAGAACTATACCACCCATGACTTAGAATTGGGTGCAGTGGTTTTTGCCTTAAAGATCTGGAGACATTACTTGTACGGTACCAAGTGCACTATCTACACCGATCACAAGAGTCTTCAACAAATCATCGAGCGAAAAGAGTTGAATATGAGACAACGACGTTGGGTGGAACTATTAAATAATTATGATTGCGCTATTAAGTACCATCAGGAAAGGCGAACGTAGTTGTCGATGCCCTAAGCAGGAAGGAAACAGGTAAACCCCGACGGGTGCGAGCTTTACACCTTACTATCAGTACCCAACTGCCCGAACAAGTTAAGGACGCACAGATACAAGCTTTAAAAGCAGAAAATATTGGTTCTGAGTCATTAAGGGGAATGGATAACCAGCTAGTGGTGAAAGACGATGGAATTCGGTATTTCATGGATAGACTTTGGGTGCCTATTTATGGAAATCTGAAAGATTTAGTTATGAGCGAGTTACACAAATCTAAGTATTCTATACATCCTGGATCCAACAAGATGTATCATGACCTGAAGGTCCACTATTGGTGGCCTAACATGAAAGCGGATGTAGCTACGTATGTGAGCAAGTGTTTGACCTGCTCGAAAGTAAAAGTGGAATATCAAAAACCATCCGGACTGTTACAACAACCTGAGATACCAATGTGGAAATGGGAACAGATGTCCATGGATTTTATTACTAAGCAACCCGGACTAGTACTAGTTGTGACACGATATGGGTTATTGTGGATCGATTGACAAAGTCTGCTCACTTCCTTGCAATTAAGGAAACTGACAAGATGGAGAAATTAACTCGATTGTACCTTAAAGAGATCGTTTCGAGACACGGTGTACCGATCTCAATTATTTCCGATCGTGACGCTCGTTTCACGTAACATTTCTGGCAATCATTTAGAAATCTTTAGGTACACGGTTAGATATGAGTACTTCATATCATCCACAGATGGATGGCCAGAGTGAGCGTACCATACAGACGTTGGAGGATATGCTACGTGCTTGTGTGATTGACTTCGGGAATAACTGGGAAATTCACTTGCCATTGGTGGAGTTTCCTTATAACAACAGTTATCATACTAGTATACAGGCAGCACCTTTCGAGGCGCTGTATGGGAGAAAATGTCGATCACCAGTTTGCTGGGCAGAAATTGGTGATAGTCAGCTAACAGGTCCCGAGTTAATTCATGATACAACTGAGAAGATTTTACAGATACGGAACCGTATGGCGGCAGCTTGAGACAGGCAAAAGAGTTATGCTGACAAGAGACGGAAACCTTTAGAGTTTCTGGTTGGTGACAAGGTTTTGTTGAAAGTCTCACCATGGAAAGGTGTAGTTCGGTTTGGTTAACGAGGGAAACTAAATCCGAGGTACGTTGGACCATTTGAAATAGTGGAAAGAATAGGTCCAGTGGCCTGTCGACTAGCCCTACTTGATTCGCTAAGTGGAATCCATGATGTATTTCACGTGTCAAACCTTAAGAAGTGCATAACTAATGAAACAATGGTTGTACCACTAGAAGAATTCAAGTCGATGAACAATTGCGTTTTATTGAAGAACCAGTTGAGGTGATGGACCATGAGGTGAAAACACTTAAGCAAAGCAAGATACCCATTGTCAAAATCCGTTGGAATTTGCGACGTGGACCGGAATTCACATGGGAACGAGAAGATCAATTGAAGCTTAAGTACCCTCAACTATTCGAAAAGACGATGCCAGCAGACGAAGGTATTGATTAAAATTTTGGGATGAAATTTCTTTCAACATGGGGATGATATGACAACTCATCCAAAACTCACTCGATCTCGATTTTTGTGTGCCCATGCAGTGGACTAGTGATGGAACACACTCACCATGTAACACAATTTTTGGGACGAAAATTCTTTCAACATGGGGATAATGTGACATCCGGTAAATTTCCCTTACCAAACTCCGTTAGTTCCGTTAAGTCTTGCATACACGTGTTGTGAACACACACTAGTTGTCGTTTAACGTTGGTGACCTAATAATAATGAATAAAGTTAAATTAATGAGAATCTAATTGATTATGTGATTATTGTGTTATGTTTATGTGTTCGCATGTTTTTAAAATGCTAATTAGAAAATTAATCGCGTAACGCGGAAACGTGCCTATTTATTCGTATCTCTTGTGTTTTTATAAAGATAAGATATATTGTGATTTTCATTGGTTTATATCTTTATATTATTAAGTTAAAAATACTTTACAAAGAGTTTAAAGCCTTTTTTATAAAATACAAATTACAAGGGTTAAAAAGGGTAAATATGTAATTAACTTAAACAAAACTCATTAACCCTAATCCCCACCCCCCATCGGCCGCGAACCACCCACACACACCCTCCCCACTTCAAATTCGACCAAGATCAAGTTCCTAAACCTCGATTTTGTTCGATTACAAGGCACACAACTTGTTGGAATCATCAATTGCAAGCTATAACACGTTTAAAGGTTAGATTTTTCATGTTTTTGTGGGTTTTTGTTGAGGGCCGAACCCTAATGCGACTTTGGGTCTTCATGGAGTCGAAATTGATGTTAGTTGTTGGTGTTAGTATGTTAGTTGGATTGATTACATGTTGTTTAACGTCGATTATGTATGAATTGTATGTTTTTAGTGGATTGATCATGAACTTTGGTTATAGGAAAACCCTAATTCGAAAACTAGTAGAATTATGGATGAATGGTGATTGTTTGATGAATCTTTGATGATTAATAGGTTGTATGAATGCTAGGTTACATTGACTTTGCAAGAAATTGATGAATTGAAGTTGGTGTTCATAGGTTACTAATAATAGTAACTTTATTTTCATGACATGATGATCTAGTGATGGATTGATGTTTTTGATGTGTTCATGATGATGATTAGATGCTAGATTGTTGTTATGAATGCTAGAAATCTTTGAATGGATGTTGTTGTTCATAGCTTGCCAAAAGTAGAAACTTTTGTTCATGAAGATTGTTAGATTATGGTGATTTATTGTTGATCATGTCTAGATATTGTTATGAGCTTGAGATGGTATAATTATGATGAATTCATGAATACATTGGGTGGTTGATAGATGTTGGGATGTACTTTCTAAAAAAGGAAACTTTAATTGCATAAAGTCTGAAAAATGATAGTTTGAGCATGTTTGGGATGTTAGGAGCATGTTAGTATGATCATGGATGAATTCTAATGTGGTAGAAAGTGGTAATTTAGTTGTATGTGATGCTGGGGTAATCATGAATGATATTTGGACATTTATGATCATGTATGATTTGGATGTTGATTAGTAGTAGGACATCATGTTTGGGACTGGAAATTGATTATTGTAGTGTATGCTAGATGTAATGAATATTATTGTGATCTTCATTCACGCGTGCGAATCTGAGGCCCCTGTTGGACCGTGAAAGGATCATACATGCCAATTCAAGTGGTGGATGGTTGCTCTGCTGGAATCCCTCATGTCCAAGAACAAATGCGGATCAAGACAAGTATCTGCTGAATAAGAAGAAAAATACAAGTGTTGGTCATCCGTATTTGTCAATGCGGATGACAAGTTAATAAATGCGGATATACATTTGTTCATCCGCATTGACCAATGCGGATTACCAAAGAAATATGGACAAGTGTTTTGTTCATCCGCATTTACCAATGCACATGACCAAACTTCAATGCGGTTGAAGAAATGCTGATGAAGTCAACTCATATTTGTCAATGCGGATGATCAACAGCCAATGCTGATGAAGACTTAGACTAGCTTTAGTAAGGGTAGTTTAGTCTTTTGTAATGGCAACGTGTCTGCCTATAAATAGAATAGTGTACCTCATACATGGGGTAACTTTGGTCTGTAATTTGATTTGATTCTTAGTTCCTAGAATGTTCTGTTTGCATTGAATGTTCTTGTAATCAATCAATCAAAGTATTCAATATATACAAACATATTTACGAGTATCATGTGTATTCAATGTTCATTGATTGTCTGATTCCGCCTCTCAATCTTTGACTCAATCACTATATTCGGTCCTTATTGATTCACATCAACTGAGATTATCATTCTCAAATCTTTTCCAGTCAATTGGTATTAGAGCCACGGCTCTCAGTTCTTGCTCAGATCTGCACGGATCTGGTCTGAACCTGATAGATCTGGTGATTGAGTAGATGAACAGAGTATTTATACATCTCCAATGAGTTTACACACCGAATACTACCTGAAATACTCATCAACAGCCCCTCATTCAACCAATCAGTCAAACACAGAACATCATACAGACTACAAGTCCGACAACCTACAACAATACAAAGACACTCCTGATTACAAACATCATAGTCATCAGATCTGAATCTACTGGACGTTTTTAATGATTATTTGGACTAAACCCACTGAATAGACTTAAAAACTCACTAATCCATACTAAAAATCAACTGATAAAATGGATTCTCACAGTTATTCAGAACTTGGGCATACCCCAAAACCACCAATGTTGAAACATAAATCTGAGTTCAAACAATAGAAAATAAGATTTATGAATTATATTACAGGTGTAGATCCTGACTACTGGATTTCGATATGTAAAGGTCCCCACATCCCAATAACACTGTCAGCTGATCAGGCAGCTCTCTACAGAACAACCAAAATTCCCATTGAAGAGCTTACTCTAGATGATGACGATTATAAGAAGATCAAGATTGACCTTAAAGCATATTCCATCCTCACTCAAGCACTTAAGATGGATGTGCTTAAAAGGCTGGAGAAGTATGGAACTGCAAAAGCAGTTTGGGATGCTTTGCAAATTATGTGTGAAGAAAGTAGCGAGGTTGCTGAAATCAACCGAGACAAACTGATATATCAGTATGAAACCTTCCATCATTTCAAAGGGGAATCAATTTCTAAACAATTGCACAGATTCGTGCAGTTAGTAAATGATTTGGAGATAATGGGAGTGACTTACAAATCAAAAGACCTCAACAAGAAAATGTTACATAGTCTTCCAGAGCATTGGAAACAAAACGTAACAATGCTGAAAAATACTCTTGATTTGGAGAGTACCACTCTGACATAATGATTGCAAAAATTGAAGCACTGGAACTTGATGAAAGAAGCAGGAATCTTGGAGGACCAAAAGTTGTTGAAGTTATAAGTTTCCATCTGAAACTCATTCTGTTGAGAATGCCTTCATCACTGAAGAGGATGACTTTCTGTCATCTGGAGATCAACACAAAACCACTGGATTCTTTGCAGCACACTCAATTAACAGACCATTAGCATGAGCATCAACATCAACCAATCAATCAACAGGATTCTCTTCTGTCTCTACCAACCCTACTGATGATCAAAAAACAAAAGAACAAAAGGCTACATATAATGCCTTTGTAGCAAGTTTTGAGGCATATTTGGGAGGAAGACTGACTTCTGCACATCTAATCCAAGAAGATCTGGAGGAAATGGATCCAGATGATGTAGAAGAGATGGATTTACAATGGCAAATGGCTATGATTGCCATGAGAGCTAAAACGTTTTTCAGGAAAGGCAAAAAACTCAGCCTGAATGAAAATACTATGCTCGGATACGACAAATCCAAAGTAAACTGCTTCAATTGTGGAATGGCCGGGCACTTCTCTAGAGAATGTAATGCTCCAAGAAGAAACAACAATACTCCACGACATTCTCAGAGTCAGTCATCATATCAACCGTCTTCAATGTAGGATTCTGTGTGCCCAAGACACTTAGAATATTGATGTGGTTAGTACGTCATGATCCAAGTCAGGTTATACCCAATAGCAAGCTTAGCAAACACCAAATAATATTTAATTGATGATGTGATCATGCAATAAAATATTAACACCAATTTAGAAAATGGGTTTTCTAAACAAGTTGCATATGACATGGAACAATTTATTAGGATATTTTGTTCAATTATATTATTTGTAATGTTATTTATATTAGTTAGATGACATTACAAATTAAAATGGCTACATATGTTTACAATTAATTGGTTAGTTGTATATTTACTAAGAGATACCAAGTTATAAGACCATGTAACATTGTAATGTGTCTAATTTTAAAAGGGGGGGAAACCCATTTTCAAAGCCTTTTGGCCGCCCCCTTATTGTGTTCCTATTGGACCACTTTGTTGAATTGATACATACAATTAAGGGGTCTTATAATTTTGCTCTTGGACCAGCCATTTGAAAAATATACATGCAAAAGCTCTCTCTCTCTCTTTCTCCCCTCTCTAGTTTCGGAAATCAGGCAGAAAGAAGGAGCTCTAGCAGCTTGATTTTGGTGTTCAATCCTAGCATACAAGGTGTTTTGTAATAGTGCTTGGGGTATACGAAGCTTGAGGATCTCTACATTGAGTTCTTGGTCGATTCAAGCATCCAAAACACTCCTCTAAGTCGATTTTTCTGCTGGAGAAAGGTAGCCATTCACAGCCTCATATGGCTGTGATTTTATGTACATTAATGTTTGTTCATAGCTTGTCCATTCATATATTTAAGATCCCTATTGATTTGGGTTTTGTTTTCCATCTTAAAACCACACTTAGAACACGAAAATTTCAGATTATAAACTTGTTATAATCCTATACATCCGCTGCGTTTTCTGAAAAGATTAAAAGGTTATACTATGTTTTAGTGTTCTTTCAAACCCTTCAATGGCATCAAGAGCCGGTTATATGGATGGCTTGCTTGATTCATCTTTTGAAATTGGTTTAAAAGATGATATTAGATATGTTATAGGCTGTTTTTGGGCTGGTACATTATATCTTGTTGAAATCCCCAACTTTCAAGGTTACATTACACATGCTTGTGATTAAACCTTGAAAGATATGTATGTTGAATTGTTGGTTGTTTGGACAATGATTAAAACCCAAAATTTCAGTTTATGTTGGCTGAAATTTGGGGTTTTAAATGGGGTTTTCATTATTTGAATTGATGATATGATCATTGGTTGTTAAAGTGCATAACCTAGCTTGTGGCCTTGTGTTGTTTGGATGTTTCAAGTGGTTGTTTTATTCATTCAATTTGGTTGTAATATTTGTGTTTATTCATTTGGGTTGTAATTATTCATTCATTTGGTTATGTAATAATAGATTAGGTTCATTTCCTTTACTAGAAAAATGTATTAGGATACAATTTTGTAAAAGAAAGATGTACAAGATCAAGACCCAAAGATGGACACAAAGACACAAGAAACATGGAGCATTTGGATGTGGTTTCTAGTGGGAGGTTCATGGAACCTTTATGATATGTTTGACCCTTAGAAAGACCATAGACAACACTTGTGATGGCAAACAAGTGTTGTCAACATAAGGGCTATGGTTATGCACATATGATTGTTAATGTTTATGCTTGGTTGATTGTTTGTTGTCTTGATTGTTTGGTTGATATTTGGATATTCTAAGCAAACTAACTAACAATCTTAACAAGCTGAAAATGTTGGTTCTTTAAAGTTAATAAAAGTTATTAAAATGGTTTAATGATTTTAAAGATTAAAATTGGTTTTAATCAAAGGACCATAGGGTATCTTGTATTTGAAAGCATACAAATACAAGTACATAGAGTTTTCTAAACTAGAATTAAGAAATCTCTAAAATTTTTTAAACGAGATCAACACCGTCCTTTTACACAACACTTGAGTCACTTGGGAACTCTTAGTGGGATAAAGATCACCCAACCATTTTGAGGGAACTTGTGATTTGAGGTGAGAATGCCTTACTTATGGGATAAAGGTCACCTAACCATTTGTTTTGGCAAACTCACACGTGGGTGTAAGTAGGATGTCTTGATTTGCAAACCATGTTAAATGGATCACCTACAATGTGGTTTCCAATGGTGTTGATGGGATTTTCATGCCGACTTTACATATGATGTTCAAGAGTCGATCCCATACCTCTAGAAGTTGCAAATGGTTGTAATCGTCAAACGTTGACCACCTTATTAATTTAAAACGTGGGATAAAGGTCACCTAACCACAATTTAAATGTAATATTGGGTTCTAGATTTTAATATGAAAAGTCTCGTAAGACATTTGTTATTAAAATTACAATATCGAAAATACTAAATAAAACTTTGTTAAATTTTGTAGATGGCCTCTAATAATGATAATTCCGATAACTCATCCGCGTCCAACCAATCCCTACGAGCGATCCTCCAAAAGGAACGTCTAAACCATAACAACTTCATCGATTGGTATCGAAACTTGAGAATTGTTCTCAAGCAGAGAGACGATCGTATGTTTTAGACGACCCTGTCCCCGATCAACCTAACGAGGATGATGAGGAGGCCTTTAACGATTGGCTGAAATACACTGAGGACTCCGTCCAAGTGTCTTGTCTCATGCTAGCGAGCATGACTCCGGATCTCCAAAAGGAGTATGAACATCACGGAGCTTACGACATGATAACCCAGCTGAAGGAAACGTTCCAACAGCAAGCAAGGGTTGAGCGGTTCGAAACGGTTCGAGCGCTCCATGCATGTCGTATGGACGACAATCAATCTGTTTCATCTTATGTACTTACGATGAAAAGTCACATTGACCGCCTCGAGAGGCTTAATTGTCCCGTCTCGAAGGAATTGTCCACGGATTTGATCCTCAATGGCCTTACCAAAAGGTTCGAGACATTCGTGTTGAACTACAACATGAATGCTTGGGATAAAAGCATTGGTGAGCTTCACTCAATGCTCAAAACGGCCGAGGCGGCCATGGGTAAAAGGGTTTTACCCGTTCTCACCATTAATGAAGGTGGGAACAACAAAAGGCCTCGTCTCGCACCCAAGGCAAAGGTTGCCAAGGGTAAGGGACCCGCTTGGGGAAAAGGGAAAGGGGTGGCAAGGGTGCCACCCAAACCACAAGAGAAGAAGCAAAAGGTTGCTACAAATGACCCATGCTTCAAGTGTGGGGAGATTGGACATTGGCAAGGAATTGTCCTGTCCATCTCCAAGAGTTGAAAGCCAAGAGGGATGCCGGGCAGACCTCAGGTACAATATACATGATTCATATTGATCTTAATGTTACATCTTCTAACACATGGGTATTGGATACCGGATGTGGAACTCACATTTGCAATTTTTTGCAGGGGTTCACAAGAAGTAGGGACTTCAAACAAGGGGATGTTAGCCTCTTCATGGGAAATGGAACTAAAGTCTTAGTTGAAGCTCGTGGAGACTACATCCTGAGACTTCCAAGTGGTTTGGAAGTTATTTTGAAGAATGTTTTGTATGCTCCTAGTTTGAATAGGAACATTATTTCTGTATCCCAATTAAGACATTATGATTATGTATTATCTTTTATTGAAAATGATATTCATTTTCTTTAAATGGTATGTTCTATTTTAAAGCTATTCCAATTAATGGTATTTATGAATTGGTTCATGAAAATACTTTAAATAGTTCATTGTACCAAACTAACACCAAGAAACTCAAGTTGACTTAAGTGATACCTATCTTTGGCATTGTCGTCTTGGTCATATAACAAGAAACGTTTACAAACACTTCAAAAGAATGGTCTTTTAAAAACAAATGAATGTGATTCATTTGATATTTGTGAGTCTTGTTTACAAGGTAAGATGACTAAGGCACACTTTAATGGAACTACCGAAAGGGCAAAAGATTTATTAGGAATCATACATTCGGATGTATGTGGTCCTTTTAAGCCAATGACTAGGAATGGTGAAAGATACTTCATTACCTTTACCGACGATTATAGTCGCTATGGGTATGTGTACTTGTTAAGGCACAAAGACGAAGCTTTTGAAATGTTCAATCTTCAAAAATGAAGTAGAAAATCAACTCAACAAGTCAATTAAAATTCTTCGTACCGATAGAGGAGGTGAATACCTAAGTGATACCTTTCAAAATCATCTTAGGAGTTGCGGGATTGTCTCACAACTCACTCCACCTGGAACACCACAACATAATGGTGTGTCTGAGAGGAGGAATCGAACCTTATTGGATATGGTCCGATCTATGATGGCTAGAAACACATTACCTCTATCATTTTGGGTTTCGCTCTGCTCTCCGCGGCCCGTATTCTAAATATGGCCCCAACCAAAAAGGTATAAAGGGACACCTTTTGAGATATGGCATGGAAGAGTTCCATCCCTATCGTACTAAGGGTTTGGGGATGTGAGGCTTATGTTAAGACTCCCACCCTAAACAAATTGGATGTCCGATCCACCAAGTGTATCTTTATTGGATATCCTAGAGATTCTATGGATATTATTTCTATGATCCAATGGAACAAAAGGTGTTTGTTGCCAGAAAGGGTGAGTTCTTAGAAGCAATGTTCCTTATGGAAGGAGCTAGCAGTAGAACAGTGGATCTTGAGGAAGATCAAGAACCACAGCCCGATGCACGTTTGGTTGAAACTAGCACTCAACATAAGGATGTGAGGATGATCAAGTGGTTGATCAATACACCACACCACGTTCGCAGAAGTGGTAGAACTAGTAATCCACCTGAAAGATATGGATTTTTCATGGATGGATGCTATGTGATAGATTCTGATGAACCAACCACATACCATGATGCAATGTCCAACATGGATTGTGACAATAGCTTGAAGCCATGAACGTTGAGATGCAATCCATGTATGACAATCAAGTATGGGACTTGGTTGTACCACCTCTTAACTCCAAGATAGTTGGAAGTAAGTGGGTTTTCAAGAAGAAAACCGATATGCATGGAAACTTGGATACTTATAAAGCTAGACTTGTAGCAAAAGGTTTCACTCAAACTCAAGGGATTGATTATGATGAAACCTTCTCACCTGTTGCGATGCTAAAGTCTATAAGGATATTGTTGCCATAGCTGCTCATTATGATTATGAGATTTGGCAAATGGATGTCAAAACCGCTTTCCTAAATGGATATCTTGAGGAAGATGTCTATATGGTTCAGCCTGAAGGTTTTGTCGATCCAATACATCCTAATAAAGTATGCAAGTTAAAGAAATCAATCTATGGATTAAAACAAGCATCGAGAAGCTGGAATCACCGTTTTGATGAGGAAGTAAAGAAATTTGGTTTCATCAAAATGCTAATGAGGCTGTGTGTATAAGAAGGCTAGTGGGAGCATAATAACTTTCCTAGTATTGTATGTTGATGACATACTGCTATTTGGAAATGACATTCCAACCTTGGAAGGTGTAAAAACCTGGCTTGGAAGTTGTTTTTCCATTAAGGATCTTGGTGAAGCCGCCTATATTCTGGGAATAAAGATCTATAGGGATAGATCAAGGCGGTTGATTGGTTTGAATCAAAGTGCATATATTGATAAAATCTTGAAAAGGTTCAAGATGGAAAACTCTAAGAAAGGTACCGTACCTATTCAAAGAGGAACGATGTTGAGTACGACTCAATGTCCAAGCTCAAAGGATGAGCAAGACAAAATGAAGGCAATCCCATACGCATCTGCTATAGGATCCATCATGTATGCAATGATATGCACTCGACCGGACGTGTCATGCGCCTTAAGCATGACAAGCCGTTACCAGCAGAATCCTGGAAACAGTCATTGGATGGCTGTTAAGAACATACTTAAGTACCTAAGGAGGACAAAAGATATGTTCCTGATCTATGGATCTGGTGACGAGGAACTCGTTGTAAAAGGTTACACGGATGCAAGTTTCCAAACCGATCGTGACGATTCACGATCACAATCGGGATACATTTTCATTCTGAATGGAGGAGCTGTCTCTTGGAAGAGCTCCAAGCAGGATGTGGTGGCTCTATCAACTACAGAATCAGAATATGTCGCCGCCTCATTGGCAGCTCAAGAAGCTGCATGGTTAAAGAAATTCATTGCCGATCTAGGGGTTGTCCCCTCCATTCAGGACCCCCTAGAGATCTTTTGTGATAACGAGGGTGCGATTGCACAAATCAAGGAACCCCGTGCTCATCAAAAGACTAGGCATATTGAGCGGAGATTCAACTACATACGAGATGAAGTTGAAAAAGGAAAAATATGTATTCGCAAAGTTCACACGGATCAAAACGTTGCGGATCCTCTCACGAAGCTCCTTGAAAAGGCAAAGCATGAATGTCATACTTGTGCCATGGGACTTCGATATACTAGTGATTGGATTTGATCTATAAATTTTGTATTTGGATATGTGGAACTTTCTATTATTTGAATAAAATTATTTGGTTATAATGCTTCAAATAATATTCCAATTTAGCATGTTTAATCCATGAGTAAAATGTTTACTCTAATATCCGTAGTAGTGTTCACACTTGTGGGAACAAGTTTGAAGGTAAGACTATTATGAACTTGGATTGGTTGATATTCATAAGGATGAATATAGAGCAATGGGTTGCTACCAAGGTTCATAGATATTTGTGGGATACAAATATTGGACTAACCCGCTTCTCAAATTTTACTACATGGAATCTTATTGATTGATCATAAGTAATTTTGAGTAAAGGCGAATATCATTTGGTATCCTCCGACCTGAGATATATATTGGGTTTTGATATTCACCAAGTATTACACCTTGAGCCTATTCTTCACTGTCCTGAAATAGTGGACAGTACATAAGGATATGTTCAGGTATAACACGAGGTGTTGTGAGAAACGTATGTAGTCAAGATGGAATTTGTTCCTCTTATTCGTTGAGAGTTAGATGTCTAAGGCCTGATTAAGTTAAATCAACGAGGAATGATCATTCTGTGTCCTTGGATTTAACATGACATCTGTAACAAAAGGATAAATGATTAATTCACCTAAATCTTTTCAAGTAGGGCACTTGAAAGGGATGATGTTATTGAATGGCTATAAGTCATGCGTATTAAGGGTAGTAAACCGTTGTTAGGCGGTATTTACTGCTTGCATCAATCTTCTATGAATCTTGGGCAAGTGGGAGATTGTAGGATTCTGTGTGCCCAAGACACTTAGAATATTGATGTGGTTAGTACGTCATGATCCAAGTCGGTTATACCCAATAGCAAGCTTAGAAAACACAAATAATATTTAATTGATGATGGATCATGCAATAAAATATTAACACCAATTTAGAAAATGGGTTTTCTAAACAAGTTGCATATGACATGGAACAATTTATTAGGATATTTTGTTCAATTATATTATTTGTAATGTTATTTATATTAGTTAGATGACATTACAAATTAAAATGGCTACATATGTTATACAATTAATTGGTTAGTTGTATAATTTACTAAGAGATACCAAGTTATAAGACCATGTAACATTGTAATGTGTTCTAATTTTAAAAGGGGGGAAACCCATTTTCAAAGCCTTTTGGCCGCCCCCTTATTGTGTTCCTATTGGACCACTTTGTTGAATGATACATACAATTAAGGGGTCTTTAATTTTTGCTCTTGGACCAGCCATTTGAAAAATATACATGCAAAAGCTCTCTCTCTCTTCTCCCCTCTCTAGTTTCGGAAAACAGGCAGAAAGAAGGAGCTCTAGCAGCTTGATTTTGGTGTTCAATCCTAGCATACAAGGTGTTTTGTAATAGTGCTTGGGGCATACGAAGCTTGAGGATCTCTACATTGAGTTCTTGGTCGATTCAAGCATCCAAAACACTCCTCTAAGTCGATTTTTCTGCTGGAGAAAGGTAGCCATTCACAGCCTCATATGGCTGTGATTTTATGTACATTAATGTTTGTTCATAGCTTGTCCATTCATATATTTAAGATCCCTATTGATTTGGGTTTTGTTTTCCATCTTAAAACCACACTTAGAACACGAAAATTTCAGATTATAAACTTGTTATAATCCTATACATCTGCTGCGTTTTCTGAAAAGATTAAAAGGTTATACTATGTTTTAGTGTTCTTTCAAACCCTTCATTCAAGCATTCCCTCCCTCAATCATCAGCAACAATATCATCATCAACAATATCAATCCTCTCAAGCTCAACCTCAACTGGTCAATCAAGCTTTTGGGAGCAACCAACCTTCAGCAAATGCACTTGTGATCAGCCAAGACGGAGTGTGTGACTGGAGCATGTATGCTGAGGAGGTCAAGCCACAATTCCAGAACCGTGCACTGATGGCACACATTAATGATGGACCATCCCCCATGCTATCTGAGGTAAAATCCAATCTTTGTTCTGATAAGTTCATAAATGAACTTCAAGGTTATAGAGAGCATAACCACAATTGGCTGAGAAAATAAAAGAGGAGAAAGTAAAGTTAGAGATGATGAAGAGAGAAATAA
Source organism: Flaveria trinervia (assembly GCA_025506515.1). NCBI lineage: Eukaryota > Viridiplantae > Streptophyta > Magnoliopsida > Asterales > Asteraceae > Flaveria > Flaveria trinervia. The sequence goes on from CM046441.1 coordinate 48,973,965, forward strand.
AAAGTTTTGAAATTAAAATTAAATCTCTCATCTCTGACATAGAAAAACTTCATGGTGAGAAGTATTCTCTTGCAGCTGAGAATGAGCTATTATCTGAAAAATTAGCTCAATCTAAAGCTGACCAAGCCCTTACTCAAATGAAACTTGAAAAGTTTCAACAATCTTCAGTAAAGCTGCAAGAGATGCTGGATTCTCAAAAGGATCCAAAGGACATGTCAGGGATTAGGTATAATTCATGTCCTCCACCATACAATGACAACTATACTGTCATGCCTAAATCTGTCACACTCAAAAATCAAACTGAACCTAACACTATTAAAACCCACACGATAGTAAAACAAATCACAAATCCTCAAAATGAACCAAGTTTTTACATTGAAACTAGTGAGGATAAAATCAAGTTAGGTCACCCAATAAAAATAAAAGAGTGTTCAAACAAGACAGTAAGTGTTGTCGAACCAGTCAGCTCCATTAAAGCTATTTTTCCATTCATAGAATTCATACCTGCTATAGCTAATGGGAAAAAGAAGTTTGTGCAAAAGAGTAAACCCTCTGCTGAAAGCAGTTCTGATAATGAGATCAATACTCATCAAAATTCAAGCATATCAGATGAAGGTTCATTAAAAGGAAATAACAAAAAATCTCTGAGTTCAAAATCACACAGTCAACCTGATCCTCAAACATCAAAATCAAGAAATAGAGTAGGATTTGACATATGCAATAAAGATCATGTTGAACAGTTTGAGAAAGAGCAACAGAAAAGGATGAGGAAACGAAAACAGCCTCAAAAGACAATCAAATTCAGTGCAGTAAAGCAAACTGCACAAAAGGCTGAATTTGATTCTTCTTCCAGCAAAATGAATGATACTAAGTTGAAAAAGGGAAAATCAACTGAGTCAAGACTAGTAAAATCTGAGAAAATTAACAAGCATATGTATTGTGACATATGTGATATGTTTAATCACAAAATAGAGGAGTGCTTTTTCAATCAATATTGCTCCATCTGTGACATGAACAATCATTCAACAAAAACATGTTATTTCAACAAATATTGTTCAGTCTGTGACTTAAACAATCACAATACAAATGATTGTTATTACAAGCAATCGAGAGTGAGAATTCCTCAAAACAAGCCTATCTCACCAACATCATCTGACAAAACAACTGTTAAGAGTCACATTTATAATAACAAATTAAGGACGTATAAACCAACAAAGGATGAAAATATGAAAGACTCAGGTAAAAATCAAAGAAACAAATATATCAATAACAAACAAAAATTTGATTTTTCTAACTCAAAGTCAACAGTTGATAATAAAAAACAAGTCAATTTTCTCAAAAAACAGAGATCAACGATTTCATAATTTTTCTGATTTCTCAAATGATGGTGATGAAATAGCTCATTCATATTCTCACAGAAAATCTAAAAGACCACCTCTAATTAGGTCACAGGTTAGAGTAAAACTTCAAGAGGTCACAATTATGCATAGAAACGGGAAACCCAAGACCGTGGTGGCTTGGGTTCCATATTCTGACTAGTTCTTTTTGTGCTTGCAGGGTCATCCATATAGGTCTAATAGCCTATAGTATGTGGACAGTGGATGCTCCCGACACATGACTGGAGATCGTTCCCTCCTTCATGATTTCAAGCAAATTAAAGGAACATCTGTGGCACTTGGAGGAGATTCACAAGGTGGTAGGATTACAGGAGAAGGATCTATGACAAACGGGATGCTCAGCTTTGATAAAGTGAATTATTTTGAACAACTCAATTTCAATCTTCTAAGCATGTCTCAGATCTGCGACAAGAGATATTCGACTCACTTTACCGACACCCATTGTTATATTCTAAAGTCAGGATTTCATATTCCTGAAGAATGGGTTGTATTAAAGACTCCGAGAAAGAATAATACTTATGTCTTAAACCTTAATTCTACTGCACTAACAGAAGAAACATGTCTCTTGTCAAAAGCATCATTTGATGAATCACAGCTTTGGCACCGACGTTTGGGGCACACAAATTTCAAAAACATGAACAGATAGTAAAAGGAAACCATGTCATTGGATTGCCTCAAAAAGAATTTCATTTTATTGATCACTGTTCAGCATGCCTCAAAGGAAAACAACATAAATCTTCACTTAAACTAAAACTTGTGAACTCAAACAATACTCCATTGAAACTACTTCATATGGATCTCTTTGGCCCAACACATGTCATGAGTATGGGAAGAAACAGTATGTTTGGTTATCATTGATGACTTTTCACGATTCACATGGGTTTTCTTCCTACTTCATAAAAATGAAGCATCCTCAATAATCAAAGAGTTTATCACTAAAATTGAGAACCAACTTGACTATAAGGTCAAAAGCATAAGAAGTGATAATGGGACAGAATTTAAAAATGAAGACATGAGCTCATTTTGCACAATTAAAGGCATAACTCATCAATTTAGTGCAGCTAGAACTCCTCAACAAAATGGGGTAGCTGAAAGGAGAAATAGAACACTAATTGAAGCAGCAAGAACTATGCTAACTGATGTAAATTGCCAATAACCTTTTGGGCAGAGGCAGTTAACACATCATGCTTTGTACAAAATCGAACTATGATTGTCAAAGAAAGAACATGACTCCATATGAACTGCTGTTTCAAAGAAAACCATTTATTGGATTTCTTAAGTCATTTGGTAGTCCAGTCTCAATATTAAATACCCGTGACCATTTGGGAAAATTTTTAGCTAAGTCTGATGAAGGATTCTTTGTAGGTTATTCTTCTGTGTCAAAGGCTTACAGAGTGTTTAATCCTCGATTAAACATTGTTGATGAATCAACTAATGTTCAATTTAAGGAACATTCATTTCCCAAATCTACAAATGGTCCCGATTGGTTATTTGATATTGACTCTTTTACAAAATCTTTTGATCAATTTTATTTGTCTCATGCAGGTAACCTACTTTCAGCTAGTTCATCTTCAAGCATAGAAAGGAGAATTGACTTTCCATTAATTCCTCCTACTCACACTGAAGAACCAAATGAAGATGTACCTCTGCAAGCTGACCCCATCAGACAATCAACCACAAATCAAATCATTTCAAATGCAGGAGGACCCAGCTTGTTACCATCTAATTCAGAAGATCAATCTATAGCAATTAGAAATGAAAAACAAGTGTTGCCTTCAGCTGAAGTGGAAGAAGATCAAATGATAGATACAATGAAAGTGCTGCTAATGCTGAAGCAGACACTGAGACAGGGTCTGACAACCTTCATAATTCTCCAACAGTTCAAAGTGATGATGCCTCTGACCATAATGAACTGAATGTCTCCAATCTTGATGTAACAATTACTTGTGACTCAATTCCACCCACCAGAATACACAAGAATCATCCAGTTGAAACCATTATTAGTGATCTTCATGAAAGAGTGACAAGATGCAAGTCAAGCACTGCAAACATCTGTTTCTTCTCATGCTTTCTTTTTCAAACAGTACCCAAAAACATCAAAGAGGCACTTCAAGACAACAGCTGGATTGAAGCAATGCAGGAAGAGTTGCTACAATTCAAGAAACAAAATGTATGGCAACTGGTAGATCTTCCTGAAGGATAATATCCTATTGGTACCAGATGGCTATACAGAAATAAAACTGATGACAGGGGAATCGTCATTAGAAATAAAGCAAGATTGGTAGCTCAGGGGTACACTCAAGAAGAAGGAATAGATTATGATGACCCTGTAGCTCGGCTAGAAGCCATTAGAATCTTTCTAGCATATTCTGCATCCATGAAGTTTACTGTTTACCAATGGATGTGAAATGTGCATTTCTGTATGGAAAGATTACTGAAGAGGTCTATGTGAGTCAACCACCTGGATTGAAGATCTTGATTTTCCTCACAGAGTTTACAAGCTTGACAAAGCTCTGTATGGTCTTCATCAAGCTCCCAGGAAGTGGTACGAGACTCTATCATCATTTCTACTTAAGAACGGATATGAAAGAGGTAGAATTGATCAGACTCCCTTCAGAAAGAGAAAAGGAAAAGACATGTTGCTAGTACAGATATATGTGGACGACATCATATTTGGCTCTACAAACAGGCAACTCTGTAAAGAATTTGAAGATCTCATGCATTCAAAATTTCAGATGAGTGCTATGGGAGAACTCACTTTGTTTTTAGGGGTGCAAGTTCTACAAACAGCAGATGGAATTTTTATCAATCAATCAAAATACGTAGAAACAATGCTGAAGAAATTCCACCTTGCTGATTGTCAGTCTATCAGAACTCCTGTAGATCCTAAAGTGAAGATAGGTCCCGATCCAGATGGAAAATCAGTAGATCAGACCCTCTATCGATCCTTGATAGGCTCACTCATGTATCTTACAGCTAGTAGACCCGACATTATGTTTGGAGTTTGTGTGTGTGCCAGATATCAAGCTGATCCTAAGGAATCACATGTCAATGCTGTGAAACGAATATTCAGATGTCTGAAGGGCAAACCAGCTCTTTGATTATGGTATCCAAAGGAAGGAGACTTCAATCTCTATTCCTACACTGACAGTGTCTACGGAGGATGCAACTTCAACAAAAAATCCACGTCTGGCGGTTGTCAATTTCTTGGTCCCAGATTGGTCTCATGGCAATGCAAGAAGCAAACAAATGTATCTGTGTCAACAACAGAAGCTGAGTATATCGCAGCATCTGGTTGTTGCTCTCAAGTACTCTGGATTCAAAACCAGATGCTTGATTATGGTTATAACTTCTTGCATACCCCAATTTATATTGACAATACTGCAGCAGTCTTTATTACAAATAATCCAGTTCAACACTCAAAAACGAAACATATTGAAATTAGATATCACTTTTTGAGAGACTGTGCTGAAAAGGGTTTAATCAAATTGATTGAAGTACCAACTGAAAATCAATTGGCTGATTTGTTTACTAAGGCTTTTGAAACGAGTAGATTCGAATTCTTAGTTCAATCAATTGGTATGATTAACCTTGAATAAAATCCATCAAAACATCAAAAACAATGTAAAAATTATTCAAAAAACAATCCCAAAAAGAAGAAATTTTTGATGAAGAAAAGATTGGGAAATGATATAATTACAGTCATTATATCATTCACTGTGCTTTATTTCCAAATTTGAAAGACTGTCATGACTTACCTGATATGTAGGTAGGCTCAACTTGGAAGAGAAGATACATGCAGTGATAAACTAAAGATATATTCAATGGTGAAACACTCATCACAGAGTATTGGTATGTATCAATTTATTCAAGTGAATGTAAGTGTAGTAACAAACACACACCAGGGAATGATACTTTATGAATCTCTTTCACCAACATCAGATTCATCTTTGTTTTTCTGAGCAAAGACCGGATGAATCATGCACAAAGTGCAGATGTAATGATCCAAAAGATTCCCAATGAGGAACACATCCAATTGGATGATTCAACAAAAGCAATACATTCCAAAGGAATGAACAAAATAATCCGTTTATGGATCACCTTCCAAAGTGAAGTGAAAAGAATCCCAACGTGGATCATCATGATAAGGATCAAAGTAAAAGAATCCCAATGTGGATCATCATGATAAGGATCAAAGTAAAAGAATCCCAATGTGGATCAGTGAAAATAAGATCTCATAACTTAAGTAACCTGGTCCTGTAAGTTGTGAAAAAGTTCTACCATACAATTCATAAGGATGGTTGATCATTCCATGCATGGTGTGTGAGGTACATATTGAATATCTAAATCAATCTAAACATGATAAATGTCACTAGCATCAAAATATCAACCCGGTATGAGTTTAAGAGGACAATCATACCTTCAATCAATAATGTCATAAACATGTCAATCTTATCACAAAATATGCACTTGTGTAATGCAAGACTGATATGATCCCAATAAAAAGATATACTTCTCTTCATCAATTAAATTAAAAAAAAAACAACAACAAAATTATAAGAACATTCAAAAAGTTTTTTAATACTTAAAGTTTTCATCCACAAATGGATCAAAACTTTAGGGGGAGTACTTTAAAGTTTTTGATCAAGTATATATAGATTTACAATTTCTTAAATTACTTTCCTAAAATCAAAACAAAGGGAAAAATGTTTGTGTCAATGCAGAAGTTATACCATAGTATCTCAGCTTATGCAGATGCAGATTCTTGGAAACCCCTCAAGCCCAAGATCAGTCAAACAATGGGAAACTTGTATCACTCCTGATATACAAGTCAATCCAAGCAAGAATTGAAAACTTCAACAGTCAACCATGTCACAAGACATACTTTATAAGCCATATCTTCATAACAAGTTCATCAAAATCAAGATTCATTAAATTTTGATTAATCCCAAAAGTTAATGCAGGTAAGTGCATTGGTTAATGAGGGTGAAGGTAACCCAGACACATAACCAATGCAAGTAACAACTTATTTCAAAGTTAAACCTAATGCGGACAATGATTTTACTCTACTGCATTGGTGTGCATCAAGAATTCAGAAAATTTGAAGTGTTTAAACCTATGCGGAACTAAAGTATTCTACCGCTTTTGTTAATGCGGATGAAAATTTTACTAAGTGTTTAGCCACATTTGTTAATGCGGATAAGGTTTACTCTCCCGCATTTGTTTAACTCTTCCGCATTTGATACAATGTACAAATGCGGATGTACAAATACAAGTGTTTCACTTCCGCATTTGCTACAGTGTACAAATGCTGATTACTTTCAAAGTTTCGCATTTGCTACAGTACACAAATGCGGATGAAAGGATGAATGCGAACAGTCGGTCAAAAATGTGTTCTACCGCATTTGCTACAGTACACAAATGCGGATGACTAAAAATATCAACATTTACACTTCCCCATTTGCTACAGTAGTGACCGCATTTGAAATCAAAACTTGTAGAAATTTGTGAATTCTATTATCTGACTATTTAAAGAAAACCAACAGAGTCATTTAATACTTTTCAAATTTGAGCGACTTCATAGTGAGACGAGCGCCACCAAATACTGTTCATCATCATCTTCACCATTTAAACCTAGTTTCCTAATCGATTCAACAAAACCGTGGGCATTGATTCTTAACCAAAAGGATTCTGAGAAAAGATTATAATGGCAAATATCTCATGGAGCAAGCTCCATAATGTCAATCAATGCCATTCATGATGCTCTACTTATTCATAGAAATGGATTGTCTACTGTATCAATTTGGGAGCCCATCTCACTATGGAAGATGCCAATCAATGCCATTCATGATATGAGTCAAATGAAGATACATGTGCTCAACAGGGAAAGATTGACTGATGCTAAAGAGTTCTCAAACATGATCAAAGCAATCATGGACCCTTCATTCACTGATCCTTCATCAACAGCTCTAGAACCAGCAGAATCTTCACAACCCAATCCACCCTCTGATCCTTGAAGTACATAGGCTGTATAATCCTTAGGGGGAGTATTGTTGGACCCTGAAAGGATCATACATGCCAATTCAAGTGGTGGATGGTTGCTCTGCTGGAATCCCTCATGTCCAAGAACAAATGCGGATCAAGACAAGTATCTGCTGAATAAGAAGAAAAACACAAGTGTTGGTCATCCGTATTTGTCAATGCGGATGACAAGTTAATAAATGCGGATATACATTTGTTCATCCGCATTGACCAATGCGGATTACCAAGGAAATGCGGACAAGTGTTTTGTTCATCCGCATTTACCAATGCAGATGACCAAACTTCAATGCGGTTGAAGAAATGCTGATGAAGTCAACTCATCCGCATTTGTCAATGCGGATGATCAACAGCCAATGCTGATGAAGACTTAGACTAGCTTTAGTAAGGGTAGTTTAGTCTTTTGTAATGGCAACGTGTCTGCCTATAAATAGAATAGTATACCTCCTACATGGGGTAACTTTGGTCTGTAATTTGATTTGATTCTTAGTTCCTAGAATGTTCTGTTTGCATTGAATGGTCTTGTAATCAATCAATCAAAGTATTCAATATATTCAAACATATTTATGAGTATCATGTGTATTCAATGTTCATTGATTGTTTGATTCCGCCTCTCAATCATTGACTCAATCACTATATTCGGTCCTTATTGATTCACATCAACTGAGATTATCATTCTCAAATCTTTTCCAGTCAGCCCCTACTTAGTAGGATTGGCAGGGTTTAGGATGTGAAGTCGTGAGTGGCTTCACATGGCATGTGGTGCGTGATTTGATCTTTGTGTGGCATGTTAGTTATGTTATAACTAGTAGACATGTTAATGTTCTAGATTCACATGACTTGTATGATACTTGGTTGTATGATGATCTGAGTGATAGACCTGGATAGTATAGCATACATATTATCCATTTGAATGTTAACCATGTATGATATATGTGTTTGAATTGCTGGAATGGTTTTACAACACATGAAGTCACCAACGGGTCAAACGGGTCAACTAGGTCAAACCTGTCTGTTTTGTTTGAAATCTTGAGTCCTTGGTTGTAGTGTACTTAGGGTTTCACATGTTCTTTGATTACACGTACTCATGTACTAATATGATCTAGGTAACCTCTGAAGGTTGTCTGTCTATTTTGTTTGACAAGTCAATCTCTAAGTATCTATACGCATTTCAAGTGAGTTCATGCCCCCACTCCTTATTTAATCTCTTTTGGAGGAGATAGCATACTGGTAAATCACAAACGCTTTATATATTCAAGTTGTGTATAATATTATATAGTGTTGATATCATGGAAATGTCCTCACACTTTCGATTTGTTAATATTGAATAGCGGGGAAATTTGGGTAGTACTACTGGGTCTGACGAGCCCCACCTGTGTGACTCGAGGTGAACCGGGTGCCATTTGTCTTAATAAACATTGTCACGACCTGTTAAGTCGTGACAGGAGGCGACAACATAACACAGTCCGCTTCAATTGCGAAATCACTATGAAATAATATTTATTGTTAATGGAGTAGCTATCTGTTACAATGCACTACTTTTATATCTCTATTATTAAACTATTTATGTTTGAATATCTCTTAAACTCACCAACCATGGTGTTGACATTTTAGTATGCTATTCTCAGGTCATTAGCTTGCTTGCCATAGGAGCACTGCATGGTTCACTTACATTCTAAGACTCGGTTCTCAAGACATTTTTAGTATTTTACTGATTATTGTTTACTCTTTTGGGTTGGCACATGTTTTGCAAAGTTTGTACCTTGGTTGAATTTATTTAAATTATGGCATATAGAGTCATTCTGAGTAACTGTTGACTGTGATCCTGGTTTGTTCACACGCCTCGCGGTAAAACTCCGCAAGTGGATTTTGAGGGTGCGACAAATTGGTATCAAAGCTATTGGTTATAGGGAACTAGGTTGCATACATACTAGACTATAACCGCACACAGTTAATTAGTTACATGTGCCTTATTCCTATCTACTGTATACTCATTTGCATACACGTCACACTCTCTGCAGCATGGCATCGTCATCGAGAGCTCCGGGAAAACGACCTGAATCACCTTCACGATCTAAATCCCCACCTCTCGCACCTGTACCTGATGATGGATTCGATTGGCCTCGACTGGCTTATCCTCGAGAGGAGATTGACTGGGATCAACCCTTTGCATTGATGAAGCGTGACCCTCCGCGAGACTGGCGTTTCTATCCTAGATTTGTTGATCATATCATGTTTAGGGAGCGCGTACCTGTCCCGAGGCCCAGGACTAGGAACAATGCCGACCAACCAATGCCTTCACTCCCATGGACGGTGCAGTCCAATGAGCAACTGATTGCTGCACTAGTGGCTGCGTTGGACACTAAACATCATCGAGTAAGGCGGCTCACGGGTGATGTCTGTACACTATAGCAAGAGGTGTACAAACTGAGACATCAATTGGATGAACTCGAGGAACAACACGAGAAGATCCTAAACGGGTGTCACCATATGCAAGATGGGTTCATGGTACTCCAAGGGCGCGTGACTGCTCGTGAACAACGGGATGCTGTAGCTGATAATAGGATTGCCATTTTAGAAGCTCAACTAGCGGCACTCGAGATTGCTATAGCTCCTGATCCTGTAGCAGATCTGAGGATGAGGAGGATCCCGAGGAGGGACCCGAAGAGGAGGAACCGGAAGAGATGGAGGATGACAGTGATGGGTCAGATGTTGTCGATTGACTTCTTTATATGACTTAGACTACGTAGTGTTTTTCTTTTTGAAACCTATGTGGGAAGGGTTGTTTCCCCACACGAATGACAAACTTAAATTTTGACGTTGATAAATACATTGTGACTCATTTACATTTTATTTACTTTGGTTATTATTTTTGTTATGAATGTTGTGGTTGTGATGATTCATTATTTCTCTTATTTACTATTTCTGTGCTTCAATGAGTTAAATATGTTTGATGTTACTCATTATTGTATTTGTGAATGTAAAATGGAAAGAATGGACGCCTGTAGACGTGGACGTGGACGTGGTCGTCGACGCGGACGTGGACGTGGCACCGGAGAACAGGGCGGTGGTGTTATTAACATGACCCCCGCAGAATTAGCTTCTCTAATTAATAAGCATGTTCAGGTGGCAGTGGCTGCTGCCCACGTGGGTCAGCCAGCATGTAAACAATGATAGAAAGATAAATCTGATATCCTTCATAACTGTATGGGATGTCTGATTAATATGTGTTGTGTTAAAACAGGACCACCAGTGTATACCTACAAGTCCTTTATGGACTGTAAGCCACACACCTAAAGCGGTACAGAGGGTGCTGTAGGGCTTGTGTGATGGTTCGAGAAGACTGAGTCTGTCTTCTCTTAATGCAATTGTACACCTACGGATCAAGTAAAGTTTGCCATCAGGACTTTAGAGGTGCTGCTCTGTCTTGGTGGAACGCGCAAGTCCAGATGCTTGGACAAGAGATGGCGAATGGACTTCCATGGGATGAGTTCAAAGCAATAATGACTGAGGAGTCCTGTCCTCACAACGAAGTGCAGAAGTTAGAAATGGAGTTCTGGCAATTGAAGATGCAGTGCTCGAAAATCGAGGCTTACACCACCAGAACCCATGAATTAGCAACTGTGTGCCCGGGAATGGTAAATGAGGTGCATAAAAGGGTAGAGCATTACACACAGGGATTGGTACCTGAAATCCAAAGTATGGTAACTGCTTCCAATCCAGCCACAATTCAGCAAGCCATCCAGCTAGCTCACAGGCTAACTGACCAAGCCATGGAGCAAGGACGTCTACCCAAACGGGGCGCTGTGGCAAGCGTGCCCGACAACAAAAGAAAGTGGGACATGCCAACAACACCAAAGCATCATCATCTTCTAGCGGTCAACCTCAACCTCGACCTCAACAACAACAACAGCCGGCTCAGCAGCAACGGAGGTTCGACAATAGCCGTAACTTCAACCAGACGCCTGCAAATAATCAAGGACCCAGTGGTTATGGTGGTAGGCATCCGAAGTGCACTCGGTGTAATTACCATCATGTGGGAAGGTGTGATAGCTTCAAGTGTCAACGTTGTGGAAAAATTGGACACGCTGCAAAGGATTGTCGTGGTGAACTGGTAAGGAGGCCACAACAACCTCAAGAAACTCCCAAGGGTTGTTTTGAATGTGGGAAAGAAGGGCATTACACGCGAAACTGCCCACAACTAAGGAGGAACGGTAATGGCAACAACAATAATAACAACAACAAGACCAACAATCACGGTAACAACAACAACAACGGTAATACCAACAACGGTGGAAATGGTACTAGTAATGGCGACAATAAAGATGGAGCCAAGGGGAGAGCCTTCGTCATTGGCTCAGGTGAGGCTCTAAATGATCCAACAACTGTTACTCGTAGATTCTCTGTTAATGGTTGTTTTGCTACGGCACTATTTGATACTGGAGCCGATAGGAGTTTTGTGTCCTTAAAGTTCTGTAGTCTTTTAAGTGATATACCCTCTACTTTAGAATCTAAATACGGTGTGGAATTACCTGACGGTAAACAAATCCATGTAACGCATATCCTTAAAGACTGTAAGATAGAACTTCTGGACATACTTTCACTACAGATCTCATGCCTGTTACGCTGGGAAGTTTTGATGTTGTGATAGGCATGGATTGGCTCTCTAGCAAGCAAGCGGAAGTCATATGTCATGAGAAGATCATACGAATACCTATTGATGACAAAATCCTTACCATCAGAGGCGATAGGAGTGGTGCTGTGATAGGCATCATCTCATACATGAAAGCTCAAAAGTTATTACGAAAGGGTCATGTGGCTATTCTAGCACTTGTAACCGATAAGCAGGCAGAAGAAAGGAAATGGAGGATATTCCCATAGTACGTGATTTTCCAGAGGTGTTTCCAAAGGATCTTCCTGGATTACCACCTCACTGCCAAGTGGAATTCCAGATTGAGTTGACTCCCGGCGCAGCTCCGATTGCTAGGGCACCTTATCGATTAGCATCAAACGAACTACTGGAGTTGTCGTCACAACTCCTGGAGCTTTTAGATAAGGGCTTTATTCGACCTAGCACATCACCTTGGGGAGCTCTTGTTCTCTTTGTTAAGAAGAAGGATGGCACATTCCAGATGTGCATCGATTATAGAGAGTTAAACAAAGTAACAGTCAAGAACCGATACCCTTTACCTCGTATCGATGACTTGGTCGATCAGCTCCAAGGATCAAGCTATTATTCGAGGATTGACTTGAGATCTGGTTATCATCAACTTAGAGTTAGAGAAGAAGACATTCCCAAGACCGCGTTTCGTACTAGATATGGTCCTTATGAGTTCTGGTCATGCCTTTTGGGTTGACTAATGCACCTGCTGTGTTCATGGACCTCCTGAACCGCATGTGCAAACCCTATCTTGATTAGTTTGTCATTGTGTTCATCGATGATATACTCATATTCTAGGACCAAGGAGGAGCTTGAAGAGCACATACAAATGATCTTGGAACTGTTGAAAAATGAGCAGCTATATACCAAATTCTCAAAGTGTGACTTTTGGATAAGAGAAGTGCTAATCCAAGGTCATATTGTTAATGAGAAGGGGATACATGTCGATCCTGCCAAAATTGAGGCGATAAAGAACTAGACTACACCCATAAAGCCGAGCGAGATAAGACAATTTCTTGGATTACCAGGATATTACCGACGATTCATAGAAGGATTTTCAAAGATCGCACAACCTCTCATAGCCTTGACTCACAAAGGAACGAAATACAAATGGAGTGAGAGTCAAGAATCAAATTTCCAATTATCAAAACAAAAGTTCTGTACTACCCCGATATTAGCATAACCAGAGGGAACGGATGACTTCGTGGTGTATTGCGATGCATCCATTCAAGGATTGGGTTGTGTCTTGATGCAACGAGATAAGGTGATAGCCTACGCCTCGAGACAACTAAAGGTTCATGAGAAGAACTATACCACCCATGACTTCGAATTGGGTGCAGTGGTTTTTGCCTTAAAGATCTGTAGACATTACTTGTAGGGTACCAAGTGCACTATCTACATCGATCACAAGAGTCTTGAACATATCTTCGAGCAAAAAGAGTTGAATATGAGACATCGACGTTGGGTGGAACTATTAAACGATTATGATTGCGCTATTAAGTACCATCCGGGAAAGGCGAGCGTAGTTGCCGATGCCCTAAGCAGGAAGGAAACAGCTAAACCCTGACGGGTGCGAGCTTTACAGCTTACGATGAGTACCCAACTGTCCGAAGAAGTTAAGGAGGCACAGATAGAAGCTTTAAAAGCAGAAAATATTGGTTCTGAGTCATTAAGGGGAATGGATAACCAGCTAGTGGTGAAAGAGGATGGAATTCGCTATTTCATGGATAGACTTTGGGTGCCAGTTTATGGAAATCTGAGAGATTTAGTTATGAGCGAGGCACACAAATCTAAGTATTCTATACATCCTGGATCCGACAAGATGTATCATGACCTAAAGGCACGCTATTGGTGGCCTAACATGAAAGCGGATGTAGCTACGTATGTGAGCAAGTGTTCGACCTGCTCGAAAGTAAAAGTGGAATATCAAAAACCATCCGGACTGTTACAACAACCTGAGATACCAATGTGGAAATGGGAACAGATCTCTATGGATTTTATTACTAAGCTACCCCGGACTAGTACTGGTTGTGACACGATATGGGTTATTGTGGATCGATTGACAAAGTCTGCTCACATCCTTGCAATTAAGTAAACTGTCAAGATGGAAAAATTAACTCGACTGTACCTTAAAGAGATCGTTTCGAGACACGGTGTACCGATCTCAATTATTTCCGATCGTGACGCTCGTTTCATGTCACATTTCGGGCAATCATTGCAGAAATGTTTGGGTACACGGTTAGATATGAGTACTGCATATCATCCACAGACGGATGGCCAGAGTAAGCGTACCATACAGACGTTGGAGGATATGCTACGTGCTTGTGTGATTGAATTCGGGAATAACTGGGAAATTCACCTGCCATTGGTGGAGTTTTCATATAGCAACAGTTATCGTACTAGTATACAGGCAGCACCTTTCGAGGCGCTGTATGGGAAAAAATGTCGATTACCAGTTTGCTGGGCAGAAATTGGTGATAGTCAGCTAACATGTCCCGAGTTAATTCATGAGACAACTGAGAAGATTGTACAGATACGGAACCATATGGCTGCAGCGCTAGACAGGCAAAAGAGTTATGCTGACAAGAGACGGAAACCTTTAGAGTTTCTGGTTGGTGACAAGGTTTTGTTGAAAGTCACACCATGGAAAGGCGTAGTTCGGTTGGGTAAACGAGGGAAACTAAATCCGAGGTACGTTGGACCATTTGAAATAGTGGAAAGAATAGGTCCAGTGTTCTATCGACTAGCCCTACCTGATTCGCTATGTGGAATCCATGATGTATTTCACGTGTCAAACCTGAAGAAGTGCATAACTGATGAAACAATGGTTGTACCACTAGAAGAAATTCAAGTGTATGAACAATTGCGTTTTATTGAAGAACCAGTTGAGGTGATGGACCGTGAGGTGAAAACACTTAAGCAAAGTAAGATACCCATTGTCAAAATCCGTTGGAATTCGCGACGTGGACTGGAATTCACATGGGAACGAGAAAATCAAATGAAGCTTAAGTACCCTCAACTATTCGAAAGGACGATGCCAGTAGACGAAGGTATTGATTTAAATTTCGGGACGAAATTTCTTTTAACATGGGGATGATGTGACAACTCATCCAAAACTCACTCCATCTTGATTTCTGTGTGCCAATGCAATGGACCAGTGATGGAACACTCTCACCATGTAACGCAATTTTCGGGACGAAAATTCTTTCAACATGGGGATAATGTGACATCCGGTAAATTTCCATTACCAAACTCCGTTAGTTCCGTTAAGTCTTGCCTACACGTGTCGTGAACACACACTAGTTTTCGTTTAATGTTGGTGACCTAATAATAATGAATAATGTTAAATTAATGAGAATCTAATTGATTATGTGATTATTGTGCTATGTTTATGTGTTCGCATGTTTTTAAAATGCTAATTAGAAAATTAATCGCGTAACGCGGAGACGTACCTATTTATTCGTATGTCTTGTGTTTTTATAAAGATAAGATATATAGTGATTTTCATTGGTTTATATCTTTATATTATTAAGTTAAAAACACTTTACAAAGAGTTTAAAGCCTAGTTTTTATAAAATACAAATTACAAGGGTTAAAAAGGGTAAATATGTAAATTAACTTAAACAAAACACATTAACCTTAATCCCCACCCCCCATTGGCCGCGAACCACCCACACACACCCTCCCCACTTCGAATTCGACCAAGATCAAGTTCCTAAACCTCGATTTTGTTCGATTACAAGGCGCACAACTTGTTGGAATCATCAATTGCAAGCTATAACACGTTTAAAGGTTAGATTTTTCATGTTTTTGTGGGTTTTTGTTGAGGGTCGAACCCTAATGCGAGTTTGGGTCTTCATGGAGTCGAAATTGATGTTAGTGTTGGTGTTAGTATGTTAGTTGGATTGATTACATGTTGTTTAACGTCGATTATGTATGAATTGTATGTTTTTAGTGGATTGATCATGAACTTTGGTTATAGGCAAACCCTAATTCGAAAATTGGTAGAATTATGGATGAATAGTGATTGTTTGATGAATCTTTGATGATTAATAGGTTGTATGAATGCTAGGTTACATTGATTTTGCAAGAAATTGATGAATTGAAGTTGGTGTTCATAGGTTACTAATAATAGTAACTTTATTTTCATGACATGATGATCTAGTGATGGATTGATGTTATTGATGTGTTCATGATGATGATTAGATGCTAGATTGTTGTTATGAATGCTAGAAATCTTTGAATGGATGTTGTTGTTCATAGCTTGCCAAAAGTAGAAACTTTTGTTCATGAAGATTGTTAGATTATGGTGATTTATTGTTGATCATGTCTAGATATGTTATGAGCTTGAGATGGTATAATTATGATGAATTCATGAATACATTGGGTGGTTGATAGATGTTGGGATGTACTTTCTAAAAAGGAAACTTTAATTGCATAAAGTCTGAAAAATGATAGTTTGAGCATGTTTGGGATGTTAGGAGCATGTTAGTATGATCATGGATGAATTCTAATGTGGTAGAAGTGGTAATTTAGTTGTATGTGATGCTGGGGTAATCATGAATGATATTTGGACATTTATGATCATGTATGATTTGGATGTTGATTAGTAGTAGGACATCATGTTTGGGACTGGAAATTGATTATTATGGTGTATGATGGATGTAATGAATATGGTTGTGATCATCATATACGCGTGCGAAGCTAAGGCCCCTACTTAGTAGGATTAGAAGGGTTTAGGATGTGAAGTTTTGAGTGGCTTCATATGGCATGTGGTGCGTGATTTGATCTTGTGTGGCATGTTAGTTATGTTATGACTAGTAGACATATTAATGTTCTAGATTCGCATGACTTGTATGATACTTGGTTGTATGATGATCTGAGTGATACACCTGGATAGTATAGCATACATATGATCCATTTGAATGTTAACCATTTATGATATATGTGTTTGAATTGCTGGAATGGTTTTACAACACATGAAGTCACCAATGGGTCAAACGGTCAACTAGGTCAAACCTGTCTGTTTTGTTTGAAATCTTGAGTCCTTGGTTGTAGTGTACTTAGGGTTTCACATGTTCTTTGATTACACGTACTCATGTACTATATGATCTAGGTAACCTCTAAAGGTTGTCTGTCTATTCTGTCTGACAAGTCAAACTCTAAGTATCTATACGCATATCAGGTGAGTTCATGCCCCACTCTTTATTTAATCTCTTTTGGGGGAAATAGCATACTGGTAAATCACAAATGCTTTATATATTCAAGTTGTGTGTAATATTATATAGTGTTGATATCATGGAAAAGTCCTCACACTTTCGAATTGTTAATATTGAATAGCGGGGAAATTTGGGTAGTACTACTGGGTCTGACGAGCCCCACCTGTGTGACTCGAGGTCAACTGGGTGCAATTTGTCCTAATAAACATTGGCATGACCTGTTAAGTGGTGACATGAGGCAACAACGTAACACAGTCAGCTTGAATTGCGAAATGACTATGAAATAATATTTATTGTTAATAGACTAGCTATCTGTTACAATGCACTACTTTTATATCTCTATTATTAAACTGTTTATGTTTGAATATCTCTTGAACTCACCAACCATTGTGTTGACATTTTAGTATGCTATTCTCAGGTCATTAGCTTGCTTGCCATAGGAGCACTGCATGGTTCACTTACATTCTAAGACTCGGTTCTCAAGACATTTTTTTGTATTTTAATGATTATTGTTTACTCTTTTGGGTTGGCACATGTTTTGCCATAGTTATACTTTTATTTCTTTGGGTTGTTTTCAAAACGCTTCCGCACAGTTAAAGTTTGAACCTTGGTTGATTTTATTTAAATTATGGCATATAGAGTCGTTCTGAGTAACTGTTGACTGTGATCCTGGATTGTTCACACGCCTCGCGGTAAAACTCCGCAAGTGGATTTTGAGGGTGTGACAAGAATGTACTGGACATATCTAGGAAACATATAATACTCTAATGAGTCTAAGTTAGCAAGCAAATTTGTATAAACAAAATGAGAGTACCTGAATTTGACTCCTTGAGCCATTCCATGGACTATGAAGGAGAGATCTTCAGGAATCTGGTCCCATCCACCATGCTTGTTTGATAAGCTGTGAATGACCACATGGAGCAGGAATCTTCATTTGGATGAGACCTTCCCTTTCGTGAAGGTCTTTATAGAGAAATCTCCCTCATACCCCATCTGCTTAAAGGAATGATTTACAGCTTCCTTTGGGAAGAACACCTCACCTTCTTCATCATCCAGTTGAAGATGTCGGTTGATGATTGCTGGAGTGATGAAGATTGTTCTCCCCTGCACTGTGGCAGACAGTGCCTTCTCCCCGTCCATAATGACCTCTTGGCAGGTCTTCCAGAATTCAAGCAACTGATCCTCATAGAGTGGAGGATCAATGGTTAGGGAGGTGAAGTAGTTGGACAGTGACAAGAAATGGCAAACGTCTGAGAAATGAGGATCTTTCTCAGAGCATAACAGAGCAACTTGATTGTGTTGTCTGTGTAGTTGCATGGTAAAGTTGGGATTATTTCTTTGAGCAAGGTTAGCCATTGTGAGGTAGTTTAGAGATAAAGAAAAAAGAAAGAAAGAATTTCAGAGAGAAATTTTGGGTTTTTAGGTTTGGAGGAAGAGCAGATGATAGAAGAGGGGGAAACCGTTGGGTTTATATGAGAGAGGGATTTCAGATAATGTTTAATGAAAGAGGATAAACTTTGAAATCCGGATGTCAGTCCCACCTTTGAAAAAGTAGTTTACTTTTATGCTCAAAAAGTAGTTTTCTTGGTAGTAAAAAAGCTTCCGAAGGTTAATTATCTTCGGAAGTTTTAATGAAAAAGCTTCCGAAACTAAAATGACTTCGGAATAATTTCCTGAGATTATTTGATGATTTTGCTTCGGAAGAAAGAATTAAGACTTTAGTGCTTTGTATAGAGATCAACAAAGCTTCCGAGAGTTAATTTTTTGCTTCGGAAGGAAAAGGTCCTTGAAAATAAGTAAGTGTCTAAGATAACTATTTAAGCTTCGGAAGATAAAATTGAAATCTCTTCCGAAGGTAAATTTTTAGACAATTAAATATTTTTGAAGGTATGATTTTCTTCCGAAGTTAAAATCCATAACTTCCGAAGTATAAAATCATCAATTAATATAAGGAAAGTCTTGAGAGAAAGAGTTGTTAATCCAAGGAAAACATGAGCTTATGAAGATGATGGACTAGACAACTTAGAACACACAATTTTTAAGAAATAATAAGAATTAGTTTTAAGAAAAATTTACTCAAGGTTGATCATCCCAATAGCTAATATTATATATTTAAATCTTTTTTCATCAAAAGGTTTTGTAAACAAATCAGCATATTGTTCATCTGTGTGAACCTTGACTAGTTTAATTAATCCCTTTTCATAATTATCTCTTATTAAATGATACCTTATATTGATGTGCTTTGTCCTTGAGTGCTGCACAAGATTCTCTGTAATTGACATAGCACTGTTGTTGTCTATGTGGATTGGAGTCTCCTTGAAATTTAACCCATAGTCTAGCATTTGATTCTGAATCCAAAGCACTTGAGCACAGCAGCTAGCGGCAACAATGTATTCAGCTTCAGCAGTTGATGCAGAGACACAGGATTGTTTCTTGCATTGCCATGAGACAACCCTTCCACCAAGAAATTGACATCCCCCAGATGTAGACGTTACAGTCATATTGCAACCACCATAATCACTATCTGTATAAGCATACAGATTGAAGTCAGATTCTTGGGATACCCTGAACCAAGTGTTGATGCACCTTTGAGGTATCTTAGAATCCTTTTGACAGTGATAAGGTGAGACATCTTAGGGTTGGCTTGATATCTTGCATAGATGCATGTAGCAAAAATGATATCAGGCCTGCTAGCAGTAACATACATAAGAGACCCAATCATAGCCCTGTATAAGTGTTCATCTACACACTCCCCCTCAAGATCAGACCAAGGGAGTGGTTTCTGGCTATGGGTGTCTTAGCAATCTTACAGTCAGTCGTATTGAACCTTTTGAGTATGTCTTGAACATACTTTGACTGACTTATGATGATGCCATCTTCAACTTGCTTCACTTGAATTCCCAGAAAGAAATTGAGTTCCCCTATGGCACTCATTTCAAATCTGTCTTTCATCAGCTTCTCAAAGTCTTTGCAGAGCTTTGGATTAGTTGAACCAAAGATGATGTCATCCACATATACTTAAACTAGCAATATGTCTTTTCCTTGTCCTTTGATGAAGAGAGTTCCATCTATAGTACCTCTTCTGTATCCATGTTGACAGAGATACTCAGACAGTGTCTCATACCACTTCCTGGGTGCTTGATGCAACCCATAGAGAGCTTTGTCAAGCTTGCAGACATAATCAGGATGATCAGGATCTACAAAACTAGGTGGTTGTTTGACATAAACCTCTTCATCTATCACTCCATATAAAAAGGCACATTTCACATCAAGTTGAAAGACCTTGAAGTTCTTGGATGCAGCAAATGCCAGGAATATCCTAACAACTTCTAATCTTGCCACAGGAGCAAAGACATTAGTGTAGTCAATCCCTTCTTCTTGTGTGTATCCTTGAACAACCAGTCTAGCTTTCTTCTTGATGATGATTCCTGTATCATCTTTCTTATTCCTAAACACCCATTTGGTTCCTATGGTAGTCTTCCTAAAAGGAAGAGGACAAAGGTTCCAAACTTTCTGTCTTTTGAATTGAAGCAACTCTTGTTGCATAGCTTCAACCCAACTTCCATCCTTTAGAGCTTCCTCAACTTTCTTTGGCTCTATCTGGGATAGAAAACAAGAGTGAAGACAAACATTTGCTTCATGGGTTTGTCCTCTTGTCTTTACCCTGGAGACAACATCTCCAATGATGTTTGTGGTAGGATGAGACTTGTGGATCCTATGCTGAGGAATCACAGCAAGTTGTTGAGAAAGATCTAAATTAGAAAAATTAGATCTGACATAGGTGTTTCTCCAACCATATCAGAACACTTTTCAAGTGAAACTTGATCCAAGCAGTGTGTGACATCATTGATGTTCTCATCTATGGTTTGGTTAGTGGCATGAAGAAATTCTTGGTCACTGTCACCATCACCATTGTTGCCTTCCACAGTTGAGGTCTTCTTATCTAGTTGTAGAGCCTCTGAGCTGGGATTAGAAGGCATACCAGATGTATCAGCTGAATTTGTCATTGTTGTGCTGATAGAAACCTCATTTGCAGAAGTAGTTCCAACTGGAGCTGAAGATGTATGACTTGCAGGTCTTCCTAGCTCAAATCTTGGGTCAGGATCACCTGTATATAAATTTTCTACAGATCCTGAAACATTCTCACAAGATTTGTTAAAACAGTTGGTAACCAAATCAAGATCAAATAGCCAATCTGGACCAGAACAAGCAACACATGGTGTGTCTTCATTGAAGGTCACATTGGCTGACTCCTTAACTATTCTAGTTCTGAGATTGTACACTCTATAAGTCTTAGCTTGTGAAGAATATCCAATAAAGTGTCCATCATCTGATTTCTCAGCAAACTTGGCAATTTGATCTTGGTATTCAAGATGGTGCAAGGACATCCAAATGACCTGAGAAAACCGATGAAAGGTTTTCTCTTATGCCATAGTTCATAAGGAGTCTTGCCATGATTCTTAAATACTAAAACTTTGTTCGGCACATAGCAGGCAGTGTTGACAGCCTCTGCCCAAAAGGTGATGGGTAATTTAGAGTCAGACAACATGGTTCTTGCAGCTTCAATCAATGTCCTGTTTCTCCTCTTAGCAACACCATTTTGTTGAGGAGTCCTGGGAGCACTAAATTATCTTGCAATACCTTTTTCATCACAAAGTGTATCAAGGGTTTGGTTCTTGAATTCTGTTCCTTGATCACATCTTATGATTTTGACCTTGTGATCAGACTGATTCTCAATCTTTAAGATGGAATTTTTTAGAATCTCAGGAGTCTCATCCTTAGTTCTAAAGAAAAAGAGATCCATATGTAACAAGTGTAGGGGTGTAGTGATGGAGTTCCTTTCCTTAGGCTTATGATATACTTATGTTGCTTCCCTTTTAGGCATGCAACACAGCGATCATCACTTGTAAACTCTTTCTTTGGCATTCCAGTTACCAGATCATGCTTAATCAATTTATTCATGTTCTTAAAGTTTACATGGCACATTTTTTATGCCATAGGAAAGACTCATCACTATTGGCTTTAGATAGAATGCATGAAACTTCTCCAGAGGGAGAGGTTTCTTGCAAATCCATCTTGTACATGTTTCCTTTCCTGGGGGCTCTAAGTAGAATATGCTCATGAGGAATGACCACACCAGGCTTAAGAACAATGCACTCATGCTCGGTAAAGAGCATGTTATGACTCTGATCACAAAGTTGAGAAACACTCAAAAGATTGTATCCAAGCTCCTTAACAAAGTTTACCTTTTCAATGCTGAGCTTACAATTTGTGACCTTGCCCCTTCCAGAAATGTAACCACCTTCATATCCTCCAAAAGCAAAAAGCCCTCCATAAATCCTTTCAAAGTTCTAGAGTATTGACCTATTACCAGTCATGTGCCTGGAGCAGCCACTATCTATGATCCAAACATTTCTGTTTGTCTTCAGCTGTCCCTTCACAAAAGAGAATGATTAGTTACATCTGGAAACCCAAGCCTTGCTTGTCTTGGGCTCACTTGCAGAAGGTAAATTAACAGTAATAGATCCTATGATTGTACTAAGAGGATCTTGAGTTGTTGTTGATGGAGAAATCTCAGTCACTTGGTCTTTCTTAGACGTCCACACCACCTTTGGAGTCTTGGACTTGACCTTCAAAACATTAGAAATTTTTGGAGTTTCAGAAGTTTTGTTGACTGAACCTTCGGAAGATTCTGCAAACACTGCAGCAGACTTCAGTGCTTCGGAAGAACTCCTTTCTTCTGAGACCAAATGTTCTTCTGAAGAGAATTTTCCACTTCCCTTCTTGTTAGATTTGAAACTTTCGAAGGAAACTGGTTTTCCTTCCGAAGCTTGAATCTTCTTAGAACTCTTTGAAGCCTTTGTTTTGGCCATATGGACGGTACCTTTATGATTGAAGGGAAAATCCTTTGCGATGTGAGTGGTGCTGTCACACATAACACAATTCATTTTCTTCTTCACAAGAGCCTTGTCATAAGAGTAAGACTGTCTTTGGTCACTTCCCTTCTCCACCTTCATCTTTGCAGATGCTGGGATAGTCCTCTTGGGCTGAGAACTATGCTTGGAGTTTGATGGACCAGGCTGTGCAGCAGTGGTACACAGCAGATCAGTCTTCTTCTTGCTGCTAAAATGAGTTGAGCAAGAACCAGAACTCTTAGCAGAGTTTTGGTTGATGCCTTCAGTCCCTACCACTTTAAACCCTACAGCAATAAAAACTTGTTTCTGCTTAGAGTCAAAAGTAGCCTTGATCTCTTGAGCCTTCCTTGCCTTTCTTTTGCTCTTTCTGATCAAGTTCTTTCTCATGGACTTGGTCATCACAGTCTTCACTTTCTCCTCAGAAGACTAGTGGCCCTTTTTGTAATCCTCCTCTTCACTCTTTGTAGAGGGATTCTTCACCATCTCTTCTTCATCCTCCTCACTCACAGAATCTATGAGAGGAAGCTCATCTTCACAAGTTCCACACCTCGAGATCTTACTGACAAGATTATGTGTGGAGGAGCTATCTCATTGGATCCCAGTCCCTGTCTATTTTGATAGCACACTTTGTTGTGTAGGGATGAGGATATCATGTGGTTGAAGGTCTCTTCTTTAAGAACACTCTTTTCTGCTCTGGCTTTGCTGATCTCAAGCTCAGCCTGGCACTCAGTTAACTTGGTTATGAGATCTTTAATTTGAGTCCTAAAATCTGTGTGTTCAAGTTTTAGAACTGAAATTGTTTTCTCTAAGTCCTCTATTTTCAACTTATAATCATTTTCAGACTTTCTAAAATCAGATTTTAAAATGTTTAAGGACTCCATATCAGATCTCAGTTCCAAGTTATAGGACCTGTGCCTGTTAACTTTAGAAATGCATTCAGGAGTACAGAGATGTTCCAATACCTTGGCTTCATCATGATCTGCCATCAGTGCTTGGTTTGGAGAAGCATCTTCCACCTGAAAGCTCCAAGCAAAGCCTCCTTTTATAACAGCAACAGCAGCTTGCTGCTTTGACTTCTCATTATGGAGAACTTTGTCAGTGTACTTTGCTCTGGATTGTGTTTGGCCACCATTTGTTCTAGGTGCCTTACACTCTCTGGCAAAGTGGCCCATCAAGTTACAGTTGTAACACTTGACTTTGTCATTGTCCAGTCCAAACTTTCCACTGGTTGCATTGCTTGGGAACTTCCTTCCAGTCCACTTGTAGAACTTCTTGGCTCTGTGAGTGAGAAGAGCCATCTGCTGGACTATTTCCATGTACTCCAGATCATCTGGATGGATACAATCCAGGTCTTCAAGAGTGAAAAGAGAGTTGCCACAACTTTCATCAGAAGACACGAATGCTTGAGAAGAGCTTGTCTCTTGGAATGGGCTTCCTTGAGTGTAGTTCTCCCTTGGTGTCTCTGGGAAGGTGATGAAGGACCCTTGGGTGAGTTGTTAGGGTAGCATATAAGATGATGTTTGGGTTCTATGCTATCCTTTTCAACCATATGTAGGGCTAAACCCATTTGATTGTTGGAGTTGCTAGATGAACCCTGCATGTTCATCTCCATCTGGTACACTGAGAATCCCATATAACTCTCTCAGAGTGAGAGTTTTGAGATTTTTAGTTCTCTTGATCACCACATAGTAGTGTGTCCATTGCCTAGGAAGTGAGGACATGAACTTCCTTACAATGTCTCTATTTTCAAGGGAAACTCCTCCATCCACTAGGGTATCCACAATCTCAACATACCTGAAGTATTACTGAGTCATGGTCTTACCTGTTTTGAAGGTGAAGTTTTCAAACTGCTGCTTCAGGAGATCCTTCTTGTTCTCCATGGCTTCAGAGGAACCCTCATACATCAGTTTCAGTGCATCCCCCAGCTGCTTAGCTGTTTTGCACTTCTTGAAACCTCTGTACATAGAGTTTGGAAGGGTAGTTTGAAGAGCTGTCATGGCTTTCCTGTCTATCTATACTCTCTTCCTATCTTCATTAGAGTAGTTAGCCACATCCTTGGGGATCATACCAGAACTAGTAGCAGAGGGTGTGCTGGGTATGAAAGGTCCATTCTCAATAGACTCCCACATTTTTGAATCAAGAGACCTCATGAAACCTTCCATTCTTAAACACCAGGTGTCAAACTCATCAAGAGTGATCAGTGGGGACTTGTTCATTGTTCTAGTTTCCATATCAGTTTTGGAAATGGCTGCCATTTGAAAAGTTTGGTATTTGTGTGTGTGAGGGATCTTAAGATGGTGAGATCTTATATCAAGAGCCTGAATGCTCTGATACCAAATGCAGAATCGTTGAAGGGTGTGAATTACAACAAAACAACACAAAGAGGAGATTAACCAAACTTTAATCAAACAGTAAACTGGATTAACCAAGATAAGACACTAAGAACACAAGTAATGTAAGAGACAAAACATAAAGAACACATGGGTATGGTTTTCAAGAATGCAGTATATTGCTTTCTCTATGTTCTATTACAAGTGTTACAAAGCATATATGAAAGATACAAGAACATGAGATACTTATACAACATCCTACAGTTGGCTATACTTTGAAAGCCAGCTGGATACAATTGACTAGACACACACAAAATCTATTGTAGAGGAAAAAGGCAGATTGTCTTTTGACTAGTGACTATGACATGCCATAGCTCACATTCTTATCTATTACAAAAAGGATAAATTACATAAAGTAGAAAGTTACAGACTCAAGACCTCAATGTACAGTTACCAAAAGCATGGACCTTTTCACCAAACCATGTTAGTTGGTGACTTGCAGAGTTGCAGCGGAAAGGTGTCCAGCTTTATGGAACAGTACATCAGATAAAGCATATCTTAAAAGTCTTCGGAAGAAATCTGTCTTCATGAACTTGAAGCTTCGGAAGAATTTGTCTCTGAGGCTTCTGAAGACTTCATCTTTGGCTTCGGAAGATGTTGGTCTTGGCTTCGGAAGATTTCACACTTAGAGTATTTCTGTAGCACATGTAAAACTTCTGAAGCATTCCACTTCAATGCAGTTGTGCAGCATGCAGGAAAGACTAAAGATGTTTAGGTTGCATGAGCCTCTTCATTAATCTCTACAGATAATACAATTGAAGTTGTCATGGTACTGAGGAAATCAAATAGCCAAGAACTTAGTGCTGGTGATGAGGCAGAAGTCTTTGGTTCGATTCTGTCATCCCCTATGATTCTACTAATGAAGATGTGGGGATTCTAAAACAAAAGGTGCACAAACTGCCTACAACCTGCATGTATTTAGTCTCAAAGGTTAGTCACCAGGAATCTTAGGTGGCTACCATACAAAAGAGGTCAATAACTAGCAACTTGAGATCATCGATCTTAATGGCAACTTAGCTTAGATCACTAAGAAGGACTCAACCAGGGCTATAAGTAGTTGTCGATATGGGGGACCTACCCTCTAAATCACCTATTCAAGATGGTGGTGCTACTACTAATGGGGAGAATGTCCTACGTGCAATCACAAAACCTGGGAGTTCTTCTTAGAGATGGACATAGAGGACTCACCACCCTCACTTGCACTTCTCCATACTCCGTAACCTCCATATGTACACACTGATATGGACTCACTCATACAAATTTTGTTAGAGAAAGGCATCCCAAGGGCAATGCCTACCCCACCCGATGATAATAAAATGAAATACTAGGGTGGAGGTATGATGATGGCAGGAGAGCCTTGATACTCCTTAGACTTCAAGGACAAGAAGAAGTCTTTAGTTTTCAGACACTAAAGTACTATGAGTGTTTCCTTTAATTCAAATGTCACTTGCTAACCGAAATCAAAATAGGCAGCTGATAAACTAGCTTAGAGGATCCATGATAGGATTGTTGAAGAGTTCAAATTAAGAAAACAATAGTGGCTAATAGGAAATGTCATTAGTCAACTAGATGTTAAGGTGGACCCTAATATTAGTTTGGAATAGGAAACATTGACTAAAGGTCCAGTGATATAACCTATGAACCTTTAGATAGGAACTACTTCAACATCCTCTACCGTCAACGAGGCACTAAATAGTGAAGGTGCTTCACACCTCTTTATAGCCATAGCTCAAGTGTTGAACCAAGAAATAAAGGCCAAAGCTCTATCCACCCCGAGTCACTAAAGATTGTGAGTGACAAACGGAAAAGTA
Source organism: Flaveria trinervia (assembly GCA_025506515.1). NCBI lineage: Eukaryota > Viridiplantae > Streptophyta > Magnoliopsida > Asterales > Asteraceae > Flaveria > Flaveria trinervia. The sequence goes on from CM046441.1 coordinate 49,001,396, forward strand.
AGTTGACTGCTGAGGAGACTAGGAGTAGGAAATAAAGAGGAAGAGGAAGCTAAAGGGAGAGAGTTCTACAAGGAGCATAGGCTTTATTAAAGCTATAGTCACGGTTGCCCCTAGGCCAAACCCTTAAGATCATGAGTTAAGGGCAGCTAGATTGAACTACTTGGGGACCAAAAACAACAACACTGATGAACATATCTCTTCCCTTGGAAGAGTTAAATGAACTGGCTAACACTAAGCTCTTAAAGGAGAAAAAAGAGGTAAAGGATTTAGTACTACTCCTCAAGATCAAAGAAGATATGAGGAGGAAAAGACACTACAAGCATGCTCCTACTATTTCCCTAGTTCAAGAAAGCCTTGAAGCAGAAACTCTAGCAACTGAGTGCTAAATAAATATTTTAGATTCCTTGAGCTTGGATCTTAGGATTCATCATGTTCAAACCTGGAAATCAAAATTAAGATGGGTGGACATGTGTGAATCAAATAACAAAGAGATGGATAATAATAATGTTATTATTTCATAGATGTTGATAAACAAATTACAATAAGAATCATAGATGGCTAATAAAATCAAATCCACCCAAAGGAGAGGATTTCCCCTTGGGTGGTGATTTACACCATGAGAAACACACACGAAAGAACCACACTTGCAAAAATGCACTAGTGGGTCTATTTATACTAATATTACATCATGACCTAATTTTGACTTTTCTTGTTGTCTTGATGTTGACTTTGTCTTGTGTTTGTTTTCTTCTGATAATAAATTTTGCCTCTAAACTTGTACAATGAGATCTTCAGTCAGCTATAATTATCATTTGGTAAGATTCAGTTTATTACATTGTTGAGCCCTAACATTGAGTAACAACCTTAGATAGACAAAGACAGAGAAGACATGCTTTGTTTAAACACCTTTTGACAAAAGCTAAACAACTTTCTGCTGCCACCTCTGAAGACGCACTAACTTAGATAAGTTGGTGAAAATATCCATACTTTTGTCAACTATAGATTAAGGTCTCTGGTTTGTAACTTTCTACTTTTGTACCTTTTATCCTTTTTATAATATATTAGGATGTGAGCTATGGCAGGTCATAGTCACAAGTCAAAAGGCAATCTATCTTTTGACCATACATTGATCTTGTTGACTAGATTAGGTTTTTGGTTGGCTCTCAAATTATAGTTGGCTGTAGAATGTAGTATAAAGTGTCTTAAGTACTTGTATTTCTGATATACTTTGTAACACTTGTAATAGAACTTTATAGCAATATAAAACATTCTTGAAAACCTAATACTATCTTGTTCTTGTTCTTGCTCTGTCTTATATTTACTTGAATTATTAGTATCATCAACAAAAACCTAGTTTCCTATTTGATCTGTTATGTGTTCTAAGTCTCTTCTTAATATTAAACTATTGTATGGACCCCCTTCAACAGTCTTGCAATATATCTTATTAATTTTGTCATCCTTGACATGGATGTGGACAAGAATGTTCCTATTAACCTAGGTCGACCTTTCTTAGCAACCTGTAAGATTTCATATAAGGCTGATGAAATCCAAAACAACCAAAATTTGTCATGCATGCATGCACAGAAGTACTAAGTAGAATGTTTTGGAAGTTTCACATTATGCCTTAGAAATATTCTAAGTGTGAAGTCTTTCGAAGCCAAGACCAATATCTTCTGATGCCCAATATGAAGTCTTTCGAAGCTTCAGAGACAAAGCTTTCCGAAGCCAAGTCATGAAGACAGATTTCTTCTAAAGACTTTTGAGTACATGCTTTATCTAATGTACCTTTTACCATAAAGCTGAACAACCTTACTACTGCAACTCTATTTCACTCACCAACTTTCACACGTTGGCAAAGGTCCATGCATTTGGTAAAACTGTACATCGAGGTCTTGTGTCTGTTGCTTTCTACTTTATGTACTTTTATCCTTTTTTGTAATATATTTGGATGTGAGTTTTGGCATGTCATACTCACTAGTCAAAAGGCAATCTAGCTTTTGACTCTACATTGATTTTGTTGTTGTCTAGATCATGTATCCAACTGGCCTTCAAAGTATGGTCGGTTGTAGGATGTAGTATAAAGTATCTCAGCTCCTTTGTATCTTAACACTTCATGCTTTGTAAACACTTGTAAGGAACTTGAGAGCAATATACAACATTCTTGAAAACTAGACACTTGTGTTACTATTCTTGTTCTTGTTCTGTCTCTTTATTACTTATGTTTCTTAGTATCAAAGGGTGACTGGTTACTATTTCCCTATTTTATATGTTAAGTGTTCTAACTCACTCTCCTCATTGTGTGATGTGTTGTAAGTGACCATCCCTTAAACAGTCCTTTAATTGATATCAGAGCATTCCAGGGTCTTGATTATAAGATCTCACCATTTAAATATCTCTCTCACACACAAAATACATAACATCTCAAATGGTGGGTATCACTAAAGCTGAAGATTTTGACACTTCATGCCAAAGGATGGAAGGTTTCATCAAATCACAAGACTCCAGGATGTGGGAATCTATTGTGTTTAGACCTTACATACCAAGCACCTCCTCAGCTACCGGAGGTGGTATGATTCTAAAGGCTATGGATGATTAGTCTAATGAAGACAGAAAAAGAGTAGAGATTGGTCAGAAACCCATGACAGCCCTTCAGATTGCTCTTCCAAACAATGTATATAGAGGTTTCAAGAGATACAAAACAGCTAAGCAGATGTCGGGCGCATTGAAACTAATGTATGAGGGGTCTACTGAAGCCAAGGAGAACAAGAAGTAACTCCTGAAGCAGCAGTTTGAAAACTTCACCTTTAAAACAGGTGAAACCATGTCTCAAAAATACTTCAGGTATGTTGAGATTATGAACACTCTAGTGGATGTTAGAGTGGCTCTTGAAAATAGGGAAATTGTAAAGAAGTTTATGTCCTCTCTTCCCAGGTAATGGACAAATTAACTATGTTCTTTTAAAGAGGACTGAGATCCTTAACACTTTCACTCTAACTGAGTTGTATGGTATTCTTAGTGGATACCAGATGGAGATGAACATGAAAGGTTCATCTGATAACTCTAGCAATCAAATGAGTCCAGCCCTGCATGTGACTGAAACGGATAGCATAGACCCTCAACATCGTCTTATATACTACCCTAACAACTTACTAAAAGTTCCTTTCATCACATTCCCGGAGACACCAAGAGAAAGCTACACTCAAGGAAGCCCATTCCAAGAGACAAGCTCTTCTCATGCCTTTATGTCTCCTGATGAAATCATAGGAAACTTTCTATTCACCATTGAAGACCTAAACTATATACATCCAAATGATCTAGAGTATATGGAAATAGTCCAATAGATGGCTCTTCTCACTCACAGAGCCAAGAAGTTCTAGAAGAGGACAGGAAGGAAGTTTCCAAGAAATACAGCGAATGGAAAGTTTGGGCTGGATAAAGCAAAGTCAAGTGTTAACACTCTAACCAAAGGGCCACTTTGCAAGGAACTACAAGGAAACAAGAACAACTAGTGGCCAAGCACAAAGCAGACCAAACTACACTCTGAAAGCCACACAAAATGAGAAGCCAAAGCTGCAAGATGCAGTTGTTGTTGAAGAAGGAGGCTTTGAGTAGAGTATTCAGGTGGAAGAGGCATCTCCAAACCAATTATTAATGGTTGTCCATGATGAAGCAACGGTATTAGAACATCTCTGTACACCTGAATGTATTGCTAAAGTTAATAGATACAAGTCCTTCAACTTAGAGATGAGATCTGATCTTAAGTCATTGAATATCATAAAATCTGATTTCAAAATATCTAAAAACGATCATAAACTAAAAATAAAGGACTTAGAAAAAACCATTTCAGTTCATAATCATGAACATGACAACTATAGGACTCAGATCAAAGATATGATAACAAAGTTGACTGAATGCTAGGCTGAGCTTGTGATCAACAACGGCTGGGAAGAAAAAGTTTGTTATTAGATCGAAGAAGAGACCTTCAAGAGCATTATATTCTTATCCTTCCATGCAAAAGTTTGTTATTAGAATAAGCAGGGACTAGGATATAGAGAGATAGGTCCTCCACACACCATCTTGTCTATAAGATCTCCTAGGTTTGGAACTTATGAAGATGAGCTTCCTCTAATAGACCCCTTGACTGGACAGGATGAACAATTGATAATGGAGAATGCCTGTAACAAGTGTTAAGAAGAGGATTCTAAGAAGGGTCACTATCCTTCTCAGGAGAGTAGGAAGACTGTGATGACTAAGTTTATGAGAACGAACTTGATCAGAAAGAGCAAGAGAAAAGCAAACAATGCATAAAAGATCAAGACAACCTTCAACTCTAAGAAGAAACAAATTTTCATCTATGTTGGATTTGAAGTGGTAAAGACTGAAGTCGCTAACTTGAACTCTATTACCAGGAGTTCTAGTTTAGTATCAACTCATCTCAGCATCAAGAAGAAGGCTGATTAATTGTGTACCACTGCTTCACAACCTGAACCATCCAACTCCAAAGGAAGTTCTCACCCTAAAAGCACTTCCCCTGCATCTCCAAAGATAAAGGTAGAGAAGGAAAATGATCAAGTTCAACCTTTTCATAGAAGAAGGCTCTTAGGAAGAAAAAAATCGAATGTGTTATGTGTGAGAGTTCCTCTCATCTTGCTAAGGATTATCCTTACAATCCAAAAGGCACTCTCCACATGACCTAGAAAGAGTTTTCTAATGTGACATCCATCACCATAAGGTCCGTCGATTAATGAGATTATCTGTTATCTTTTATTTGATCATTCATTCCTCATATTTCTTAACTCCTTGTGTGGATATCCTACTTGCTTTAATATCTTTGTGCTTGTGTTTCTTTTGTGAACGCGTTTTATGCTTAATACTTTTACAAATTTCATCACTATTATCACAAAACATACCATTTTATATAATATCATTGTCATTAATAAAACCATTTTTAAGTCCCAGTTATCATTAAATACATTTTTAACATTAATATAACAAACACATTTAAAGTCATTTTCAACCGAAACAAACTTTGGGAACTCGGGGGCTAAGTGCAGGGACTAAAATTGACATTTTGAAAACTTGGGATGGGAACAAAAACCCCCCATTTCCCATAAGATTAAAACTATTGTCTGCTCTAGAAGATTGAACCTATTGAAAACTTGGGATGGGAATTAAAACCCCCATTCTTCATCTTCTTCACTTCTTCTTCATTCTTCTTCTTCACCTTACATCTTCTACTTTGCACCAAAACCACCCCGTTTTGTCTCGTTTTTGTCGTCTAGACTTCATCTACAACCTAGTCTACTCCATCCATGCAGGTGGACGACCTTGGTTGTCACTTTCTTGCCCGTGTTACTGCTGTCCATTTCTAGGGTTTTGGGTGTCCGGGTCAACCCGAACACAAAAGGTCGTGTGGGTGCGTCTGACGTCTCTCTGCGTGTGCTTCTTGTTTGTGTATGTTAGTAGTGTGTTTCTAGAAGTCCTTGTAGTGTAAAACTCATTCTTGGAGTAGCCGAAGGCTACTATGCACCTCAGCAGTCGCGAACTTGCAGTTCAGGGGACTGGGTCTGTCATGTGACTAAGCCGTGCGACTGGGTTAGTCGTGCGACCGAGTCATGCGACTGTGTCTTCCGGGCGACTGATTTTTGCAACTGGGAATGTCATGCGATTGAGTCGAGATCGAATGAATGTGTGTGATTCAGTCCATGCGGATGAATGTTGTGTGCAATTAAGTCAATACGGATGAATGTTGTGTGCGATTGAGTCAATGCGGATGAATGTTGTGTGCGATTGAGTCAATGCGGATGAATGTTGTGTGCGATTGAGTCAATGCGGATGAATGTGGTGTGCGATTAAGTCGTGCGATCGAATGATTGTACGTGATTGTGCGTGTATCACACGACTGAAGGCCAATCGTACGAATGAATGTTCAGTCGTTCGAATGAAGCTGATTCGTATGAATGAAGGTTGATTTGTGCGCATGGAGGTTAAGTCGTGCGATTGGGTGTTGTGTGGTATGACTGAATTCCAGTCGTGCGATTTGATACTGGAGCAGACAATAGTTTTATATCATCTGAGTTTGTGCAATTGCTTGATTTGAGTCCTAGTAGGCTAGAAACTAGCTACTCTATAGAAATGGCCAACGGTAGGATTGTTCAGGCTGATGAAACTATTAGAAAGTACTTGTTGATGTTGGAGGACCATACCTTCGATATAGACTTGATACCCTTTGACTTCGGAAGTTCCGACGTGATTGCGGGAATGGATTGGTTGTCGAAACACGGAGCTGAGATTGTTTGTTGGGATAAAGTAGTACAAATCCCCATGCCATACCGGGAGGTACTCAGAATTCAAGGAGAACGACCAGGAAGAAATCTAAAGCTTATCTCCTGTATGAAAGTGTGACATCCGTCACCATAAGGTCTGTCGAACAACATAATTGACCATAGAATTATTTTAATTATTCTTCCTCTTCTTCATGAACTCCTGTTTTGAGAAATCATGTTTGCTTTGTTACCCTTGTGCATGTATTTCCTCCGTGAACGTGTGCTAAGCCTAAACCATTTATAAATTTCATCACCATTATGACCAAATATATCATTTTAATTATAACCATTATCATTAATAAACCCATTTTAAGCCATCAATTACCATAAAACACGCTTTTAACATTAATATAACAAACATTTTAAAGTCGTTTTCAACCGAAGCAAACTTTCGGAACTCGGGGGCTAAGTGCAGGGACTAAAATTGACATTTTGCAAACCTGGGATGGGTAGAAAAACCCCATTCCCAGCCATTTTTCTCCATCTTCTCCAGTTCTTCTTCAATTTCTTCTTCTTCACCCATCTTCTTCACTTTTGCACCAAAATCGCTCCATTTGGTCTCGTTTTCTTCGTCTAGGTTTCATCTAAAACCTAGTCTACTCCATCCTTGTAGGTAGATGACCTTGGTTGACCATTTCTTGCTTGTTTTACTGCTGTCCATTTCTACGGTTTCGGGTGTTCGGGTCAACTCGAACACAAGAGGTCGTGTGGGTGCGTGTGATGACTTTCTGCGTGTGCTTCTTATTCGTGTGTGTTTGTTGTGTGATTCTAGAAGTCCTTGTGGTGTAAAACCCGTGCTTCGGAGCCGCTGAAGGCTGCTCTAAACTTCAGTACTCGCGAACCTGCAGTTCAGACGACTGGGTCTGTCATGCGACTGAGTCGTGCGACTGGGTGAGTCGTGCGACTAAGTCATGCGACTGTGTCATTCGGGCGACTGATTTGTGTCACTGGGGATGTCATGCGACTGAGTCGTGCGATTGAGTCCTACGATTGAATGAATGCATGCGGCTGTGCGTGTATCGCACGACTAAAGGCCTATCGTACAAATGAAGGTTCAGTCGTACGAATGTAGCTGATTCGTACGAATGAAGGTTAATTCGTGCGTATGGAAGTTAAGTCGTGCGATTGGGTGTTGTGTGGTAGGACTGAATGCCAGTCGTACGAATGAATGTTCAATCGTGCCAATGAAGTTGATTCGTAGGATTGAAGGTTGATTCGTAGGAATGGAGTGTTGAGTCGAGTGTTTGGTCATGTTGTGTGACTGATGATGTTTGAGTGTGAATTTCCTTCCTGAATGTCATGTGATGATAAGGTAACATCAGTAAAAGTGTCATTTCTTGACTACAAAGATTAAAGTCAACGCTATCAACATGGACATACTATTTCAATTGAAATCAACCTAACATTTTACAATTGTCGACAACCCATTTGGAATTGCAAATATTTAACAAGTGCTAGCTTTTATAACAATGGGATCTTTATACGGATGTCCTAAGCAATGACGACTACTCTTAGTACTTGGATCTACATACGATCTGATACTTGTGATCGCTTGTGTGTGTGTTACCCACGACCGAACCGATATGACCCGAACCGACCAAACATTACTATATGCTTTATAAACAACATTAATGCTTAACAATAACTGTCAATAGGTGTTTGACTGTTCATGGCATTCAACTGTTGGGAATCTTGATCATTCATACTTACCACTTAACTTGTGAGTTTCGTGGCCCCTTTTTATGCTTATACTACTTTACAATCATTTACAAACTTGGGGGAAAAGTATGCTCACCCGTTTTCATGATGTACAACATATATACAATTTACATACTTGGAATCAACGTGCTATTGTTTAGTGGGTACTTATCTCATACATGCTTGAGTCTGCTTTGTGGTTCTTTCTTACAACCATTTAATTCCAGTGTGGAACCGACGGATAGGTATTCGTAGTACTACTTGGGTTGACACCCCCACCCTCGTGTTGGTATACTAGTTAGTACCAACAGATGCCAGGAACGGGCTTGGGTGAATATATTCCGACAAGATTCTTTGTGTACGTCGTTAGGTTTGGTTATAAAGCTCTTGTCATGTGATTTTTGCTTACATATAACTGTATGCACGGTATTTTGCAACAACTTTATACAACATCAATACTTATTTACTTTTAAACCTGCGAGCTCACCAACAATTTTGTTGACCATTTTGAGCATATCTTTTCAGGTGATCATGCTAGCTGAGGTTCTAGGTGTGCTGCCTTAGTGGAGACCCTAGGATGCATTTTTGGGCTAAACTTGTCATTTTGAAAACAATTGTTGTATCTGCTTCAAAAAACATTACACTTTGTAACTTGTTCCCGGGTTGTGGGAATTGCATACAATGTTATTATTTATGTTTATCTTATGTCATGTTTATGCTTATGGCTATGTTGTCATGAATACTGACTAAACACGACACAAGTCCCCTTGTTGTCGGGTGTCGTCATGACACGCTTGTCATCATTATTATTTTTTGTATCTGTATCGCTTACCATGTGTTATGACAATTCCCATCTCGTCACATCCCCGTGTTTCCGCTCTTAGTGGGGGTGTGGCAGACTGGTATCACAACCATTGGTTATAGAGAATTAGGCAATACACTTGACCTAGACTATAACCTAGGAACCTTCATGTAGATTTGCATGCCAGGGTTGTGTGCATTTTATATCCCATACGTGTTCCTCACTACTTATTCATTTATCTATCTGTTTCATGATCATTTCACCCTGTGAGGGAGCCCTTGTGCTCACTCCTTACGGGATGCTTCTATTGGATCTTCCGTTTCCCTCTGCGCATCGAGTTGTTTTATCAATTCGGGTATTGAACCCAAAGAGAACTTCACAGATCATACTATTGCGCTTGACCTGAGACACTAGGATTTACCCCGAGGAGGTTATATCTGAGACCTCGAGAGAGGAGGAAATAGGCAACCTCCGCTAGACTAAACTTGATTTCATGCATGGATATGCCATTATTAAGATGGACTACTGTTTGGACATTACCTATACATGGTGTGAGAATTACACGATTTGTATGCGATGTGTAACAACCATAAGTATGGAATTAACCCGGAATGTTAGACCTTAATGTGACATGGATAATGTGCCTTGCAATGGTTGAAACTTATGCAGTTACAATTCTTATGATTAGAACATGCCGCCTCGAATATTTACCCGCAGCAACAGTGGCGGAAGTAAAGCCTCGAGGGACAGAGGCAGAGGCAGAGGTAGAGCACCGAGAACAAGTGATGGTCCTACCAATGTCACTCCGGGAACAGGAAACTCTGACATGGCAGCCTAATCGCTCAACAGCTGGCCGCACTGATTCCAACTATCGTGGCCCAAGTGAGCGAAGCTATTCAGAATCACCACCCCCACGGGGATGGTGGCAATGATAATGAGGATAACGGGAACCTGACTGGGAATGAAAGCAATCAGGAGACTGGGAATGGTGGTACAGCCGGTAATGAATCTGGAATTGTTAATGAGACCGGGGTTGTGAATGCTAGACGGGGATGTTCATACAAGGAATTTATGGCTTGTAAACCAAGAGAGTTTAATGGCAAAGGTGGAGCCATAGCCCTGACTAGATGGCTTAAAAGATGGAGGCCGTGATCGGCATCAGCGAATGCCTCGACAGTCAAAGGATCAATTATGCCACATGCTCACTACAGGGCAAGCCACTAACGTGGTGGAACACTCAGATTCAGGCTAGGAGAAGAGAATCGGCGATGCAAATGTCGTGGGATGAGTTCGAAGCCCTAATCACCGAGGAGTACTGTCCTCTTAACGAGATGCAAAAACATGAGCATGAGTTCTGGAATCATGCTATGGTGGGGGCTAGGCACGCAGCCTACATCGATCCAGAGCGCAATCCTCTTAACGAGCTAGCAAGATTGGTTCCGCATCTGGTGACCCCGGAATCAAAAAGGATAGAGAGGTATATTGGGGGACTTGCGCCTCAAATCCAGGCAATGGTAACCGCAGCTGCGTCCCCTACTATCCAGAGCGCAATTCTGAAGGCTAGCGCTCTAACTGATGAGATGGTGAGAACAGGGGTATTGGGCAGGGGAGCAGAGAAAAGAAAAAATGTTGGGGAAACGAGCTGGTCGAGTGCCAGGAAATTCGAGAAAAGGGCCAAGACAACCAGAAATTTTGTGGTCGTGACCCAGGGCAGGCGAGAGTATGTGGGCCCGCACCCCAAATGCGATACGTGCAACTTTCATCATCCCCCAGCGATGCCGTGCCGGGTGTGCGCGAACTGTAGACACCCGGGGCATTTAACAAGAGACTGCAGAATAGCGCCGAATATGGTCGCACCAGTCAACGCGGTTAACCCCGCCGGAAATGCCAGGGGCTGTTACGAGTGTGGAAGCCCTGATCACTATAGGAACATGTGCCCAAATCGAATCGGGCACCAGGCCAACAAGGGAACAACCAGCATCAGACGATGGCTATAGCTAGAAATCAAGACCCAACAAACCAAGGGAATGCGGCTCGGAGACGCGCTTTTGTCATTGTAGCCAATGATGCCCGTCAGGACCCAAATGTTGTCACGGGTACGCACTTACTCAATAATCACTTTGCATCTGTACTATTTGACACTAAAGCAGACAATAGCTTTATATCTTCTAAGTTTGTGCAATTGCTTGATTTGAGTCCTAGTAGGCTAGATACTAGCTACTTTGTAGAAATGGCCAATGGTAGGGTTGTTCAGGCCGACGAGATTATTAGAAAGTGCTCCATAATATTGGAGAACCACGCCTTCGATATAGACTTGATACCCTTTGAGTTAGGAAGTTTCGACATGATTGTGGGAATGGATTGGTTGTCGGAACACGGAACCGAGATTGTCTGTCGGGACAAGGTAGTACGAATCCCTATGTCAGACGGAGGAGTACTCAGAATTCAAGGAGAACGACCGGGAAGAAACTTAATGCTTATTTCCTGCATGAAAGCACGCCAGAGTTTACGAAAACAGTGCTACGCTTTTCTGGCTCATGTGGTGGAAAAGAAAGAAGAGGGGCAGAAATTGGTAGATATCCCTGTAGTGCGGGATTACCCAGATGTATCTCCTGACGACTTGTCTGGTTTGCCTCCTCCACAGCAGGTGGAATTTCCTATTGAGTTGGTTCCTGGAGCTACACCGATAGCAAAGACACCGTATCGGTTGGCACCATCTGAAATACAAGAGTTATCTAGCCAGTTACAAGAACTATTGGAGAAGGGTTTTATTCGGCAGAGTCACTCGCCTTGGGGAGCACCGGTGTTATTCGTCAAGAAGAAGGATGGGCCGTTCTGTATGTGCATCGACTATCGTGAGTTGAACAAATTATCTGTGAAGAATCGGTATCCTCTCCCCAGGATCGACGACCTTCAAAGATACAGAAATTCTTAGGATTGGCCGGACACTATCGTCGTTTCATCGCGAATTTTTCAAAGATCGCTCAACCGTTAACGCTACTGACGTAGAAAGACAAGAAGTTTGAGTGGGGACATGCACAAAAACAAGTGTTCCAAACGTTGAAAGAGAAGTTGTGAAATGCACCAATATTGTCCCTCCCAGACAGAACTGATGATTTTGTGGTATACTGTGATGCTTCATATCAAGGATTGGGATGTGTACTAATGCAGAAGGATAAGGTGATTGCCTACGTTTCATGACAACTTAAGGTGCACGAAAAGAACTATACAACCCATGATTTGGAGTTGGGCACTATAGTATTTGCACGTAAGATATGGAGGCATTACCTGTATGGAACCAAATGCATCATCTACACAGATCATAAGAGTCACCAACATATCCTAGATCAAAAGGAACTCAATATGCGCCAGCGGCGTTGGGTGGAACTACTTAGCGACTATGATTGTGAAATCCGGTATCATCCGAGGAAAGCTAACGTGGTGGCTGATGCTTTAAGTCGTAACGAACGCGCGAAACCACTACGCGCCCGAGCATTGGGGTTGACGATTCAAACGAATTTGAAAGCTCAGATCCAAATTGCACAAAGTGAGGCATTGAAAGAAGAAAACCTTGCGGGAGAAGAATTCGGAGGGTTAGATAAACAAATGATTTGCAATGATGATGGTATACACTACTTCGTAGATCGTATATGGGTACCCAGATGGGGAGGTGTACGTACCTTGGTCATGGATGAAGCACACAAGACGCGATATTCTATTCATCCTGGTGCAGAAAAGATGTACCACGATCTCAGGGATCTATATTGGGGGCCAAGCATGAAGAAACACATTGCCATGTACGTCAGCCGATGCTTGACATGCTCGAAAGTTAAAGTTGAACATCAGAAACCATCGGGATTATTGCAGCAACCTAAAATTCCCGAGTGGAAATGGTAGAACATAGCTATGGATTCTATTACGAAACTCCCTAGAACGAGCAGCAGGCACGATTCGATATGGGTCGTAGTGGATCGAATGACGAAGTCAGCTCATTTCTTGCCGATCCGAGAAGACTACAAAATGGATAAATTGGCGACAGTGTACACAAAAGAGGTCGTCACAAGACATGGAGTATCGGTGTCGATTATATCCGACCGTGACAACCGATTTACTTCATGATTTTGGCAGACGCTACAGAAAGCGATGGGCACTCGATTAGATATGAGCACAGCCTATCACCCTCAGATAGATGGCCAAAGTGAAGGAACTATACAAACACTAGAAGACATGTTGAGAGCATGTGTAATTGACTTTGGTGGTAGTTGGGACACTCATTTACCGTTGATTGAGTTCTCTTACAACAACAGCTACCATACGAGCATTGTATGTGCTCCATTTGAAGCGTTGTATGGAAGAAAATACAGATCTCCCGTTTGTTAGGCCGAGATTGGTGAAAGTCAAGTAATAGGCCCAGAGATCATTCAAGAAATAACCGACAAGGTTTTCCAAATCAAAGACAGACTAAAAGCTGCTATAGATCGCCAAAAGAGCTATGCCGACAACCGTTGGAAGCCTCTAGAATTTAACATTGGAGATCACGTTTTACTCAAAGTCTCTCCTTGGAAAGGAATTGTTCGGTTTGTAAAGAAAGGGAAGCTAGCCCAAGATATGTAGGAGCAATCGAGATTACAGAAAGAATTGGTCCAATGGCTTACCGATTAAGGTTACCATAAGAACTCAGCGGCGTACATGATACTTTCCACGTGTCGAACCTCAAGAAGTGTTTAGCTGATGAATCACTTCACGTACCAATTGAGGACATAAAGATTGATGAAAAGCTTCATTTTGTTGAGGAATCCATTGAGATCATGGATCAAAAGGTCAAGCAATTGAAGCGCAGTAGAATACCAATTGTTTGCATGAGATGGAATTCAAAATGAGGGCTAGAGTTTACTTAGTAACGAGAAGATCAGATGAAACTTAGATATCCACATCTATTCGAGGATGACAGTCTTGGACCTAACTCCAGCTGAATTTTGGGACGAAATTCTTTTAACTGGGGGATACTGTGACATCCGTCACCATAAGGTACGTCATTAACGTGATTATCCATTAACTTTTCTTTGATCATCCATCCCTCATATTTATTAACTCCTTGTGTGGATATCCTACTTGCTTTAATATCTTTGTGCTTGTGTTTCTTTCGTGAACGTGTGTTATGCTTAAAACTTTAACAAATTTCATCACCATTATCACAAAATATACCATTTTATATAAAATCATTGTCATTAACAAAACCATTTTTAAGTGCCAATTTGCACTAAATACATTTTTAACATTAATATAACAAACACTTTTAAAGTCATTTTCAACCGAAACAAACTTTGGGAACTCGAGGGCTAAGTGCACAGACTAAAATTGACATTTTGCAAACTTGGGATGGCTATAAAAACCCCCATTTGCCAGACATTCTTCATTCTTCATCTTCTTCACTTCTTCTTCATTCTTCTTCTCACCTTACATCTTCTTCTTTGCACCAAAACCGCCCCGTTTCATCTCGTTTTCATCATCTAGACTTCATCTACAACATAGTCTACTCCATCCTTGCAGGTAGACGACCTTGGTTGTCCCTTTATTACTAGTGTTAGTGTTGTCCATTTCTAGGGTTTCAGGTGTTCGGGTCAACCCGAACACAAGAGGTCGTGTGGGGGTGTGTGATGTCTCTCTACGTGTGCTTCTTCTTTGTGTATGTTAGTAGTGTGTTTCTGTAAGTCCTTGTAGTGTAAAACTCATGCTCGGAGCAGTCGAAGGCTGCTCCGCACTTCAGCAGTCACGAACCTGCAGTTCAGGCGACTGGGTCTGTCATGCGACTGAGCCGTGCGACTGGGTGAGTCGTGCGACTGAGCCGTGCGACTGGGTGAGTCGTGCGACTGAGTCGTGCGACTGAGTCATGCGACTGTGTCTTCCGGGCGACTGATTTGTGCGACTGGGAATGTCATGCGACTGAGTCATGCGATCAAATGAATGTGTGCGATTGAGTCAATGCGGATAAATGTTGTGTGCGATTGAGCCAATGCGGATGAATGTTGTGTGCGATTGAGTCAATGCAAATGAATGTTGTGTGGGATTGAGTCAATGTGGATGAATGTTGTGTGAGATTGAGTCGATGCGGATGAATGTGGTGTGCGATGAGTCATGCGACCGAATGAATGTATGCAATTGTGTGTGTCTCGCACGACCGAAGGCCAATCGTACGAATAAAGGTTCAGTCGTACGAATGAAGCTGATTCGTATGAATGAAGATTCGGGCATATGGAGATTAAGTCATGTGATTGGGTGTTGTGTGGTACGACTGAATGCCAGTCGTGGGAATGAAGGTTCAATCGTACGAATGAAGCTGATTCGTACGGTTGAAGGTTGATTTGTATGAATGGAGTGTTGAGTCGACCATCTGGTCCTATCGTGTGATTGATGATGCTGTGTGTGTGAATTTCCTTGTTGAATGTCATGTGATGATAAGGTAACATCAACACAAATGTCATTGCTGTATCACAAAGATTAAAGTCAACGCTATCCACATGCAAATACTATTCCAAATCAAATCAACCTAACATTTTACAATTAACAACAACCAATTTGTGACTACTAATATTTAATACTTCTCTTATAACAATGAATCTTTTACATAATATCACCAGCAATGGCAACGGTTTCTAGTACTTTGATCTACATAGGATCTAATACGTGTGTCAGCTTGTGTGTGTTACCCGCGACTGAACCGATATAACCCGAACTGACCAGACATTACTATTTGCTTCATACATATCATTAATGCTTAACAATAACTGTCAATTGGTGTTTGACCGTTCTTTGCATACTACATTTGGAGAACTTTGAATCATTCATACTTACCACTTAACAAGTGAGTTTCGTCCCCCTTTTTATGCTTATGCAACTTTTCAATCATTTACAAACATGGGGGAAAATATGCTCACCCTTTTTCTATGTTGTACAACTTACATACAATTTACATACTTGGAATCAACGTTATACTGTTCGTGAGTACTTATCTGATACATGCTTAGGTTTGCTGTGTGGTTGTTTCTTTACAATCATTTAATTCCAGTATGGGAACTGACTGATAGGTATTGGTAGTACTACTTGGGTTGACACCCCACCCTCGTTGTTGGTATACTAGTTAGTACCAACAGTCGCCAGGAATGGGCCATGGGTGAATATATTCCGACAAGATTCTTTGTGTACGTCGTTAGGTTTGGTTGTAAAGCTCATGTCATGTGATTTTGCTTACTTATAACTGTATTCATGGTATTCCGCAACAATTATTATACAACATCAATTACTTAGTTTCATTTAAACCTGCGAGCTCACCAACAATTTTGTTGACCATTTTGAGCATCTTTTCAGGTGATCATGCTAGTTGAAGATCTAGGTGTGTTGCCTTAGTGGAGACCCTAGGGGCATTTGGGACTAAACATGCTTAACAAAAATTGTCTTTCTAAAATCATTGTTGTAGTCTGCTTTAAACATTATACATTTGATACTTGTTCCCGGGTTGTGGGAAATACATTGCAATGTTATCATCTTTGTTTATGTGATTCATTTAACTTGTTCATGCTTATGGCTATGTTGTCGTGAATATTGACTAAACACGACACAAGTCCCCTTGTTGTCGGGTTTCGTCATGACACGCTTCTCACCATTATTATATTGCATCTCTAACGCTTACCATGTGTTATGACGATCCCATCTCGTTACGTCCCCGTGTTTCTGCTCTTAGCCGGGGTGTGACATCTATGAGTTTCAAGAAGAAGAAAGCTTTGGAAAAAATGACTTTTTCTTTCGGATGCTCCAAAATGAAGATGAAGGCAAGTGGAAAATTGACTTTGGAAAAAAATTTGGTCTCGGAAGAAGGAAGTACTTCTGAAGCATTGAAGCGTGCTGCAGTGCTAGCAAGATCTTCCGAAGGTCTAGCCATCAAAACTTCCGAAGTTAGTAAAACTTTCAAAGTATTTAAGGTCAAGTCCAGGCATCCATCAACAACAGCAAAAGATCCTTAAAACATGACTATAGGATCTATCACTATTGCATTACCTTCAACTTCTTTTGATGAACCCAAGACAAATAAAGCTTGTGTTTGCGAATGTAACTAATTATCTCTTTTGTGTAGGAACAACTAAATACAAACAAGAATGTATGGATCATTGATAGTGGGTGTCCAGGCACATGACGGGCAATAGGTCACTACTCCAAAAGTTTAAAAAGATTGATCGAGGACCAGTTGCCTTTAGAGGAGATGCTGGTGGTTACATTACTGGAAGGCGGAAGGTCACAAATGGTAATCTTAGCATTGAGAAGGTAAACTTTGTCAAGGAGCTTGGATACAGTCTTCTTAGTGTATCTCAATTTTGTGATCATAGTCATAACATGGTATTTACTGAGCATGAGTGCATTGTTTTCAGGACCGGAGTGGTCATTCATCATGAGCATATCCTACTCAGAGCCCCTAGGAAAGGGAACATGTACAAGATGGACATGCAAGAAACATCTCCCTCTGGAGAAGTTTCATGCTTTCTGTCTAAAGCAAATAGTGAAGAGTCTTTCCTCTGACATAAAAGAATATGCCATCTAAACTTTAAAAATATGAATAAACTAATTAACAATGACTTGATAACCAGAATGCCAAAGAAATAGTTTACAACTGATGACCACTGTGTTGCATGCCCAAAAGGAAATCAACATAAGGTATCTCACAAGCCAAAGCAAACAAACTCCATCACTGCTCCCTTACACTTGTTACATATGGATCTCTTTGGCCCCACTAGTGTAATGAGTCTAGGAATGACATCTTATTGTTTGGTGATAACAGATGACTTTACATAATTCACTTGTGTCTTTCTTCATATAACTAAGGATGAGACCACTGAGATTTTGAAGAACTTCATCTAAGATTGAGAATCAATCTGATCATAATGTCAAAACCATAAGATGTGATCAAGGAACTGAATTCAAGAACCAAATCGTTGATACATTTTGTGATGAAAAGGATATTACAAGTCAATGCAGTGCTCCCAGGACTCCTCAGCAAGATGGTGTTACTAAGAGGAGAAACACGAAACTGATTGAAGCTACAAGAACCATGTTGTCTGACTCTAAGCTGCCCATCACCTTCAAGTCATTTGGATGTCCTTGCACCATCTTGAATACCAAAGATCAAATTGCCAAGTTTGCTGAGAAATCAGATGATGGACACTTCATTCAATACTTTTCCCGAGCTAAGGCTTATAGAGTATACAATCTCAAAAGCAGAATAGTTGTGGAGTCAGCCAATGTGACCTTCAATGAACACACACCCATTGTAAATGGTTTTGGTCTTGATTGGCTATTTGATCTTGATTTAGTTAACAACTGTTTTAACAAATCTTATGAGAATGTTTCAGTCTCTACAAATATTTTACCCACAGGTGATCGTAATCCAAGATTTGAGCTGAGAAGGCCCTCAAGTAACACTACCTCAGCTCCAATTGTAATTAACTCTGCAATTAAAGTTTGTATTAGCACATTAACAACAAATTAAGCTGATACATCTCAGATGCCTTCAAATTTTAGCTCAGAGGATGAACATCAAGATAAAGAAGCTTCAAATGTAGAAGATCATGGTGGTGATGAAAGTGTTCAAAAATTTCTTAATGCTGGCGACGACTCCATTGAAGACAACATCAATGATGTCACACACTCATTGGATCAAGTTTCACTTGATAAGTGTGCTGATGTGGTGGGAGAAACCTCAATGCCAGATCTAAATTTCTGTAATTTAGATCTCTCTCACCAACTTGCTATGATCCCTCAACTAAAGATCCACAAGTCACATCTCACCTCAAACATTATTAGAGATGTTGATTTACGGGTAAGAACAAGAAGACAAACCAATGATGCAAATGCTTGTCTTCAGTCTTGTTTCTTATCTTAGATAGAGCCTAAGAAGATTGATAAGGCTCTAAAGGATGGAAGTTGGGTTGCAGCTATGCAAGGGGAGCTGCTTAAATTGAAAAGGAAAAAAGTTTGGAACCTATGTCCTCTTCCTCATGGGATGACTAATATAGGAACCAAATGGGTTTTTAGGAATAAGAAGGATGATAGAGGGCTTGTCATCAAAACAAGGCAAGACTAGTTGTTCAAGGGTACACACAAAAAGAAGCAATTGACTACACTAATGTTTTTGCTCCTGTAGCAAGACTGGAAGCTGTTAGGGTATTTTTGGCTTTTGTTGCATCCAAGAACTTCAAGGTCTACTAACATGATGTCAAGTGTGTTTTTCTCTACGGGGTGATTGATGAAGAGGTGTATGTCAGATAACCACCTGGCTTTGAAGATCCTAATCATCATGATTATGTCTACAGGCTTGATAAGGATCTAAATGGGTTGCATCAAGCACCAAGGAAGTAGTATGTGATCTATCTCAGTATCTGTGCAAGCATTGATATAGACGAGGTACTATAGATGGAACTCTTTTCATCAAAGGAACAGGAAATGACTTGATGCTAGTTCAAGTGTATGTAGATGACATCATCTTTGCTTCAACTAATCCAAAACTCTAGAAAGACTTTGAGAAGTTGATGAGTGACAGATTTGAAATGAGTTCCATGGAGGACTATGGTGGATGCAATATGACTGCAAAGTCTACATGAGGGGGATGTCAGTTTCTTGGTGGAAGGGTTGTTTCATGGCAATGCAAGAAACAATCGTGTGTCTCCACATCAACTGCTGAAGATGAATACATTGTTATTGCAAGTTGTTGTGCTCAAGTGCTTTAGATTCAGAATCAGATGCTAGACTATGGGTTCAACTTTAAGGAGACGCTCGTTCACATAGACAACAATAGTGCCATCTCTATAACAGAGAATCATGTGCAGCACTCAAGGACAAAACACATCAATATCAGGTATCATTTGATTAGAGGTAACTTTGAGAAAGGATTATTCAAACTAGTCAAGGTTAACATAAATGAATAATATGCTTATGTGTTCACCAAAGCTTTTTATGAACAAAGATTCAAATATCTTGTATTAGCTATTTGGATGATTAGCTTTGAGTAGGTTTTTCTTAAAACTTAATCATATCTTATTTTTAAAATTTGTGTGTCCTTATTTTGTCTACTTCTATCACCATTCATAAGCCTTTGTTTGATTGGAAGTAAAGATTCTTTTTGAAGATTATTCATATATTTTTTGAAAATTTCTCTTTGGAAGAAATGTTTTATCTTCGGAAGAAATTTAAGTCTTTAAAAGAAACAACTATCACATAACATTTATCTTTGGAAGAATCCTCAGGCATATCTTTTGAAGCTTAAATGTGTTTCTAAGTACTTGTATGTTTCAAAGAACCTTTTTATTCTAAAAGTAATTAACTCTGACAAGTTTTTACAACTTCTGAAGGATAATCTCTTCCAAAGCTAAATTCTTTAAAAATCTTTGAAATCTCTTCCGGAGTCATTTTCACTTGGGAAGCTTTGTTCTCTAAAAAACTTCTGAAGTCAAATTACCTTCGGAAAATTTATGACTTCCAAGAAAATTACTTTGGGCAAAAAGCAAACTACTTTCCAGAGGTGGGACCGACATCTAGATTTCAAAGTTTATCCTTTTTCATTAAGTTTGTATGATATCCATTTCATATATAAACCCAATGGTTCCGCTCTTTTTGTATCATTTTCATTTACTCCCTAACCTAAATTCCCAAAATTCTCTAAACCACCTTTGTTCTTTAGTTCCTTCATCTCGAAGCTATCTACACAGAAATGAGCCAAACTTCTCCATGTAGTTACATAATTAACACAATCAGTTTGCTCTCTTATACTATGAGAAAGATCCTCATTTCTCAAAGGTTTGTCAATGTTTGGCTCTGTCCAACTACTCGACCTCCCTTACCATTGATCATGTTCTTTATGAGGATCATATGCTTGATTTTGAAAGACCTGTCAAGATGTCGTTATGGATAGGGAGAAGGCACTATTTGCTATAGTGCAGGGAGCGCAATCTTTATCACTCCAGCCATCATCAACACCCACTTTCAGTTGTATGATGCGGAAGGTGAATTGTCCTTTCCTAAAGAAGTTGTAAACCACTCCTTTGAGCAGATGGGCTATGAAGGATATTTCTTTGTCAATAAGAAGGTATCCTCCAGTGGAAGTACTTACTTCATGTGGTCATCCATAGCTTGTCCAACAAGCATGGGGGCTGGGACCAGATTCCTAAAGATCTTTCCTTCATAGTGCATAGAATGGTTTAGTGGGTCAAGTTCAGGTACTCTTAGTTTTTTATACAAATATGCTTGCTAATTTGGACTCCATAGAATATTATATGTTCTTAGATATGTTCAACACTTGCAAGTGTGAACTAGGCTCACAGTTCAAGGAAACAGGTAATGTTCTTAAATTGTGATAGATGAAGCCCAATATCTTTAGAATTTTGAAAAAGCGAACTGTTGGCTTCTCCGAGGTAGAAACATCCTTTGTCCCCAAAATGTTAGAGCTCATTGCTTAAGGTGATAACCTAGAAACACAAGCTAGTGATGAACCCACACCTTCGACCTCTCAATCACTAAAATAGCCATAAATCACCCTCACCTACCAAAGAAAATCCAAACGAACCCCTGCACAAGCTCCTTGGTCTATGAAGGCCCCCATACTACTACCCAGACAAGAGGAAGTTGACACTGGAGCTCCCACTTCTCTTAACAAGCAAACCACTCCCATCTCTTCAAGAATCAGTGTTAAGGTTCCTCATGCTTAGCCTGATGAACTCACTAGCCCAACAGCCTTAAGCCTTCCCTCTGTGAGTCATAACACTCCAGTGAACAACCTTCAGGGGAAAGTTACCATTCCTAGCCTTTAGATTTCAACCAACCAATCCCTAGCCTTGATATCTGTGATGACGAACACTTGGGATTCAGTGAGTACCATGTGTCTCTCTACCCTTGCCACACTTAAAGAGAGATGAGTGCTTTTGACTCTCCCCTGTCTAGCCCACGTCATTTACCTACCACTAAGGTAGATCTCCCTGATCCTGTTCAGGAAGCCCATATGGATGAGGATCTCATTTCTACAAGTGATTACATCTTTAAGACCTCAACCATGGCTACTTAGACCACTGTTACTTCATCTGAAGTGGTCAGTGAAAAGAGGAAAATTAGTAGCCAAGAACATGATGCTAGTTGTGAGACTAAGGACTTTGGTCCATTATCTCATTCCCCAATAAATCTTCTGATGAAGAAGAGGAGAATTTGACACTAAAAGTGCAAAAACTATAAAAAACATACACCTATTTAGTCTCTAAGGTTAGTCACTTGGAATCTCAGGTGACTACCTTACATAATAGGGTAAATGATCAACAACTTGAGATATCTTATCTTAAGGAGAAACTAGTTGGAAACCTTTAAGAAGAGCTCAACGGGAACACAAGAACCTATGGATGTGATTGACCTAACTCCTAGATCACCTATGCAAGAGGGTGATGGTGATGCTTCCAAAAAGGGGGAGAAAGTCATTACAATCACTGAGGAATCACCATCCTCACTTCTAGTTGTTCATACTCAGCAACTTCCTCAAGTTCACATTGATGTGGACTCTATAGACTATTTTATTTAGAGTCTCTTTAAGGAAGGCATAACAAAGGCAGTGTCATCTCCACCTCAAGGAACTTCTAAGGACATCATAGGGTGGATGTATGATGTTGATAGAAGAGCCATTATTCTTTAAGGAGTTCAAGGGCAGCAAGAGGTCCTCAACTTTCAGACCTTGAACTACTATTAAGGTCTTGACCTTATCAACATGCCACTTGTCAACCCAAGCCAATCTTGTGTTCAAAGGATTTAAACTGGATGTTAAGGTAGACCCAGACAAGCTGAAAAGTTGGCTCAATGGATTTAAATAGGATTACTAAAGAGTTCAGCCTTAGAAGGAGACAAAGGCAATAAGGCAATGTCATTGGTCAACTGGATGTTAAGGCAGACCCTGAGATTAGCTTCAAAGGGAAAACGTTGGCTGAAAACCTAGTGATAGAACCTGAGAGCCTTGTCACACCTATAACAGCTTTAGAAACCCATTCCCTTGATGAAACACCTGCTGGTGAAGGTGTATCTAAACCTATCTCTAGCCAGAGCATGGATGCTACCCAAGCAATGAATGCCAAATCTATTTCCACCCTGAGTCACAAGGTTCATGAGTGACAAAGGAAAAAGGAAGATGACTCCTAAGGAAATTGAGTAGGAGGACAAAGAGAAGAAAATGAAGCTAAGGAGAGAAAGTTCCTCTATAGGGTATGCTGGCTACATGGAAGCTGCAATCAGGGCTATTCCCATATTAAAAACTCAAAATGATAAGTTAAGGGTAGTTAGGATTGCTTACTTACAGACCAAGAACTATAATATTAGAAGTTCTAGATGAAATAGCTAACATGGAATTGTCAAGAGAGAATAAGGAGAAAGAGGATGCAAGATTGCTTCTTCAACTTAAGGAAGAAAACAGAGTGAAAAGCCTCTACAAACATGTTCCTACTCTCTAACCAGTTCAAGAAAATCCTGTACACAAGACTGTGGCTCCACAAGAACCTTAGGTAGACAAAGAAACTGATAAGATGAACATGATTAACTACATGCGTGCCACAGGTCTCTATCAGGCAAATACAATTTTTCCCTTGTCCTTCGAGTACATTGAGTTTGAGTATCTCAAACAACTTGAACTTGAAGTGCTCAAAGAATGAAAGGCAACCAAGACGAATATGAGGGAAGAAGCTGCCAAGACAAGAGCCATCATCCTGAAGAGTCAAAAGAAGACTGCTGATAGGCAGAGGATGATGAGCTTTTTGAAGCTATATGGATTCTCCAGAAGGATACTTGGCCATATGTCTCTATCCACTATGGATGAGCATATTAGAGTGATTAAGCAGAAGATCAAAAGAGGAGAACTTGTTGACCTACACTCCCCAGTAACTCAGGGCCCTCAATAAGTGGAAGTAAAGGTTGAACCTTTTGAGACAACAAAACCTCAACCTCCTGCTGAATCTCAGCAAGCTTCATCTTTTGATCCACTACAGGGTTTCGTCCCCTCTTAATCTAAACCTGTGAGAGAGGAAAACCCAACTGAGAAAGACAAAGATGATCAACAAGGTGCTCCAGGCCAGTCTTCTCAGTGAAAAGGTGTAAAGAGGGGAAAAGGATGGCTTCTAAACCAAATTCTAAGAAGAAGAAGAAAGAAGCATCCATCTCCAAACCTCATAATAAATTAGAACATCCTGAGGATGCGCAATAAGAAGAAGCTCAACCATCTCCAATCCATGTTGCTCCTTTGGCATCAGGAAGACCCATCTTATCCTGGATTAACACTACTAATCCAGAGAGATGGCATGTGTTAAGAGATCAAGGTGCTAAAAGATGTCTACACATGGCAAGACATGTTCAATCTACCTCTACATGATCTATTTGAGATGAAAAGACACTTTGAAAGTCTGAATGATCATGACCATCTTATGAAGAAAGGCATGGTAATCATCATAATAAGGACTGTCAATATCTAAAGTATTTAAATGTTTTGGTAGCATCAACCTAGGGGGAGTTTGTAAGATTTCATATAAGTTTGATGAAATCCAAAACATCCAAAGTCTATCTTGCATGCATGCATAGAAGTACTAAGTAGAATGCTTTAGAAGTTTCACAGTATGCCTTAGAAAATATTCTAAGTATGAAATCTTTTGAAGCCAACAACAATATCTTCCAAAGCTAAGTATGAAATCTTCTAAAGCTTTATAAACAAAGTCTTCCAAAGCCAACTCATGAAGACAGATATCTTCTGAAGACTTTTGAGTACATGCTTTATCTGATGTACCTTTCACCATAAAGCTGAACCACCTTTCCGTTGCAACTCTGTTTGACTCACTAACTTTCACAAGTTGGTGAAAGGTCCATGCTTTTGTTAAAACTATACAATAAGGTCTTGAGTGTGTTGCTTTCTATTTTATATACTTTTATCCATTTTATAATATATTAGGATGTGAGCTATGGCAAGTCATAGTCACTACTCAAAAGGCAATTTGCCTTTTGACTCTATATTGATTTTGTTGTTATCTAGATCATGTATCCAACTGGCCTGCAAAGTATGGTTGGCTGTAGGATGTAGTACAAAGTATCTCAACTCCTTTGTATCTTAACACTTCATGCTTTGTAAACACTTGTAAGGAACTGAGCAATATACGACATTCTTGAAAACCAAACACTTGAATCATGTGTTCTAAATTTCTCTCCTCATTGATGTGTTAAGTGTTCTAAATTTCTCTCCTCATTGTGTGTTGTGTTGTAAGTGACCATCCCTTAAATGGTCCTGCACAACCACTTAAGCACTCATTGACGTTTTCATCAGTAAACTTACGCTTTACAGAGAAAGTCAATTAACATCCTCAACATCATGATTACTTAATATATTACATTGATGTATGTGATTGAAGCATAAACTATCATTTAAGGGAAGCCTTAAAAATGAAATTCACAACACTTGATTAATAGAAGTCCAAACATCTAAACACATCTGTAGAGTTCAAACCATTCTAGACCGCTAACTTGATGAAACGTCATATCATCAAGAAGATTCTAGATCATTAAACAAGAACTAGAACCTAAAGCCAAATAATCTAGCAAAGATCCTCTAGTTCTGTAACTCAAAGAAGTTTCATCTTATCTCCAATACACCTTTATTGAAAACATATCCCAACTTCATGTCATCATATCATCCACCTTATCGAATGATGATACGAACAAGTTGCTCAATATGCTCAAGCCACATAAACAAGAAATTTCTTGGAAAATCATGCAGAACAAGGGAGTTAACCCATCCTTTTTCACTCATAAAATTCTGATGGAGGAGAACTTGAAATCCTTGATTCAACCTCAAAGACATTTAAATCCAAGAAATGCAAGAGGTTATGAAGAAAGAAGTAATCAATCTTCTACATACGGTTTGATTTCCCCTATTTCTAATTTTGCTTGAGTCAATCCTATCCAAGTTGTTCCAAAGAAAAGAGGAATGACTATTGTAACCAATGAGAAGAATGAGCTCATTCTAACTCCTACGGTTGTAGGATGGAGAGTTTGCATTGATTATCGTAAATTCAATGATGCCGCAAGGAAATATCACTTGCCTCTGTGCTTCTTGAATCAAATGCTTAAAAGCTTAATAGGAAAATGTTCTATTGTTATCTTGATGGTTTCTCATGTTATTTTCAAATTCTGGTTGCGCTTGAAGATCAAGAGAAAATGATATTCACATGTTCATGTGGCATATTTTTTATTGGTGAATGCCTTTTGGATTATGTAATGCCCCTTCTTCATTTTAAAATTGCATCGTACAAATCTTTCATGTCATGATCGAGCATTCCATGGAAGTTTTCATGGATGACTTTTCCATCTTTGGAAACTCACTCGAACAATGTTATGAAGACTTAGAAAAGATGTTGGTTAGATCTGAAGACTCTAACCTTGTCTTAAATTAGGAAACGTACCATTTCATTGTCAACAAAGTAATAGTGTTAGGACACAAAATATCTCGAGTAGGACTTGATGTCGATCTAGCCAAATTCGACACTATTTCCAAAATTCTACATCCCACAACCGTGAATACACTCCGAACCTTCGTAGGTCACTCAAAATTCTCTCGACATTTCATAGAAAATTACTCCAAAATCTCACGACCCATGACTCAACTCCTCGATAAACATGCATAATTCGTTTTATCTAACATATGCATTAGTGAATTCAAATTGCTGACGAAGATATTGGCAACATCTCTAATCATGGTTTCCCATGTTCGGACATTATCATTTGAACTCATGTGTGACGCAAGGGATTTTGTGGTAGGAGCTATTTATGCCAATGGAAAGACAAGAAATTTCACTAAATTTACTATGTGAACAATACCTTAAATGATATGCAAGAAAACTACACCAGCCGAAAAAGAATTTTCGCGGTAGTTTTCCCGTTTGTCGAATTTCATCATATCTCTTTCTTTCAAAACCAATCTTTTTTACATCGATCATGTAGCCCTTCATTAACTTTTAACAAACAAGATGTAAAGATAAGACTAAACAGTGGATACTTCTACTCCAAGAATTTGACGTTGATATTCGCGATAAGAAAGGAGCGAAAAATCTAGTGGCCAATCATCCCTCGCGTCTTGAAAATTCAAATCCTTCACAATCAGAGGACTTGAAGATAAACAATACTTTTTCTCATAAATTTCTTATTCACATCCAATTCTCAATTGATGTACATCCTTCATTTGTCGATTTAGCAAATTACTTGGCAAGCAGAATTTTTCTCAAAAGAATGACTTGTTAGCGAAATATGATCTTGTTTGCTAATATGAAGCAATACTATTAGCCAGATCCACATCTATTTACAGTCTATGAGGGTAGCTTATCCAAAGATGCATATATGGAAGTGAAACACGACAGATTCTATGGTACGTTATGAAACCAACATGAGGACACCATGGGGTAAACCTGATGGCCAAGAAAGTCTTCAAGTCTTTTTTCCACATGCCCATGATCTTTAAAGATGATCAAACCACGGTACGCACCTATGAAGCCAGTCAATGAGCAAGGAATAACTCAACATGGAATGAGATGCCTTAGAAACCCATTCAAGTATGCGAGATATTTGATATACGGGGTATTGATTTCATAGGGTCAATATGGTTTCTTTTGATAGTCGTTACATCTTGGTAACAATCGATTATGTCTCAAAATGGGCAGAAGCTTGAGTTTTACCTAGTAACGTTGCAAGAAACATTGTTAAATTACTAAAGAAAATATTGCCTCAAATGATGATGCTAATGATGATGATGATGACGACGACGACGCCGATGATGATGGTGACGAGGATGACGACGATGATGTAGATGATGATGATGATGAAGATGATGACAATGATAATGATGATGATGATGATCATGATGTTGATGATGATGAAGACGAAGATGATGATGATGATGAAGATGATGATGATGATGATGATGATGATGATGATGATGGTGATGATGATGATGGTGATGATGATGGTGATGATGATGATGATAGTGGTGATGATGATGATGATGATGATGATGATAGTGATGACGATGACGATGATGATGATGATGATGGTGATGATGGTGATGATGATGGTGATGATGGTGATGATGATGAGATGATGAAGATGATGATGATGATGACGATGATGATGATGATGATGATGATGGTGATGATGATGATGATGAGATGATGATGATGACAACAACGATGATGATGGTGAGGATGATTAGATGATGACGCTGATGATGATGATGATGATGATGACACAACGATGATGACAATAATGATGATGATGATGATGATAGTGGTGGTGTGTAAGGCCCCGTTCCCAGAACGCTCACAGCTGGTCAATCATCCAACATAAAACATATATTTTCATTAACTTAAAGAAATCATTAATCAATTTTGCAAAATAATACATCGTTGAACGGTTACAAAACATCATTATTTGCATTACATTACAAAAACATCATATTTCTATTAAAAGGATGCCATCCAAAATTGTGAAGTAGCTACCCCATGCCATCCTCAACAATGCTCACCTGCCAACTGGAAAATGCATAAAACGTGAACGTTGCTAAATGAGTTCTAGTTTTATAACATTTTCAATACTATCGCACGTGATCACACATCGTATATACATCAAGGTAATTATTATCTTAATCATCGTTCGATTAGTACATTTCGCACGTTCGCACATATCGCACATATCGCACATATGGAGTGGTCACTAGGACAGACTCCCCCTGTGTGTGTAAACTTGTATGGGTTAGCCAAAATCGCACGCTGTATGACACACGGTAATTGGGAAATCGCACGTATTGGAGCAGTTACCGAGACTGAACTCTTACTATGTGTATGAACCCTTTCGAGTTAACCAAAATCGCACGTTGTAGATCCACACATAGTTGAACACTCTCCCTGCATGTGTAAACTCTCATGGTTAGCCCAAATCCCATGATGTATGACACACAGTAATTAGGAAATCATACGTATTGAAGCAGTCACCGAGACTGAACTCTAACTGTGTGTATGAACCCTATTGAGTTAGCCAAAATCGCACATTGTAGAAACATAGACAGTTGAACTAACAACTCTCAATGAGTGGTGAACCTCCTTTCATATGCTTGCAAGACTTTTCACTTTGTTAAGATAATACTTCACGTTCATTGACAATATCACACCAGGTAAGTCACATCATAGTATGTAGTAGGGAACATAACAGAACATAACATGCAATCATACATAATCATCATACATCATCATAACACATTAATCATGCATAACATCCTACATCGTACATCATCGCATCATCTATGACTTCAAAAAGTGAACTTACGTGAACCCCCGAGAACCTCCCAAGTCAAAACCTACATCTAAACTTTTCTCCGAAATTCAAAAAATAAACTAACTCTTCATCCGCAGTTCTTATAGTTCATCCGCATTTCTTATTATTCATCCGCATTTGTTTTTGTTAATCAGCAATTCTTTTTCTTCATCCGCGTTTCTTGTTCTTCTTCCGCATTTCTTTTACTCATCCATATTTCGATTGCTTATCCGCATTTCCTATACTCATCCGCATTTCTTTTACTCATCCGCATTTCCTTTACTCATCCACATTTCTTATACTCATCCGCATTTCCTTTACTAATCCGCATTTCCTTTGCTCATCCGCATTTCCTTTACTCATCCGTATTTCCTTTACTCATCCATATTTCCTTCACTCATCCGCATTTCCTTTACTCATCCGCATTTCGCTTACTCATCCGCATTCCTTTACTCATCCGCAAAAGCTGTTTTAGGAATATCTTGCTCCTTAACCCTCATCTGATGGTAGCCAGATCAATGATCTATCCTCGAGAACCATATGGCACTTTGGAGCTGATCGAACATGTCATCGATCCTCGGTAATGGATACTAATTCTTGACCATCAACTTGTTCAGCTCTCGGTAGTCAATACACATCCTCATACTACCATCCTTCTTCTTCACCAATAAGACCGGAGCACCCAAGGAGAAATACTCGGTCTAATGAACCACTTACCAAGCAACTCCTTCAGTTGCTCCATCAGTTCCATCATCTCAGTCCGAAGCAACCAATACGGTGCCTTAGCAACAGATTGGGCACCCGGTATCAAGTCAATCTGTAACTCAGTCCCGCCGTCTTGTGGCACTCTTGGCAAGTCTTCGGGAAACACGTCCAGAAAGTCATACACAACCGGTACGTCGGTCAGTTTAGGTGTTGGCGTATCCACATCCTTCACGTAGGCCAATTATGCGCTATGTCCATGCCTCATGCACTTTCCCGCTACAACCATAAAACTCACCTCTGGGGTAGTCGTAAATCGAGCACGGTAAACTGTCACCAAACTCCCGTCAGGCACTATCAACCAAATCATCTTCTTGCAACACAGAATATTCGCCTCGTAGTCTGCCAACCAATCCGTTCCTAGGTCTGCATTGAAGGGTGTATCTATATTCTTACTACTAACAGGTAATTTAGCATAGAAAGTAGCAGAAATAAAACTCTTAATAGCACTAGAATCAAATAGCACAGAAGCAAGAATATGGTTGCTAGATACGTACCTGACATGACATCGGGGTCCGTCCTAAGCTCCTCTTGCATCATCGTGAAGACCCTGTGCTCGCCCTCTGCCCTACAGTTCTTGTGGTCTTCTTTGCTCTAAAACTCTCTGCCCTTGGCTTCTTGCAGTCCCTGCTTATGTGACCCTTTCCACCGTAGTTATAACACTTTATCACCCTACAATCTCTTGCTAGATGACCGGGCCTCCCACATTTGAAGCAGAGGTTTGATCCCCACCTACACTCTCTAGTATGCCCTTTAGCACACATACCACATTTCCTTGTCTCCGCACCGGACGAAG
Source organism: Flaveria trinervia (assembly GCA_025506515.1). Lineage (NCBI taxonomy): Eukaryota > Viridiplantae > Streptophyta > Magnoliopsida > Asterales > Asteraceae > Flaveria > Flaveria trinervia. Next base: position 49,032,177 of record CM046441.1, read on the forward strand.
CTACACAACGGTCATCCATCCTGGCAACCTTGTTGTTTGGAGTGTAACCCCTATGTTCAGCCCGCTTTCTGTTCCAATTCTTGTCGTCGCTACCTTTCTTGTTCACTTCAATCGTGGTCGCCTCCTTCACCGCCCTAATTACCTCGGTCACCATAGATGGTAGAATCGTCTGCATAACTTGTTGAACTCCCTCATCAATAGCCTCTTTCCGTGTGGTCCTCAGACTAGCACTATAATCACTGCATCCAGGTGATGGATCTTGGGCTCTTCGAGTGCCATTTCAGCAGCCCTAGCCATGCTTCTTGTCACACGCGGTCTAGCACCATGTCCATTATAACCTTCACCTGATGAAACCTTCAGGAATATACCACTGTCCATCCTTAACACACACTAAAAGATTCAAACACTAACACGGTCACTCAAGGGAACAACTCAGTTTATGTCAAGTATAGTAAGTCTCTAATTATAGTGGCCAGTTGTGATTAGCCACTTACTTTACTCTTCATATCCCAAGCATTTCCTATCCTGAATAGATCAGTATCTAAATCTACAAGTAGCACATAAACCACATAACATGCGCAAGTAATACCGGTTAACATTACGAAAATACCTGATGGCACGTAGCTACTCAAATTGGCATCCCTTCCCCTTCCGTCCCATTTTCAGTTTAAGTTAAGGTTTTGAAATTTACCCGTTGCACTTAAACTTTGGCTCTGATACCAACTTGTAAGGCCCCGTTCCTGGGAAGCTCACAACTAGTCAATCATCACACATAAAACATATATTTTCATTAACTTAAAGCAATCATTGTAGCGGAAACATTTAAACATCCATCTCATTGTAATCACTTTTGCAAAATAAGACATCATTGACTGGTTACAAAACATCATTATTTGCATTATATCACAAAAACTTCATATTTCTATCAAAAGGATGCCATCCTAAAATGCCAAGTAGCAGCCTCGTGCAATCCTCAGCACGTATTGGAGTAGTCACCGAGACTGAACTCTTACTGTGTGAATGAACCCTTATGAGTGAGCCAAAGTCAGACGTTGTAGATACACACAGTTGAACTAACAACTCTCACTGAGTTGTGAACCTCCTTTCATATGCTTGCAATACTTTTCATTCATTATGTGCCACTTTCATTATCTTAAATCTTTCACTTTGTTAAGATAATACTTCACGTTCATTGACAATATCATACCACGTAAAGTCACATCATAGTACGTAGTAGGGAACATAACAGAACATAACATGCAATCATACATAATCATCATACATCATCAAACACACATCAATAACGCATAACATCCTATATCATACACCATCACATCAACTATGACTTCAAAAAGTCAATTTACATGAACCCCATGAACCTCCCAAGTCAAAACCTACATCTACACTTTTCCCCTAAATTAAAAAAATAAACTAAGTCTTCATCCGCATTTCTTATTGTTCATATGCATTTCTTATTGTTCATCCGTATTTCATTTTGTTCATCCGCATTTCTTTTTGTTCATCCACATTTGTTTTTGTTTATCCGCATTTTTTTTGTTTATCCGTATTTATTTTGCTCATCCGCATTTCCTTTACTCATCCGCATTTCCTTTACTCATCCGCATTTCCTTTACTCATCCGCATTTCCTTTACTCATCCGCATTCCTTTATCATCCGCATTTCCTTTACTCATCCGCATTTCCTTTACTCATCCGCATTTTCTTTACTCATCCGCATTTCCTTTGCTCATCCGCAATTTCTTTACTCATCCGTATTTCCTTTGCACATCTGTATTTCCTTTACTCATCCGCATTTCCTTTGCTCATCCGCATTTCCTTTAATCATCCACATTTCCTTTACTCATCCACATTTCCTTTACTTATCCGCATTTCCTTTTCTCATCCGAATTTCCTTTACTAATCCGCATTTCCTTTACTTATTCGCATTTCCTTTACTCATTCGAATTTCCTTTACTTATCTGCATTTCCTTTATTCACATGGGCGTCTAGGCAAATGAGAACATTGCAGGCGCATGAGTCCTATTTGGGAGCTTGAAGTTTCGGGCGTATAGGAACACTTAGGCAAATTCAAAAACTTAGGCGCATGAGTCCTATTTGGGCGCATGAGTAGCCTAAGACACACTTAACATCATAAGTCGGTCCCCAAACACATCTATCATGTTCTAAGCTGAAATCTTACATTCTAAGCCATAGAAACATAACTATAACATCAAACACATACATAGCGTAAAATCAAACCGCACCCGCAACTCACCCACATACATACATATGGGTATAAAACCCAACTTTTGTAAAAGGTTCATACATGCATTTCCAGCCACAAAATTAGTTAAAACATGTAAAAGAGGGTTCTAGAACTCACCTTAGCAGCCTCTTCGGGTAAAACATCCTTTAAAACCCGATTGCTACAAGTTCTCACCTAGAAACCCACTTGAATTTGATCTTTTCGCTCTTGTTCTTCAAATTCCTAGAGTTTCTGCTCTCCTGTTCACTTTCACTCCCTATAAATCCGAATGATGTTGGTGTGTAGACATCATGGGCGGCCATGCCACCTTTTACACCTACTTTTTCAAACATTTTGTCCCTTTTGACACTTTTAACCCTTTAACTTGGGTTAAATAACATTTCTTTCTTTTTCTTCACTCTATTCTTGTGTTTGAGCCTAAAAAATAACCGGGTGTTACATGGTGGTGGTGTGATGATGATAATGATGATGATGATGATGATGATTATAATGATTATGATGATGATGATGATGATGATGATGACGACGACGATGACAATGACGACGATGACGATGATCATGATGATTATGATGATGATGATGATGATGACGACGACGACGATGATGATGAAGATGACAATGATGACGGCGAGGATGAAGATGATGACGATGATGATGATGATGATGATGAGATGATGATGATAATTATTAAGATGATGATGATGATGACTATGATGCTGATGATGATGATGATGATGATGATGATGATGACGACGATGATGACGATGACGATGATGATGATGTCGATGATGATGAAGATGATGATGATGATGACGATGATGACGATGATGATGATGACGATAATGATGATGATGATGATGATGATGATGACATTGACAATTAGGATGATGATGATGATGATGGTGGTGGTGATGATGAAGATGATGATGATGATGAAGATTATGATGATGATAATGATGACGATGATGACATGACGATGACGATGATGTTGATGACGACGATGATGATGTTGATGATGACAACAACGATGATGATGTTGATGAAGATGATGATGACGAGGGTGATGATGATGACGACAACGAAGACGATGACGATGATAAGGATGAGGATGATCATGATGATGATGAAGTTACTAAGTACTTCAGAGTCTTTGGATGTAAAAATAAGTAATTCAAATGGCTATTACATAAAGTATTATCCCTAGTCAAAGCTAATGTTGTTAAAGAGCATACTGAAAGTCCATTATCAGCACATGAACTCATAGTGGAGTGGGAATATGATCAAAAAAGAATACGTACTTCACAACTAGATCTGTAGCTAGAAGAGTAAATTACTCAAGGAACGAATTAGGGTGTTTCAGTCGGTTTAAGATAGCTGACTTAGACTGGCTAAGACTAAGTTATCTGAGCAATGATTCAAAGGCGATGGAAGTGGAAAAATACTAATAAGTATCTACAGCTCTCATCTAGAAACGTCAAGGTAGCATTAGAACAAAGAAAAAAACCAAAATCAAAAGCTGCTAAAACCACTCTATATGTCGAACCCAGCTACCAACCACAATCTGCTCCTAGTACTTCCACACATGCTCAAACCACTGAGCATGGTTCACCACAAGTCCAATAATCTCCTAAAATAGTGAAATCCCTTTCCTAGAGCCAATATGATTCAACAGATGAAGTGATCATCACAGATGTGGCTAAGGGATGAGAAAGAAACTGGAACATCCTAACGAAGAAGAAGTACAATCAGAAGATGATGAAGAAAAAGACTAGATAACGATGATACGTAAATCGTAAAATGACATTATGATTTAAAAGCTGAGAACATTTTCATAGAAATCAAGAACAAGTCCAAATCTTTCTTTCTGTCTTAGTTGGAGGCTTTGTAGCTCAGCCTTGAAGATTTAAAGAGGATGCGTAACCTAAATTTGGAATATGAAGGCATGCCAGACAAGTACATATCTATGGCTATCATTCTAAAAATAATGTTGAAAACAAGGTTGAGCATAAGGAAGTAGAAGAATTTGTGCACGTACTCCATGGAACATTCATGACCCAATAACTCATTGGAGTTACAAGTCCTCAACCAACACCTTTAATCTAACATATGCTTGTGCTAGTAGAGTTAAAGTTAAAGAGTATGATCTTTTCAGACTCTCTAGGCATAACATGAAGGAATTGGCAAATCTATCTTTTGAAAACCCTCAAGAGTCAGAATTGGATACTATGTGTAAAGTCATGCGTGAGTCGTGCAGTCAACCCAAACCAACCCTAAACCAAATAGGGCTATTATAAATTTTTTTAAATGCATTATAAAACCAATTATTTATTATTATAGGTGGTGGAGTTGCTTTGGTCCACATGAATTATTAAAAGATGGTTGTGTTAGAATCAATAAGGATAAAAAATATTGATGGATTTCTATAATCATTTTAGTGCAAATACAATAATCAATTATCAAAACAAGCAAGTATACTCATAATGTGGATTGTATGTTGATAATAGCATTAAATAGCACAATCAAGGTATTCTTTGTAACAAGGGTACAAAAGTTATATAAGAATCACAAAAGTATAAAGTCAAATACAATAGCCCATAAAATGACTTAACAACTGTGACATATCATCTAGAAAGACTAAGTACAATGTACAAAATAATTGTATCCACATTGTTTTTCTTCAGCCCATTGTTGTTGACATGTCCGCATTTGTTTTTGTGGATGTACAAAGTCTTAGCCACATTTGTTTACTTAGGTATAAGTATTTCTTAATAATCACCCACGTTAGTCTATATGGGAGACAAATGTTCATCCACATTTTTCTTTGTTCACCCGCAAAGACTAATGCGGCTAAGCAATACTTTGCATGTCCTCCTTGTCCGCTCTTATTCACACTTTATCCATATTCATCAATGCTTGGAATATTCCAATCAGAAAAATTCCATCACTACTTTAATTGGCTTCCATGATCCTTTCCAGGTCTAACAAAATATTGTTCTTTCTTTATTGCTCATACTATTTTAATGTGATTTTCGTGATCCCATTTTCTTTTCAATGTTTATAAACTCAAAGGGGCAAAACTTTTTTCATGTAGTGAATTATATTATACCTTTTTGGACTATTGTGTGATTTGTTTTGTAAGTATTTATCTTGTACATGCATGTGTTAGCTATGTAGTTCTTATTATATTACTATTTAACATCAGTTTGGAGCCAATGGAAAGGTATTAATAATAATATTGGATTGACACTTCCAACCTTGTTTTGTATGCTAGTTGAGAGTAACAATGATCACAAATGGAGGGTGAATATAATTCAAAAAATTTTGTGTGTACGTTATTAGGTTTAGTTGTGAAACCCATATCTCCATGTGATTTTACTTCCTTATAACTTACTTGCACATGTTTCGTACAACTACAACACAACACCATTTAATTATATTTAAATCTGTAAACTCACTAACCATATGCTGTACTTTTAGGTAATTGTTTTCAGGTAATAACTTCAATTATGGATAGTAAGATGCTAGTTCCTTAGTAGAGACCATTAAGAATCATGAATTAGAGTGTTGCAACCACTGGTTTAAACATTACATTTGAGAATATTTTCATCTATGTTTGTTTACTTTCAAGCATGTTTGCCCTGGCCTTGTCCTGAGATATGGGATTTCTCATATTTTACATGTCATATATTTATGGTTATGTTTATTTTGAAATTGACTAACCATACAAGAAGTCTCTATTTATCATAGGTGATGCCTTGACACTCTGACTCATATCATTAATATGTCTCAATGAACAATCAATATGTTATAATAATATTGTTTATTACATCCTTGTGATTCTGCTGTGTGATATTACATAGCCATGATAAGAACATGGGGTTGTGATAATAAATAGCCATGAAAAGAACACACACTCGTGAAGGAAATACAGACTTAAATTTATTAGCTAAACCACTCACAATAGTCCAATCTAAGTCTAAAAATAAATGTAAAGCACAAAACAATCCAAAATCTTTGACCAGCCTTTTACCACAAGTAAAAAATAATAAAAAGGCTATGGAACTCATCTTAGTAGTAGCAAGGTTCAAAGTTTATAGACAGATATTAGCAAGCAACTACATATATCATAACATGATAGGATTAGTGAAAGTAGTGAAAGTTGAAATGACCTGGTTGATTGTAACTCTCGTAGTCTAGTCCTTAATGTCCGACAATATTTATTCTAATAAAAATCTTGTACATTGTTCATTTATGTCCAAAGTCTTTCCTTACATTCCCAATCCCAGTTCATTTTTGTTCCACATCCTTATCACATTCTTTTTAATATTCAAGTCCCATATTGTAAATATATTTTGGTTCAAGTTCAATGATTAATAAACCTTATGTTTTCGTATCAGTCTTAGAATCCACCATTGAACATGTATGTTATCCTGTTTTAGTTATTAGTCCTAATGTAACGCCACGAATAAAGTCTAAAATGAGCCAAATAATAATAATGGGCTTAAATGAAATTATTTAATGTAAACAAGATGGATTTGGGTTATAGACCGAGTTAACTTTTTGGGTTATGTGTCAAGCGAGTTAAAGGTCCCGAGAACGCCCGGTATATATAAACGGGTCAGCTTGAGAAACTCTCATTTGCAACTCCCATTTGTAACTCAACACTTAATTTCTAGCGAGAGAGTAAAGAGAGAAAGTAGAGGAATTGAAGATTTAAAGCTCGGTTGATCACGGGATTGAAGATCCGTGTTCGTGGGCATCCAAACATTAAGAAAACACTAAGATCCAGGTAAGAAACATCATTTAATCGTACCTTTTGATGTAAACCCGAAATCTAGGGCTTGGGGTTTTTGAAAGTGGAAAAGATTCGCTCAAAACTCATGTTTTTGTGTAGGAAAACAGGTAAGAAGCTTAGATATAGCTTATCGGGTGATAAGCCAAGGTTTTGGATGTAAAAGATTGAACTTTTGGGTCAAAAATGGGTTGGCTCGTAATTTTTCAGCCCATTCTATGAAATTACACGTTCATACATTTAAATTTCATAGTCGTCCAGCGAAACTATAAAAGCTTCCTACAAAACTATACTTTCATAGGTAGTTTTGCAGACATGGTTATCCAACAAAAGTTGGGTGAATCTGGCAGCGAAACTGGTAGCGAAGATGCCGGCGAAGATGTCAGGGAAACTAGCAGTGAAGATGCCAGCGAAACTAGTAGTGAAACTACTAATCTGGCAACAAAACTTGTAGCGAAATTAGTAGAAATTAACTCATTTGAGGATCAGTTATGTCTTATGATGACTTATTCTTGTTGTGCATATGTTTGTGTATATTAATGTATGATGCATTATGTTTATGATGATGTGTGATGGTATATGTTATGTATGATGATGTGTTGTATGATGTTATGCTTATGTATGACATGCTTTCTTATGTTCCTTACTACGTATTATGATAAGACTTTACGGGGTGTGATTATGATAACGACCTAAAGTATTAACTTTATCGAAGCAAAGGATTTAAGATAATGAAAGTGCAACATAATGAAAGAAAAAATGAAAACTCTTGCAAGAAAATGAAAGGAGGTTCACAACTCATTCAGAGTTGATAGCTCAACTGTATGTTTACAGCGTGTGATCTTGGCTAACCCTTAAGGGTTCACACACAGGGGAGTTAGTCTATGTGACTACTCCATACGTTTGATACGTGCGATATGTGAGATATGGGGTCCTTGTCGCTTAACCCTAGATGTTATAACTTTGTGCTCAAGAGGGAGTTATGTACATGACAAGACCTAGATAAAAGTGAAAAGATAATAAATGTACGAAAAGTGCGATAAGTACGAAATGTGCGAAACGTGGGAAATGTACAAAACGAATGATGATGAAGATAATAATTATTACCTTGATGTACGTATGATGTGTGATCACGTGCGACAGTAAAGAAAATGTTTTAACGAATGAAAGGTAATATAATGTTTTTGTAAAAATAAAACTTACTCAGCAACACTGACTTTTATGTGTTTCTAGTTGGCAGGTAAATGTTGTTGAGGATGGCATGAAGCGGCTACTTGGCTCTTTGTGGATGGCATTCTTTTGTATGATGTTTTTGCATTGTAATACAAACGAATGATATTTAGTAATGAATGATGTATTATTGTGCAAAAGTGTTTATTTAAGGGAAATGAAATGTTTGTTTAAAGTGTTTCTACTGCATGATTTTAGTAAAGTTAATGTAATTATATGTTTTATATGCGATGATTGACCAGCTGTGAGCATCTCGGGAATGGGGTCTTACACTTAAATCTTGAAGTTCAAGTTTTGTTAAAATTTTATAGCAGTAAAGCTGAATGCGCCTTATCATGCATTGGTGTTTGGATGTAGAAACGCTAACAAAACGACTTGTATTTGGTATCATTTGAAGGATAAGACTTTAGATTGAATCCCCAAAAAAAAACCTCAAATGGACAAAATCTAAGAGAGATTTGATCTCGTGAAAATACACCAACATTCTGCACGAACTCTAGATTTGACATTGTTGGACCAAAAGAACCAATGAGCCAAGATCAGAAAACCTCTAAGTCCCACATGATATCACAACAACTGCTGAAGGCTTCATCAGCAGTTTGACAAGTGCTGAAGACTTCAACAGCTGAAGACTAAAGTGCTAAAGCTCAACAGTTGAAAAACACACAAGTGCTGAAGCTCAACAGCTGAAGAACACAAGTGCTGAAGCTGAAGACCAAGTACTGAAGTACAATAGCTGAAGAGTCTACAAGTGCTGAAGATCAACAACTGGTGTACAAAGTCTGAAGACAAAGACTGAAGACATCAGCTGATGACATCTACTGAAGTCATCAGCTGATGAAACATCTGAAGTTCAAGTCTGAAGACCAAGTACTGAGTTTCAGTAGTTTGTCACAACAGCTGAAGAGTACTTCTTCAGTAGTTGTGATATCAGTAGTTTTATGTTTTACTTTCAGTAGTTTTGTAAAACGACTGAAGAGCTTGTTCTTCAGTCGTTGTAGTGTCAGTAGTTTTATGTTTTTCAGTAGTTGTAGTAACTGATAACACTTAGTATTTTGTAAGAAGATGTCAACTGTTTTGACATCTTCAGTAGTTGTGTTTCAGTTGGAATAATTCTGTTAGATGTCACTCTCAAGTGACATCAACAGACGTCACATCTCTTATATAAGAGGTGTCGACCTAATTGTAAGTGTGACATTCCGTTACCACGAAAGCGAATATTGAATGAAATATATCTGCAGAATTCTCTCTATCTATAACCGTTTTTGTTCTTCATTGAATATCTTTTCGTTCTTGTGAATTGGCTAATTCATTGTTAGAATTCCGCTGCTATACTCTCTAATTAATCAAATGTAGATCACTGATCCTAACAAGTGGTATCAGAGCGGTTAATCATTGATCGATCTAACAATTGATCATTGAAACTGCTAATTGATATCTATGTTGATTGAATTAGCATTTTGCAAAGAACTGGTTATAGATTATTGAATTTCTAACGCTTTCGTTCATTTATTCTGAGATCTCTCTTGGTTCAATTGGTTGTTGTGTTTTGTTCTAAATCTGTTTTAGCTTAATTGAATTTGATTGAATCCGAGATGACTACTCCTTCTAATGATCCTCATAATTCTGGTTCCTCAACCAAGCCCCGATGCTGGTTACGACCGAGTATAACATATGGCAGCGAAGAATGCTTCATCACCCGTCTATTAACAGTTCAGGTTGTTGGACATCTGTGGTACATGGACCACATAAGCCTATGGTGAACAATCCGGAAATGAATCAAATGGTTCCGAAGAAGAAGGAACAATACTCTGATGAAGATCGGAAACTGTTTGAGATTGATGCTAAAGCCCATGGAATTCTGGCCATGGCACTGCCTAATGAAATCTATTAAGGGCTTATGCATCATGAAACTGCTCATGATCTCTGGAATGCCCTGAAGGAACAATTCAGTGGCACAGATGAGGTCTTAGCAAACAACAGAGAAATCCTTGCCCAACAATATGAGACATTCTCTCATAGAAAGGGTGAGACACTGACTCAATAGTTTGAGCGTTTTTCCTGCTTGATCTCTGAGCTGAAAATGGTGAAACAGGAATACACCAATAGCCAGATGAATAACAGGTTCCTCAGATCACTGCCTGAGAGATGGGACACATACACTATTGTCCTACGTTCCAGTGCAATATCTGATAGCCTATCTCTCACCAAACTTCATGGGAAACTGCTTACATTCGAAAGAGAGATAGAGCGAAGAGGAAACTGTCCTCATCAGGAAAGCTCACTCATGACTTTGTACCAGGGAATACTGCCTGCTTGGTCATGAGTCAGAATTGCTGCATCTGAAAGCAATTATGATGAGCATATTGATTTCTCTTCAAATAGTTCTGATCATGCATTTGTTGGTATTGAGAGTCATTCTGGCGTAATAGTGACAATCTATGCTTCATCATGGATGATTTGAAAGGAATAGCTGATGATGATCTAGAAGAGATGGATATTCTGAGCCAATTGGGCATTGATTAATATCAGATCTCAGAAGTTCTATAAGAGAACTGCAGGAAATTTCCTGGACTCTCTGGCAAAACCAAGTTGGTTTTGACAAGAGTAAGTTGAGGTGTCACAAATGCCAAAGGCTGGGACACTTTACAAGAGAGTGTAGATCAAGGATCTAACTCTTCTGCACCCTTTGTGACTTTCCTAGTACTAATCCACAAAACAGAGGGCAACATCCTGCTGGTTCTGGTCATCATTCACATCCTAGGTCTCCTGCATACTTGTTCATCAGGGTCAAATGTCATAATCTTTATCCCTGCTATTATATGCCCTCAACCAAATCTGTCAAGCTCCAATTGCACAACAACCCAGCATTGCCTGAACCACAACCTTCCCAAATCTCATCAACCAAACTCAACTCAACAACACATTACTTCTTCACCCCAGGAGTTGTGGACTAGAGCAGTTTACCAGATGATGTCTCGTCATGAACAACTATTCTCAGGTGCTAGTCAACATGGTGGTGAAATCCCTTTGGAAATAAGCTCTTTATGGATTTGGATCTGCTAATCTCATCCACTAATGCCTCTACACCAAAGGTAAACAGGTATCCTCTGAGGCAAAAGCAAACTATGTTCTGAATCAGCATAGCCGCATTTGATATATTAGAGAAGCAAATGTAGCTTTAATCAACAAGAACATGAGCTAGAACAAAAATTTCCAAAAGCAAAGCTGAATTGAGTCTGTGCTTAATGATAAGAATGATGAGATTTACAAACTTAAATGCAATAACTGATGATAAGGCTAGGGAAGAGATACTTCTAGAGAAATATAAAGATCTCAAGGAAACCCTTGCAGTCACCTGGTTTAGAGTGTGTGTGTGACAGGATCAGTGATCACAAGTTTGATGTATCAGAATATAAAGCAGCGGAATACAAACACGAATTAGAAAAATTGTAGCAAGCAACGATATGTAAGCGTTAAGATCGCATACGGTTATAGGGAGAGAATATGAATTCTGATTTCTAGGAATGTTTATAGATGTAGAATATTTCTAATCGAATCAATCAATCATTCCATTCAATTGCTCATATCGCTCAATGATTACAATGGGTTGTCACTCCTTATATAGAGTGCAACAGTCACTGCTGTTATCACGGAAAGTGACAACTGGCAGATCCAATACAGAAATAACTAAATCTTAACAAACTACTGAAATGTTCACAACTACTGAGAACATATCAGCAAGTTAAGTACAAAATATAAAACTACTGAAACTACAACGACTGAAGAACAAGCTCTTCAGTCGTTTTACAAAACTACTGAAACAAAGAAAATAAAACTACTGATATACAACTACTGAAGAAGTACTCTTCAGCAGTTGTGACAAACTACTGAGGCTTCAGTACTTGATCTTCAGACTTTGACCTTCAGGCGTTTCATCAGCTGATGACTTCAGTAGATATCATCAGCTGATGTCTTCAGTCTTTGTCTTCAGACTTTGTACATCAGTTGTTGATCTTCAGCACTTGTGAACTCTTCAGCTGTTGTCTTCAGTACTTTGGTCTTTCAGCTTCAGCACTTGTGTTCTTCAGCTGTTGTACTTCAGCACTTTGGTTCTTCAGCTGTTAAGGTCTTCAGCACTTGATCTTCAGCTGTTGAAGTCTTCAGCACTTGTCAAACTACTGATGAGGCTTTCAGCAGTGTTGTGATACCGTGTGGGACTTAGAGGTTTTCTGATCTTGGCTCATTGGTTCTTTTGGTCCAACAAACTCCCCCTGAACCAATGCAGCCAAAACCTCTAACTTATTTATACTCCCACTTATTGATGGCAAAAATGTTGGTTTTTTCCTTCTTGATCAGTAGAGAAGATGACCCATGTACGCTCCGGCCTGGGAAGAACCTCAAATATTTGTTTGGCAGAGTATGAATGGGAACTCTGTTTTGGGGAACTGGACACAGAGTTGTTATCCCATTCATGAGATTCACTTCCCCATAATGAGTCTGTACGACTCACGAACATAGGCTCAAGGAGAACAATTGTTCCTCTTGAGAGAGTTCTTCAGCTCCTCCTTCGAAGAAGAACTCTGGACCATAGTACTCTGATAAGTACTTCATGGTCCTGCCATTTTTCAGCTCCACCGTAGTTACCTCCCTGTATACAAATTCATCAGGATGGTTGCCTTCAAGGAGTAACTGGAGCTCATTCTTTGGATGTCTTCAAGCTTTTGTATAACAACCCCTTCTTAATCATCTTGTTTTCTAGTAAGGCTTGAGGTGTCTTCTTTGCTTGGTGAGCTTTCTTGAATTCATCAATGATTTCCCAAGGTGAGACTACAACGGCCAACATGATGGTAGATTCTATTGTTTTTCGTACTTGGCCGTTGTATCTGTGTGGGATAGTTCTTTTATGGATTCTAGAACTCACCTGGGGTCTGGCCATACTCTCACTCTCTCCTTCTGATACTGAAAGGTGTGTCTGAGAGTGTACAGCCTTTGAGCATGCCCTTTCATGGCTTGATAGATGATGACTGAGGAAATTCCTTGTCAACCATCTTCAACAGTTGCTCATCGTGCTGTTTCTGCTGTTCTTCTTCTTCTATCTTGACTCTGACCATTTCCCTTTGAGAGTCAGGTGTGATCATGGATTGACTCTGGGGTTTTGGTAGCTTAGAACAGCAGAGAGTGGCAGACTATCATCTTCATCCTCTTCTTCTGCTTCTTCTTCCATCCTCAGCACCTTCTCCTTCTAGGGGTACATCACTGGATGATGGTTGGGTTGGTGAAGGGATTGGTTTTGAAGAGAGAGGATGTTTGGATTTTGGCTTAGAGGTTGGTTGGGAGATTTGAGGGATAGGATCTGTTTGAGTGGGTGGAAGGGAAGGTTGATCTAGCATCCTTGTAGTTAATTTGCTTTTGTAAGTTTAGCCATCTCTAACCTTTTGCCAGCCCCAGCCTCATCAAGGGCTTCCACAATGATCCCTTGTTGAATTGCTCAGACAGACAGATTCTGGTGGCTATAGCAGAATGCTGTCCCTGGACCATGCGCGGATCTCCATTAATGATCTTCCAAGTATTTTGCAATAAAGCGGATCATTATTTCCAACCTCTCTTTCTCAAGAGCATCGTACCCTGCCCATCGGGTTTGTATCTTTGTACCTCTAACCTTCTGATCTCACTGTCCAGTGTGGCTGTGTCAAACCCTGCCTGAATAGTTGTTCAATTATTTTATCCATGGAGCGGCTGGTGTGGTGTCAGCTTCTTTGACCAGCTCCTCCAAGGATTTTTCTTCAGCAGTATGATCATCAGCACTTCTCTTTCGCTTGTACGTGAGCAGAGGTTGCTTTTCTGTTCCTCCTCTTCCTCAGATCTCTTCCTCTTTCTATCTTTCACTGCAGTACCTCCCCCTTTTTGGTTGCATTGGAGAAAGGGTTGGTACCGCAGAAAGAGTCTTGTGGACAGCAGCATCAACCAGGGGCTGTAATGTTGAGGAAAGCCTCTCATCAAGGGCTTTGATCACTATATCAGTGATTATGGGGGTGATGAGAGGGAGGGAGTTTCGGAGGATAGCACCTATTTGCTCAGGAGGGTTCTGTTCCTGAGAAGTAGGGCCTGAAGCAGAGGCGGGTGGTTGATTTTGGGGTGGCTCTGTGTTTGGGAAACCTTCAAGGGAAGGTGCCATCTGTGGGTGTATGATGGTGGCAGATGGACTTGCATCCTGAGACATCTTGGCCAGCAGCTCTTTGAGTCTGCTAACCTCATCCTCTAGAATGGTGTTTTGAGCAACTACATCGAAGAAGAAGCTCAGGTCATCATCAGTTGATACTGAATCACCTGACCTCCTGCTTAGAGCAGGATGATTACATGCGCTGGGTGTAGACCAGTTGGTGCATGTGCCCCTTGTGCTTGGTACTGGGGACTTCCAGCCTCAGGACAATGTCCATCATCAGCTGTTGCCTCTAGGGAGGTCTTAGCAATGTTACCAGCCTCACTCTGGTCATGTGCTGAGTCAGAGGAGGTGGCAGCCTCACTAGATATTCTAAGCTCCTTCTCTACACCAGGAGATAGAATTGGGAAACCCCTGTGCTGTGGGTTCTCAAGTGCACTGTGTTCCTCCCCCTCAATTGTAGAGGTATTCCCAGTGGAAGTGGTTCTGGGGGGGGGGTGAGGAGTGCAATTGAGTCAGCACTTGAGCAACTATTAAAGTTGGGCTGTGAGGGGCGGTTGTTTGGGGTATGGGGGTAGAAGCAGTGTGCACCTGGGGTGGATGGTGCTCTTCAATGGCAATCTCCTCAGTGAGGAAGATCCCAGATAAGTAGGTGCCCCTTGGGTTGCTGCAGGCTCCTGTTGAGAGGAAGCCTGAGCGGCTGTGGCTGGAGGAGTCATGGTATCCACTAGGGGGTTTGGACTAGTGGATATATCCTGCGTTTGTTGTGCAGGAGCATCCTCAGGGGACTCAATTCCCTGAGTAGCCATTTTGGGTTTCTTTTGGTGGGTTTGGTGGGGACATTGGATTTGGAGGTGGTGGCTGTGGGTTCCAGCTGCGTGGGTTTTCGCAGCTTGGCAGCCAGTTTGAGTGTCCGGTCGGAGTTGTGCCGGGAGTATACTTCTGGCAAAACAGCCGTAGCAGGGACTCCCAAGCCAACAAGTCCCTCAGCATTAAGCTGGTCTATTATAATGGCCATTATGAACCGTGGATAGAGTATCCAACGGTTGGCAGTTAGTTTTTGAGCCATATCTTTGAGCTCTGAAAATATTAATTCTGAAAAATTCAGTGGTGTTGCTCAAGGATAGAATACATTACCTGCTGCCATTTGGTGGACATTTGATCCCAAGACGATGTCTTAGGGGCCAAACATACATTGACCATGTGAAAGATCAGGCGCTCAGCGTCATTAAAGTGTTTCTTCATGATGGTGGTGGCACTGAGATCACCTTGATATCCATGCGAGCAAATGATAGATCTATGGTGCCCTTCGGATATCCAGCAGGAGAGGTAGCATCACTCAGTTGAAGAATTTTACGGATTGTTGCAGGAGTAATCACTACTTCTTGTTGTTGACGACCGACCGGAGGGATTGTGTGTGGCTCTCCTCAGTTGTAACAGTAATGTCATCCAAAATTGGTTCAAGGATTCGGCATGTAAAACGGGGTTCAGAAGGAATGCCTTGTTGTATTGGGACTGAACCATAAGATCGATAGCAGTATCGAACTTAGTCCAGATCGGCGATTTTGTGAGGTAGGCAACACAGTTGTGTCGCGGTTTAATTTGCATAGACGCCATGGAAGTGTTTTGGAGAGGAACGTTAGGTTTGAAGAAGATAAAGCATGGAGAGCTCAGTTAAGGGTATTTATAGGGTACGGGTGAGGAAACGACTGAAGGATGTGGTGTTAGTCATCAGTAGTTTTAAACGACCGTTGACATGGTATTATCCTTTCAGACGTTGAAACAGCTGAAGTCGCGGTGTTAGGCATCAGTAGTTTAGAAAACTACTGAAGACCGTGGTTTTGACTTCAGGTGATTGAAACAACTGAGGACATGGTGTTTGTCATCAGTAGTTATGAAACTACTGAAGACAGTGGTTTTGTCATCAGCTGTTGTAAACAACTGAAGACTTGGTATTGGTCATCAGTAGTTATAAAACTGCTGAAGACGTGGTTTTGCTTCAGTTGTTTAAAATGAAACAGCAGTGGTACAAACGACTGAAGGGAAAGTTCTCTTCAGCTGTTTTCGTCAATTCTTAGCTTTTCAGCTGTTTCAAACTATCCTCAACACATTCATCAGTCTTTATGGCTGATTTCAGTTGTTTCATAGGACATCAGTACTTATCTGTTTTTACTGATTTCAGTAGTTATGACTGCATCAGTAGTTGTAACTACTTCAGTAGTTTAGAGCAGATGAAGTACTTCAGTACTTGTGAGAACTTTAGCCTTCAGTAGTTATAAAAAGTACTGAGGTTAAAAGAGCTCATCAGTACTTATATGTGACAGGCACTCATGATCATCAATATGAATTACTGAGATCATCAGTAGTTGTCACCTATTCTAGCTGCAGCATACCAAGCTTAACACCAGGTTTTGGAAAGTTGAACTATCCAAAGGCTTAGTAAAAATGTCTGCAAGCTCATCAGCACTGGGCACAAACTTAGGATCAATCAGACCTTTTTCAAAACAATCCCTTATAAAATGATGTCTGATCTCTATATGTTTGGTCCTAGAGTGCTGGACTGGATTTTTGACAATGCAAAGAGCTGAAGCACTATCCATTAACAATGGAGTCTTAGTCTCTGTAATGCCATAATCCAAAAGTTGGTTTTGAAGCCAGAGTACCTGAGATGTACAGCTTGCAGCAGCAATGTACTCTGCTTCCGCAGTGGATGTAGCAACTGAGGTCTGTTTCTTGCTCTGCCAAGAAATTAAGCAGTTGCCTAGGAATTGACATCCACCAGAAGTTGATTTCCTGGTCAACTTACACCCTGCATAGTCACTGTCAGAAAAAGCAACTAATTTACCAGAATGTTGGTAGAATACCATAAACCTAGAGATGGAGTGCCTTGCAGATATCTAAAGATCCTCTTGACTGCAATCAGATGAGACTCTTTAGGTGCAGCCTGAAATCTAGCACAAACACATGTAGCAAACATAATATCTGGTCTAGAAGCTGTTAAATACATCAAGGACCCAATCATACATCTGTAAAGTGTTTCATCAACACTTTACCTTTCTGATCTGAGTCCAGTTGTGTGGTGCTGCTCATGGGAGTAGAACAGGGCTTACAGTTTTGTAAATCAAACTTTTGCAAAAGATCTTTTGTATATTTGGATTGATGAATAAAAATTCCATCAGCCTTTTGTTTGATTTGCAACCCCAGAAAGAACTGTAATTCTCCCATGGCACTCATTTCAAACTTCTGTTGCATCAACTTTGTAAAGGCATCACACAACTTTGGATCAGAGGATGCAAAAATAATATCATCTACATAAATTTGAACAAGTAGATTATGCTGCCCAGCTTTCTTAATAAATAAAGTCTTGTCTATGGAGCCTCTAGTGAAATTGTTTTCCAGAAGAAAGTTTGATAATGTCTCATACCAGGCTCTGGGAGCTTGTTTTAACCCATAAAGAGCTTTATCAAGCTTATACACCCAATTAGGATGTTTGTTGTCCTCAAAGCCTGGAGGTTGACATACATAAACCTCTTCTTTAACTTTTCCATACAAAAATGCACTTTTGACATCCATTTGAAAGACTTTAAGTTTTGATAAGCAGCATAAGCTAAAAACAATCGAATTGCTTCCAGTCTGGCTACAGGGGCAAAGGTTTCATCATAATCAATACCTTCTTCTTGTGCAAACCCCTGAACAACCAGTCTGGCCTTGTTCTTAACAATAAGCCCATTTTCATCAGTTTTGTTCCTAAACACCCATTTAGTGCCTATTGCACACTTACCTGGAGGTAGAGGAACCAGTTCCCACACTTGCTGTTTCTTGAACTGAAGAAGCTCAAGCTGCATGGCATCAACCCATCCATTGTCCTTTAAAGCAATGTGATAATTCTTTGGCTCTTGCTGACTGATGAAGAGAGCATAGAAGCAGAAATTTGACAATTGACTTCTTGTTGATACTCCAGCAGTGATATCACCAATGATTTGAGACATGGGGTGATTCTTCAGATCTTGATACACAATGAGATCTGTGCAAGTGTTTGTAGCCGGTTCAGCAGCAACAGATGGTGATGGTGAATCATTTCCTTGAAACCAATCAGTGGATGGTAATTCAAAGGAAGTTGAATTCGAAGAAATCTCATCAGCATTTGTTGTGGATGGTGCTACTGGCGCTACAGGAACATCAGGTCTAGTTGAATCAGGCAGCTGATCACTAAACCTGAAGAGGTGAGTACTGCAATCATCATCATCATCAGCAGTACCACCAGGTGGTGAACTGTTGACAGGAGCAACAGCAGGAGTTTGATAAGGAACATATTGCAGTATGTCCAGATCAAATAACTCCACAGGACTTTGTGGAATCTTGTCCTTGGGATTCATTAAACTTAACATGTAGAGTTTCTTCAACCATCTTTGTTCTGCAGTTGAAGACTCTGTATGCTTTGCAAGTAGATGAATAACCAACAAAGTATCCTGCATCCACCTTAGGATCAAATTTGTGGAGTTGATCCTTTGTGTTGAGAATAAAACAGGGACACCCAAATGCTTTGAAAAATGAAATCAGTGGAGCCAAATGATGGAGAACTTCATATGGAGTCTTCATCAACCTCTGATTTACTAAAACTCTATTTTGCACATAACAAGCTGTGTTGACAGCTTCGGCCCAAAAGGTCAATGGCAAACCTGAGTCAGCCAGCATGGACCTTGCAGCTTCAATGAGGGTCCTGTTCTTTCTCTCCACTACTCCATTTTGTTCCGGAGTCCTTGGAATGCTGAACTGCCTTTTGATTCCCTTTGAGAGATAGAAGTCATCAAGTGTATGATTTCTGAACTCAGTTCCATTATCACTCCTAATACACTTGACTGGAAGGGAATACTGCTTCTCAATGTACAGCACAAAGTGGATAATCTTCTGAGCAGCCTCATCCTTTGAATGTAGAAAGAAAGTCCATACAAATCTGGAGTAATCATCCACAATTACCAGACAGTATTTCTTCTTTGCCATGCTCATTACTCTCACAGGACCAAATAGATCCATATGCAGTAATTGCAAGCAGGCAGTGGACTTGGACACTTCAATAGGAGGAAATGAGACCTTGTGCTGTTTTCCTTTTAAACAAGCAGTGCAAGTTTCATCACAGTGGAACTCCTTTATTGGTAAGCCTCTGACTAAACTATTGTGGCTAAGCTGATTCATGTTTTTGAGATTAACATGACCAAGCCTCCTGTGCCATAGTTTAGATTCTTGAAAAGAGGCTTTGGAAAATAGGCAAGGATTACCTTTGAGATCTATCTTCTTAGAGAGATCTAAGGCATACACTCTTCCTGTCCTGTTGGCTTTCAGGAGAGTGTGATCATCCAACACCTTGTCAATCAAGGGCAAAACTTTGGATGACAGAATCCTACAGTTTTGACTTGTGAAAAGGGCAACATGGCCTTTATCACACATTTGACTGACACTCAAGAGGTTGTACTTGAGATTTTCCACATGATTAACATCATCAAATTTGATTTCTCCATTGGAGACAAAGCCCTTACCGATGATGTAACCCCTAGCATCATTGCCAAAAGAGACAAATCCCTTCTTTCCTTGAGAGTAGTCATGAAGAAGAGAGATGTTCCCAGTCATGTGCATGGATCCCCCACTGTCTACATACCAGATGCTATTTTGGCATGTTGAAGAACCCTGCAATAATAAACAATCAGTTAGTTTTAGAGACCCAAACCTTTTTGGTTTTGGGCCTGGTCTCATCAATAGATGGTAAACTAGCATGTTATTTGTAACAACAGCCTGAGAGGAAGAAGATGGTGCAGAAGAGGAGTCCTTTGGCTTAGACCTCCTTTTCTGTGGTTTCAACATAGGAGAATCTAGTTGGTTAACTCTACCCAACAGATGTTGTACCATCATCACCAGCTGTGTCTGATTTTGTGATAAAGCTTTCAGCTCATCAGACACATTGCTAGTGGAGTTAGATAAGGTCCTATGTTGCACCTTCTTCTTTTGAGCACCCTCAGCTGTCACCTGTTAACTCCTTCCTTTTTGGATTGCTTTAAGGACTTAAGGGTTACAGGATTTGATGTTGCTGATACAAATGTGGTCTCAAACTCAGTTTTCATTTTTACCATTTTCTCATTAATTTCTTCCTTTTGTTTGAGTTTGGAACCTCTTTTGTACCAACAATCATCTGTAAGATGATTGAACAAACCACATACTTCACATGGGTTCTTCTTCATCTTAGGTTGATCATCAACTAAAGATGGTGAAGCAACAGAAGACTTGTTCTTCAATGCTTTGGAAGCATTGGTTGCTTTCTTGACAGCATCTTTAGTAGTCTTCAAACTCTTTCTACTGCCAGTTTTCTTCTCTTCAGTACTGACAGCAGTTGAAGTTTGAACTTCAGGAGTTGAATCCTGCTCTCCAGTCCTTTCAGGACCTTCAGGATTGACTCCTGAGTTGATCAACTTATTGATCATGTGAATGTCAGCATTTGGACCATCAACATCAGCTGATAGGTTCAAAGAGGACTTGATAGACTGCTACTTCTGATTGTGCTGTATCAGAAGGTAGATCACATGACTTGATGGATTGGTTATCACTCTCACCATCAGATTCTACCTCTGCTCTTGGGGTAAAATCTGTAGGTGGAGCAGTGTGATTGTAACCAATTCCAAACTTCACATTTGAAGCAGATTGCTTACTAAGAAGCATTTCAAAACCTTTGCATGATTGTACCCATCTATCACACTCGACCTGGGTAACTGCAAGGGTTTCTTTGAGATCTTTGTACTTCTCTAGAAGTACATCTTCTCTAGCCTTATCATCAATTATTTTGCAATTCAGTTTATAAACCTCATCATTTTTATCTTTGAGCACAAACTCAAACTCAGCTTTGTTTTTGGAAATTACTTGTTCTAGCTCAATGTTCTTATTAATTAAAGCTACATTTGCTTCTCTAATGGAAGCAAATGCTGCTATGCATTGTTCAGAACATAATTTGGCTTTTGCCTCAGAGGATACCTGTGATACCTGTGGTGTAGAGGCATTGGAAGATGAAGTATCAGCAGACTCCAAAGCCATAAGAGCTAGATTCCCAAAGGGACTGTCACCACCATGTTGACCAGCACCTGAGAACAGTTGATCATGACCAGACAAGTCATCTGGTAAACTGCTCCAGTCAACAACTCCTGGGGTGAAGAAGCTGTGTTGTTGAGATGAAGGTTGTTGATGAGATAGGGAAGGCTGAGGTTCTGGTAATGCATGAGGTTGTGGTGTCATAGGAACTTGAACTTGACTTGACTGTGGCATGTAATAACAAGGGTACTGATAAGGCATTTGACCCTGAGGAACAAAATATGCCGGAGATTGTTGTTGAGGATGATGACTAGATGTGACAGGATGTTGCCCTCTGTTTTGTTGACTGTTGCCAGGAAAAGTCACAAAGGGTGCAGTAGAGTTTGATCCAGTTGATCTACACTCTCTTGCAAAGTGTCCAAGCCGTTGGCATTTGTGACACCTCAACTTGCTCTTGTCAAAACCAACTTTGGTTTTGCCAGAGAGTCCTGGGAATTTTCTTCCAGTTCTTTTGTAGAACTTCTGAGATCTGATATTTATCAAGGCCATTTGGCTCAAAATATCCATCTCTTCTAAGTCATCATCAGCAATCCCCTTGAGATCATCCATAATGAAACATAAATTGTCATTATTACCCCAGTAAACTGACCATCAACACTTACAAATGCAGAATTAGAAGTGCTCGAAGAGAAATTAATATGCTCATCATACTGGCATTCAGATGCAGCATATTCTGACTCATGACCCACCAAGGCAGTGTTGCCTTGAAAAGTCTTCAGTGAGCTTTCCAGATGAAGACAGCTTTCTCTTCTGTTCTATCTCTCTCTCAAAAGTGAGCAATTTCCCATGGAGTTGGGTGAGAGATAGTTTGTCCAAACTTGCACTGGAGCGTAGGACAATAGTATATGTGTCCCATCTCTCAGGCAGTGATCTGAGAAATCTGTTATTCATCTGAATATTGGTGTATTCAAGTTTGACCATTTTTAGTTCAGAGATCAAACAAGAAAACCGCTCATATTGTTGAGTCAGTGTCTCACCCTTTCTATGAGAGAATGTCTCATATTGTTGGGCAAGAATTTCTCTATTATTTGCCAAGACCTCATCTGTTCCTCCAAATTGTTCTTTCAAAGCAATCCAGAGGTCATGGGCAGTTTCATGATGCATTAGCCCAGAATAGATTTCATTGGGCAAAGCCATGGCCAGAATTCCATGGGCTTTTGCATCAATCTCAAGCAACTTTTATCCTCATCTGAGTATTGCTCCCTCCTCTTCGGAACCATTTGATGGGTTCCGGGTTATTCACCATAGGCTTGTGTGGACCATGTACCACAGATGTCCAACACCCTGCGCTGTTAACAGACAGGTGATGGAGCATACGTCTTTGCCATATGTTATACTCATTCCTAACCAGCATAGGAGGCTTGGTTGAGGAACCAGTATTGTGAGGATCATTGGAGGGAGTGGTCATTTTCAGTTCAAAAATAGTTTAGTTCAAGTTTAAAAAGAAGTTTTAGACAAACCACAACAAACTCAATGAGAACCAAGATAAGATCTCAGGATGAATGAGCAGAAATACAGAAAAATTCAATCTCTATAACCGTTTCTTGCAAAAACAAAAGCTAATTCAATCAAACTTGGATCTTGAATAGCAGTTTCAATGATCAATTATTAGATCGATCAATGATTAACCTGCTCTGATACCATTTGACAGGATCAGTGATCACAAGTTTGATGTATCAGAATATAAAGCAGCGGAATACAAACACGAATTAGACAAATTGTAGCAAGCAATCGATACTGTAAGCGTTAAGATCGCATACGTTATAGGGAGAGAATATGAATTTCTGATTTCTAGGATGTTTATAGATGTAGAATATTTCTAATCGAATCAATCAATCATTCCATTCAATTGCTCATATCGCTCATGATTACAATAGGTTGTCACTCCTTATATAGAGTGCAACAGTCACTGCTGTTATCACGGAAAGTGACAACTGGCAGATCCAATACAGAAATAACTAATTCTTAACAAACTACTGAAATGTTCACAACTACTGAGAACATATCAGCAAGTTAAGTACAAAATATAAAACTACTGAAACTACAACGACTGAAGAACAAGCTCTTCAGTCGTTTTACAAAACTACTGAAACATAGAAAATAAAACTACTAATATCACAACTACTGAAGAAGTACTCTTCAGCAGTTGTGACAAACTACTGAGGCTTCAGTACTTGATCTTCAGACTTTGACCTTCAGGTGTTTCATCAGCTGATGACTTCAGTAGATATCATCAGCTGATGTCTTCAGTCTTTGTCTTCAGACTTTGTACATCAGTTGTTGATCTTCAGCACTTGTGAACTCTTCAGCTGTTGTTCTTCAGTACTTTGGTCTTTCAGCTTCAGCACTTGTGTTCTTCAGCTGTTGTACTTCAGCACTTTGGTTCTTCAGTTGTTAAGGTCTTCAGCACTTGATCTTCAGCTGTTGAAGTCTTCAGCACTTGTCAAACTACTGATGAGGCTTTCAGCAGTTGTTGTGATACCGTGTGGGACTTAGAGGTTTTCTGATCTTGGCTCATTGGTCTTTTGGTCCAACAGTGTGATCGTATGGGTACAATCATGCAAAGTTTGGAAATGCTCCTTAGTAAGCAAGATGCCTTCCAATGGGAAGTTTGGCATGGCTTACAAATATCATGCTCCACCTACAGATTGTACTCCCAAGAGCAGATGTAGAATCTGATGGTAGAGTAATAAACAATCCATGTCATCATGTGATTCACTTTTGATCAGCACTATCAGAAGTAGAAGTCAGCACTAAGCCCTCTCATTAAACTATCAGCTGAGGTTGAGGTTCCACTGATGACACTCACATGATCAATGAGTTGTTCAACTCAGAGTAAATTTGAGTCCTGAAAACTAGAAGGCATGATTAACACCTGAACAATATCTCAACTACTGCCAGTCTGAAAAGAAGAAAACTGTCAGGTTAGAATAAATGGGAGAGAGTAAAAGACTAATTAATAAAGATGTAATTATTGTTTACAAAAGAAAAAATAAGGAGGAATTTAAATAAGTCAAACATAGCACAAATTGTCCATTAGTTAGATGTAAGATAGGGACAATATATCATTTCATGATAAAAGAGTTTTGCATAAGCTTAACTACTAGGAAGAATTCTGTTAAAGAAACTCCAAGACTGATGCCAAATACACAACAGTCAATTTACTAGCATTAAAAGAATACTAGTAAAAAAAGAATAAAGTTTTTAGTGAAAAAAAAAAAAAAAAAGAGTTTGAAGACTACTAAAGAGGAAGTCAAGAAAGCAAACATGCTTTCAAAAGCACTGAAGAGCAAGTCTTCAGTTGTTTCATCCTCTTTAGTTGATGATCAACATAAGATGAAGAAGAAACCATGTGAAGTATGTGGTTTGTTCAATCATCTTACAGATGATGCTGGTACAAAAGAGGATCCAAACTCAAACATAAAGAGGAAATTAAAGAGAAAATGGTTAAAATGAAAACTGAGTTTGAGACCACATTGTATCAGCAACATCAAATCTGTGTAACCCTTAAGTCCATAAAGAAATCCAAAAAGGAAGGGGTTAAACAGGTAACAGGAGATTGCTCAGAAGAAGAAGGTGCAACATAGGAACTTATCAAACTCCACTGGCAATGTGTCTGATGAGCTGAAAGCTTTATCACAAAATCAGACACAGCTGGTTATGATGGTTCAACATCTATTGGGAAGAGTTAACCAATTAGATGCTCCTATGTTGAAACCACAGAAAAGGAGGTCCAAGCCAAAGGATTCCTCTTCTTCACCATCTTCTTCCTCTCAGGCTGTTGTTTCCAACAAAACCTGTTAGTTTACCATCTGTTGATGAGACCAGGCCCAAAACCAAAAAGGTTTGGGTCTCCAAAACTAACTGATTGTTTATTATTGCAGGGTTCTTCAACATGCCAAAGTAGCATCTGGTATGTAGACAGTGGGGGATCTATGCACATGACTGGGAACAACTCTCTTCTTCATGACTACTCTCAAGGAAAGAAGGGGTTGTTTCTTTTGGCAATGATGCTAGGGGTTACATCTTGGCAACGGCTTTGTCTCCAATGGAGAAAAAAGTTTGATGATGTTAATCATGTGGAAAATCTCAAGTACAATCTCTTGAGTGTCAGTCAAATGTGTGATAAAGGCCATGTTGCTCTTTTCACCAGTCAGAACTGTAGGATTCTGTCATCCAAAGTTCTGCATTTGATTGATAAGGTGTTGGATGATCACACTCTCCTGAGAGCCAACAGGACAGGAAGAGTGTATGCCTTAGATCTTTCCAAGAAAATAGATCTCAGAGGCAATCCTTGCCTATTTTCCAAAGCCTCTTCTCAAGAATCTAAACGTGGCACAGAAGGCTGGGTCATGTTAATTTCAAAAACATGAATCAGCTAATCCACAATAGTTTAGTTAGAGGCTTACCAATAAAGGAGTTCCACTGTGATGAAACCTGCACTGCTTGTTTAAAAGGAAAACAACACAAAGTCTCATTCCTCCTATTGAAGAGCCTAAGTCCACTGCCTGCTTGCAATTACTGCATATGGATCTATTTGGTCCTGTGAGAGTGATGAGCATGGCAAAGAAGAAATATTGTGTGGTAATTGTGGATGATTACTCAGATTTTGTATGGACTTTCTTTCTACATTCAAAGGATGAGGTTGCTCAGAAGATTATTCACTTGTGGTGTATGTTGAGAAGCAGTATTCCCTTCCAGTCAAGTGTATTAGGAGTGACAATGGAACTGAATTCAGAAACCATACACTTGATGACTTCTATCTTTCAAAGGGAATCAAAAGGCAGTTTAGCATACCAAGGACTCCAGAACAAAATGGAGTAGTGGAGAGAAAGAACAGGACCCTAATTGAAGCTCAAGGTCCATGCTGCTGACTCTGGTTTGCCACTGACCTTTTGGGCTGAAGCTGTTAACACAGCTTGCTATGTGCAGAATAGAGTCTTAGTAAATCAGAGGTTGATGAAGACTCCATATGAAGTTCTCCATCACTTGGCTCCTTAATTTCATTTTTCAAAGCATTTGGGTGTCCCTGTTTTATTCTCAACACAAAGGATCAACTCCAAAAATTTGATCCTAGGTGGATGCAGGGTATTTTGTTGTTATTCATCTACTTGCAAGGCATACAGAGTCTTCAACTGCAGAACAAAGATAGTTGAAGAGACTTTGCATGTGAAGTTTAATGAATCTCCTATGGACAAGATTCCACAAAACCCTGTGGAGTTGTTTGATTTGGACATACTGCAATATGTTTCTTATCAACCTCCAGCTGTTGCAGATCATGTGGATAAATCATCTTCTGAGCATGTCTTCCACCTGGTGGTATTGATGATGATGATGATAATATCAATACTCACCTATTCAAGTTTAGTGACCAACTGCCTGTGTCTGCTAAATTTGATGTTCCTGTAGCTTCAGCAGTTCCATCCACAACAAATGCTGATGAGATCTCTGATTCCTCTACATCTTTTGAGTTACCATCTAATTCTTGGTTTCAAGAGTCTGCATCAACATCTGCTGCTGCTGAAGGTCCTACAAACACTTGCACAGATCTCATTGTTTATCAAGAACTGAAGAATCACCCAATGTCTCAGATTATTGGTGATATCAATGCTGGTGTTTCAACAAGAAGTCAATTGTCTAACTTCTGCTTCTATGCTCTCTTCATCAGTCAGCTAGAGCCAAAGAACTACCATGTTGCTTTGAGAGACAATGGATGGGTTGAAGCCATGCAGCTTGAGCTACTTCAGTTCAAGAAACAGCAAGTGTGGGAACTGGTTCCTCTTCCCCAGGTAAGTGTGCAATAGGCACTAAATGGGTGTTTAGGAATAAAACTGATGAAAATGGGCTTATTGTTAAGAACAAGGCTAGACTGGTTGTACAGGGGTTTTCACAAGAAGAAGGTATTGACTATGATGAAACCTTTGCCCTGTAGCCAGACTAGAGGCAATTAGATTGTTTTTAGCCTATGCTGCATTCCACAATCTTAAAATTTTTCAAATGGATGTCAAAAGTGCCTTTTTATATGGTAAAATAAAGGAAGAAGTTTATGTGTGTCAACCACCAGGTTTTGAGGATAATAAACATCCTGAATGGGTGTATAAACTTGATAAGGCTCTTTATGGGTTGAAACAAGCTCCTAGAGCCTGGTATGAGACACTTTCACTTTTCTTCTAAGAATAATTTCACTAGAGGCTCCATTGATAAAACTTTGTTTATTAAGAAGGTGGATCAGCATAAGCTACTTGTTCAGATTTATGTTGATGATATCATTTTTGCATCCTCTGATCCCCAGTTGTGTGATGATTTTACAACATTAATGAAAAAGAGGTTTGAAATGAGTGCAATGGGAGAATTACAGTTCTTTCTAGGCTTGCAAATTAAACAAAAGGCTGATGGAACCTTTATTCATCAGTCAAAATATACAAAAGATCTTTTGAATAAGTTTGATTTACAAAACTGTAAGCCCTGTTCTACTCCCATGTGCAACACCACACAACTGGATGCGATCAGAAAGGTAAAGCTGTTGATGAAACACTTTACAGATGTATGATTGGGTCCTTGATGTATTTAACAGCTTCTAGACCAGATATTATGTTTGCTACATGTGTTTGTGCTAGATTTCAGGCTGCTCCTAAAGAGTCTCATTTGATTGCAGTCAAGAGAATCTTTAGATATTTGCAAGGTACACAATCTCTGGGTTTATGGTATTCCACTGGACACTCTTGCAAATTAGTTGCTTTTTCAGATAGTGACTATGCAGGGTGCAAGTTAACTAGAAAGTCAACTTCTGGTGGTTGTCAATTCCTAGGCAACTGTTTGATTTCTTGGCAGAGTAAAAACAAACATCTGTTGCTACATCAACTGCTGAAGCCGAGTACATTGCTGCTGCAAGTTGCCTTCTAGGTACTCTGGCTTCAGAACCAACTTCTGGATTATGGCATTACAGAGACTAAGACTCCATTATTAATGGATAGTGCTTCAGCTCTGTGTATTGTCAAAAATCCAGTCCAGCACTCTAGGACCAAACATATAGAGATCAGACATCACTTTATTCGGGATTTTGAAAAAGGTCTGATTGATCCTAAGTTTGTGCCTAGTGCTGATGAGCTTGCAGATATTTTTACTAAGCCTTTGGATAGTTCTACTTTCCAAAACCTTGTGTTAAGGCTTGGTATGCTGCAGCTAGAATAAGTGACAACTACTGATGATTTCAGTAATAATTACTGGTGATCATTGGTAACCATGTCACATATAAGTACTGATGAGTTCTTTCACCTTCAGTAGTTTTATAACTACTGACGGCTAAATGCCTCACAAGTACTGAAGTACTTTATCTGTTCTAAACTACTGATGTAGTTACAACTACTGATGTAGTTACAACTACTGAAATCAGTACAAACAGATAAGTACTGACGTCCTATGAAACACCTGAAAAGCAGATGCAAAGTCTGATGAGTAAGTGTTGAGGACAGTATGAACAGCTGAAAGGCTATGAATTGACGAAAACTACTGAAGAGAACTTTCTCTTCAGTTGTTCTACAACTGCTGTTTCATTCTAAACAACTGAAGCAAAACCATGTCTTCAGTAGTTTTACAACTACTGATGACTAACACCAAGTCTTCAGCTGTTTACAACAACTGATGACAAAACCACTGTCTTCAGTAGTTTCACAACTACTGATGACAAACACCAAGTCCTCAGTTGTTTCATCATCTGAAGTCAAAACCATGGTCTTCAGTAGTTTTCTAACTGCTGATGCCTAAAACCACGACTTCAGCTGTTTCAACGTCTGAAAGGGTAATACCATGTCAACAGTCGGTTTAAAACTATATGATGACTAACACCAAACCCTTCAGTCATTTTTCACCCCCTACCCTATAAATACCTGTCCTCTTCTCTAATCTTTCATTAGCCGTTATTTTCTGAGCTTCTCTCTCTCAAACATGGCGACCATGAGTCTGAAACCACGACATAACTGCGTTGCTTACCTTACCAAGTCGGCTTTCTGGAACAAATATGATAATGCCATTGACTTAATGGTGGATTCCCCATATCGCACAGCCTTTCTCTTGAATCCGACCATCTACCCTGAATCCCTCAGTCAATTCTGGTCAAATGCTTTGTTCATACTGATGAGTCTACCGGCCAGATCTCTGTTCGGTCCCTTGTCAACCAGAAACCAGTGGTCGTTACAGCCGACATCATTCGTCAGGCATTACACTTACACGACTCCACCGCTGTGACTGATACCCAAAGGGCACAACAGATATGTCCTTTATCAATCATGGGTATGAAGGTGATCTTCGGGCTACAACCATTCTAAAGAAACATTTCCATGACGCTGAGAAATTTATTTTTCACATGGTAAATGTCTGCTTAGCCTCCAAGACATCTTCTTGGGATCAAATGTCATCCAATGGCAACAGGTATTGTATTCTATTCTAGAACACAACCGCTAAATTTTTCTGAAATCGTGTTTCTAGAAATAAAGAACTTGGCTCAGAAACCTGTGGCAAACCGATGGCCATTATATCCCAGGTTTCTGATGGCCATTATTTTAGATGAATTAAAATCTGATGGCCTTGTTGGCCTTGGAGTCCCTGCACCAGCTGTTTTGGCTGAGGTATACTCCAGGCACAACTCAGACCTTACACTCAAAGAAGCTGCCCGAATGCTAAAGCCCAAGCACAGGGAACCCACAGCTTCCTCCACCAGAACCAAAGTCCCCACTAAACCAAAACCAAAACACCCCAAAACAGCTATTCAGGGAGATGAGTCCCCTGAAGATGCTCCTGTACCACCAAGCAGGATATACTTGCTGGCTTAAACCCCCCAGCAGTATCAGAGACTCTACCAGCCACAGCGCTCAGGATTCCTCTCAAAAGGAGCCTGCAGCCACCACACAAGGGGTACCCACACATCTGGGATCTTCCTCACTTGAGGAGATTGCCATTGAAGAGCACCATCCTCCCCAGGTGCACACTGCTTTACCCCATCTCCCCATGCAACCGCCCCCCAAAGTCCAACCATAATCATTGCAAACGTGCTGACTCAGTTGCATGCCTCTCCTCCTCCCCAACAACCACCAACAAAGGGGAGAACCACAGATATTGAGGAAGAGGATCACCATGCTTCTGACAACCACAGCACCGGGGTTTACAAGTTCTATCTCCTAGTGTGGATAGGGAGATTAGAACATCTAGTGAGGCTGCCACCTCTTCTGAATCAGCACATGATCAGAATGAGGCTGGTAACATAGCTAAGACCTCACTAGAGGCAACAGCTGATGAAGGACATAGTCCTGAGGCTGGAAGTCCCCAGTTCCAAGAAAAAGGGGCACATGCTAAAACTGGTCTACACCCAGTGCATGTACATCCTGCTACAAGCAGGAGGTCAGGTGATTCAGCATCTGCTGATGATGACCTGGGCTTTTTCTATGACGTTCTAGCCCACACACCATCCTGGAGGCTGAGGTAAGCAGACTACAAGAACTGCTTGCCAAGAAGTCTCAGGATGTAAGTCCATCTGCCCCACCAACCCACAGATGGCACCTTCATTTGAAGGTCCCCCAAACACTTTACCCTCTCACTTCACTGAGCCTCCAGCTCTGCTTTTGGCACTATCTCTCCGGGACAGAACCCCCTGAGCAGATGGTTGCTGTATTCCAACAATCCCTACCTCTCATCACTCCCATCATCAATGACATTGTTTATAAAGCCATTGATGAGAGGATCTCTCAAGTCTACAACCACTCATTGATGATGCTGTGCACAAAAAACTTTCTGCGGTACAAACCCCTGCCACCAATGCATCCAAAAGGGGGGAGAGTACTGCAGTGAAAGAAAAGAAAAGAAAAAGAACTGAGGATGAGAAGGCACAAGAGAAAACCAAGGAGTTGGAAAAGGAAAAGGAACAACAACTGATCACTTACAAAAGAGAAAAGTGCTGGTGATCAAACGAATGCTGAAGAAAAATCCTTGGAAGAGCTGGTAAAAGATGTAGATGAAACACACAGCCGATCCATGGACAAAATCATTGAGCAACTCTTCAAGCAAGGCTTTGATACAGCCACACTAGACAGTGAGATCAGGAGGTTGGAAGTAGAGGAAATTCAAAACAGATGGGCTGGGTATGATGTGCTGGAGAAAGAGAGATTGGAGATCATGATTCGATTCATAGCCAAATACTTAGGAAGATCACTGATGGAGATTCGTTCATGGACCAGAGACAGCATTCTGGCTATAGCCACCAGAATCTGTTTGTCTGAGCAATTTCATAAGGGGATAATCATTGAAGCACTTGATGAAGCTGGGGCTGGAAAAAGGTTTGAAATGGCAAGACTCACAAAAGCCAAACTCACAACCAAAATGCTTGAACAACCTTCCCAATCACCCACTCAAAAACAGCCTACCCCTCAAATCTCCAAACCAATCTCAAAACCCAAATCCAAACATCCTCAACCTTCAAAACCAATTCCTTTACCACAAAAACCACCCAACCATCATCCAGTGATGCACCTAGAAGGAGGAGAAGGGTGCTGAGGATAGAAGAAGATGAAGAAGAAGAGGATGAAGATGATAGTCTGCCACTCTCTGTTCTAAGCTACCAGAACCAGGAGTCAACTCATGATCACACCTGACTCACAAAGGGAAACGGTAGAGTCAAAATAGAAGATGAAGAACAGCAAGAAGCAGCACGATGAGCAACTACTGAAGATGGTTGACAAGGAATTTCCTCAGTCATCATCTATACAAGCCATGAAAGGGCATGCTCAGAGGCTGTACACTCTCAGACACACATTTCAGTATCAGAAGGAGAGAGTGAGAGTATGGCCAGACCCCAAGGTGAGTTCTAGAATCCACAAAAGATCCATTCCACATAGATACAATGGCCAGGTTAGAAAAACAATAGACTCTACAATCATGTTGGCCATTGTAGTCTCACCATGGGAAATAATCGATGAATTCAAGAAGGCTCATCAATCAAAAATGACCCTCAAGCCTTACTGGAAAACAAGATGATCAAAAAGGGGTTATTATATAAGAAGCTTGAAGACATTAAGAAGAATGAGCTCCAGTTACTCTTGAGGGCACTCATCCTGATGAATTTGTCTATAGGGAGGTAACTACTGTGGAGTTGAAGAATGGCAGGACTGTAAAGTACTTATCTGAGTACTATGGTCCAGAGTTCTTCTTTGAAGGAGGAGTAGAAGAACTCTCCAAGGAGGAACAGGTGTTCTCCTTGAGGCCTATGTTCGAGAGTCGTACAGACTCATCATGGGGAAGTAGATCTCATGAATGGGGTAACAACTCTGTGTCCAGTTCCCCAAAACAGAGTTCCCATTCATACCTTGCCAAACAGATCTCTGAGATTTCTTCCCAGGCCAGTGCTTATATGGGTCATCTTCTCAACTGATCAAGGAAAAAAGACCAACCATTCTGCCAACAATAAGTGGGAAAATAAATCAATTAGAGGTTTTGGCTGCATTGGTTCAGGGGGAGTTTGTTGGACCAAAAGAACCAATGAGCCAAGATCAGAAAACCTCTAAGTCCCACATGATATCACAAAAACTGCTGAAGGCTTCATCAGCAGTTCGACAAGTGCTGAAGACTTCAACAGCTGAAGAATAAAGTGCTGAAGCTAACAGCTGAAGAAACAAGTGCTGAAGCTCAACAGCTGAAGAACACAAGTGCTGAAGCTGAAGACAAAGTACTGAAGTACAACAGCTGAAGAGTCTACAAGTGCTGAAGATCAACAACTGGTGTACAAAGTCTGAAGACAAAGACTGAAGACATCAGCTGATGACATCTACTGAAGTCATCAGCTGATGAAAAGTCTGAAGTTCAAGTCTGAAGACCAAGTACTGAAGTTTCAGTAGTTGTCACAACAGCTGAAGAGTACTTCTTCAGTAGTTGTGATATCAGTAGTTTTATGTTTTTACTTTCAGTAGTTTTGTAAAACGACTGAAGAGCTTGTTCTTCAGTCGTTGTAGTGTCAGTAGTTTTATGTTTTTCAGTAGTTGTAGTAACTGATAACACTTAGTATTTTTGTAAGAAGATGTCAGCTGTTTTGACATCTTCAGTAGTTGTGTTTCAGTTGGAATAATTCTGTTAGATGTCACTATCAAGTGACATCAGCAGACGTCACATCTTATATAAGAGGTGTCGACCTAATTGTATGTGTGACATTCCGTTACCACGAAAGCGAATATTGAATGAAATATATCTGCAGAATTCTCTCTCTATAACCGTTTTGTTCTTCATTGAATATCTTTTCGTTCTTGTGAATTGGCTAATTCATTGTTAGAATTCCGCTGCTATACTCTCTAATCAATCAAACGTAGATCACTGATCCTAAACAGAATTGTTTTGTTAATGGTTTGGAGCAAACAATGTTAATATTCAGAATACTTGGGGGGCTATGGACTCTGTTATATTACTGTTAAGATAAAAATTTTGTACAACATTTGATTCCATATAACCAAGTTATGCCTATGCAAAAGACCATTTTTTTTTGACACAACTATCTTAAATCTAAAATTTTTCCTCCTTCATATCCAAGTCACAAAATTTTAAACCATAATTTACCTGAAACACAAACCAATGATTACTTTATAAACCATCTAAGTAGTATTAATGGACCTGTTTTGTCATTTATATCAGTTTCAGTTGATTTAAATATGTTTATTGTTTCGTATTGGCGTTATTTGTTAGTTACATCGTTAAAGTATTCATATTTAATCATCACACTAACATTTTTTTAGATTTCCATTAGGACTAGAGTACCTACATACAATCGATTAATAAAATGGGATGAACAACATAAAACTAGAGTTATTACCCACTCTGATCATCAAGTCCCCAATTATATGATTTCATTCATGATCGTTCTAACAACATAATAAATGAAACATTTGATGTTGATTACATGTTTGATTATGAATATCATCAGAACATGAATACAGAGGCACTAAAATCATCGAAAACAATGTTTTGCTTACATGTAAAAGCATAGTAGTTATAGATTGATATAAATCCAATCTTGAATGCTTGAACAAGACCAAATCTGATGAGGGGATGATGAAGATGACTTGTGATAATGATTAAATGGAGATCAGGGCCCGGGGTTTCAAGAGATCACACTAGTGCGTGAAAAATGGAAAGGGCAAGGGCCCCGAGCCTATGGCCCATTCTACATGTCTTCTGATTTTCACGTTTTCAAATTCCTTGTGTTTTATAATAATTATTTATTTCATTTCATCCAAACTATTCTATTTAGTAGACTTTTGGTTAAAGTCCACTCATGTTCAGATTTTGTTGGGTTTATAAAATATTTTTTATAGTTTTATGTATTTCCAAGAAATTAAATCAACATGTTATGTCCAATCTAGTGAAAATCCCATTGTCACCAATCTAAAGCCTATTACCCGTTTTAGGCCCATAACGTACAATTCAAGCACTTAAAGTGTTCTACAAGAATCTAAAGTACTAAATACAGTCCAAGTCAATATTAACTCAATGTTAAGTCAACTTCAAGTGATGAGTCTGTCACATGTAAAACTCTTAGTTTAACCTTTTAAACTATAGAAAACGCAGCAGCGGAATAAGAGGTTTAAAACATGTTTATAATCTGAAAAATTTTGCCATATTAAACCACAAATAAAACTCAAGAATGAGGATGATAATAATATGTGAAATAGTGTGCTATCAAACAAAACAAAATAACCATAGGGAGTTCATAGAATCAACCTTTCTAGAACAAGATGATGTAGATGAAAATAGGTAGATGATGATGTTCTTGAATGTGTCTAGCCTTCAAGGAGAAGGCCTAAAGAAGTGATACCCACAAACCCTTAAACACCTTGCTTGTTAGGATGCAACACCAAAGATGTCTCTTCCAAAACCGAAATTTTCAGCCTCTTTTCCAGCTTAAAAAATCCAAAATGGCCCTGGTTTTTTGAGGTTCTTATGCTTGTAATTTTAGAGAGAAGTGTAATGAATGAATGGAGGTAGAGAGGAGAACCACACTCAAACCAAAGCAAAAGGCTGGTCCTAATGACCCCTTTTGGGCGGCCGAAGTTGAGTTAAAATGGGTTTTCCCCCCATTTTGTATTTCACAATTTACTCCTTTTAACCCTTAACTTTATAAAATTAAAACCTCTTTTATTTCATAACAATAACACACTTTTATTTGTTATTATTTAACCAACTTAAATAATGAAACAATAATATCTCATGAACAAACTATCCATATAGTATTGTTGTATTACAAAGCAATGTTTTAGAAAACCCATTTTCTAAATTGGTGTCAATGTTTATATGTATGATCTCATCAACAAATAAACATTTATTGGTGTTTGTTTAGCTTGTTATTGGTATGACCCAACTTGGATCATAATGTACTAACCACATCATCTTGTATGTGTCTTGGGCATACAAGATCCAACAATCTCCCACTGCACAAGATTCATAAAAGATTGATGCCAGCAGTAAATACCGCCTAACAACGTTCACTACCCTTAATACGTATGACTAAGTGCCATTCAATTACATCATCTCCTTCAAGTACCATAATTGAAATGTTTTAGGTGAACCAATCATCTATCCTTGTGTCACACATGTCATGTTAAATCCTAGAGAAACAGAGTGATCATTCTCCATTGATTTAACTTTATCAGGCCTTAGACATCTTACTCTAACGAATAAGAGGACAAATCCCATCTTGATAACATACGTCTCTCACACATTACCTTATATCATACCTGAACTCAGACTTATGTACTGCCATGTTTCAGAACAGCGAAGAGATAAGTCAAAGTATAATATTGGTAAATATCAAGACCCAATATGTGTCTCAGGTCAGAGGATACCAAATGATGTTTGCCTTTACTCAAAATTAGTTATGATCAATCAGAAAAAGCCCATGTAGTAATATTTGAGATGCAGGTCAGTCCAATTTTGCATCCCACAAATATCTATGAACTTTGGCAGCACCCTTTTGCTCTACATTTATCTATATGAATGTCTGCCAATCAAGTTCATAATAGTATTACCTTCATGCTCGTTCCCACAAGCATGAACAACTACGGAAATTCTGAGTAAATACTTTACTCATGGATTTTAAACATGCAAAATAGGAATATTAGTTAAATCATTATAACCTAAAATTCATTCAAGTAATAAAGGGTTACAATATCTCAATACAAATTAAAGCTCAAATCCAGTCACTAGAATATTGAAGTCCCATGGCACAAGCATGACTTTCATGCTTTGCCTTTTCAAGAAGCGTCATGAGTGGATCCGCAATTTTTTGATCCGTGTGAACTTTGCGAATACATATCTTTCTTTTTTCAACTTCATCCCTTATGTAGTTGAATCTTCGTTCAATGTTCCTTGTCTTTTGATGTGCACGGGGTTCTTTGATTTGAGCAATCGCACCCTCGTTATCACAAAGATTTCTAGGGGGTCCTGAATGGAAGGGACCACCCCTTGATCGCAATGAACTTCTTTACCATGCAGCTTCCTGAGTTGCTAATGAAGCAGCAATGTTTCTGACTCTATAGTAGATAATGCCACCACATCTTGCTTAGAGCTCTTCTAAGAGATTGCTCCTCCATTCAAGATGAAAATATATCCCGATTATGATCGGAATCATCCTCATCAGTTTGGAAACTCGCATCCGTGTAACCTTTTACTACGAGCTCTTCTTCACCAGATCCATAGATTAGGAACATATCTTTAGTCCTCCTTAGGTACTTAAGTATGTCTAACAGCCATCCAATGACTGCTCCTAGGATTTTGTTGAGATCGGCTTGTCATGCTCAAGGCGCATGACACGTCCGGTCTAGTGCATATCATTGCATACATGATGGATCATATGGCAGATGCATACGGGATTCCATTCATTTTTTCTTGCTCATCCTTTGGGCTTGGACATTAAGTCTTACTCAATATCGTTCCTCTTTGAATAGGTACGGTACCTTTCTTGGAGTTTTCCATCTTGAACCTTTTCAAGATCTTATCAATGTATGCACTTTGATTCAAACCTATCAACCCGCCTGATCTATCCCTATAGATCTTTATTCCTAAAATAGGCGGCTTCACCAAGATCCTAAATGGAGAAACAGCTTCCAAGCCAGGCTTTTACACCTTCAAGGTTGGAATGTCATTTCCATATAGTAGGATGTCATCGACATACAATACTAAGAAAATGGTGATGCTCCCACTAGCCTTCTTATATACACATGCTTCATCAATGTTTTTGATGAACCCAAATTTGGTTATTCTTCATCAAAACGTTGTTTCCAACTTCTTGATGCTTGCTTCAATCCATAGATTGATTTCTTTAACTTGCATACTTTGTGAGGATGTTTTGAGTTGACAAAACCTTCAGGCTGAACCATATAGACATCTTCCTCAATATCCATTTAGAAAAGCAGTTTGGACATCCATTTGCCAAATCTCATAATCATAATGAGCAGCTATGGCAAATAATATCCTAATAGACTCTAGCATTGCAACTGCTGAGAAGGTTTCATCATAATCAAACCCTTGAGTTTGAGTGAAACCTTTTGCTACAAGTCTAGCTTTATAAGTATCCAAGTTTCCATGCATATCGGTTTTCTTCTTGAAAACCCACTTACTTCCAACTATCTTGGAGTTAAGAGGTGGTTCAACCAGTCCCATAGTTGGTTGTAATACATGGATTGCATCTCAACGTTCATGGCTTCAAGCCTTTTGTCACAATCCAAATTGGACATTGCATCATGATAGGTGGTTGGTTCATCTGAATCTACCACATAGCATCCATCTACGAAAAACCCATCTCTTTCAGGTGGATTACTAATTCTACCAGATTTGCAAACGTTCTGTGTAATTTGATCAACACTTGATCATTTTCAACATCCTCATGTTAAGTGCTAGTACAACCAAACGTATATCGGTTTGTGGTTCTTGATCCTCCTCAAGATCCATAGTTCTACTACTAGTTCCTTCCATAAGGAACTTAGCTTCTAAGAACTCAGCCTTCTTGGCACAACACTCCTTTTGTTCCAATAGAACATAGAAATAATATCCCATAGACTCTCTGGGATATCCAATGAAGATACACTTTGTGGAACGACTTTCAAGCTTGTTGAGGTGGGAGTCTTAACATAAGCCTCACAACCCCATACCTTTAAATATGACAATGATGGAACCCTTCCATGCCATATTTCAAAAGGTGTCATTTCCACTTTCTTGGTTGGGGCCATATTCAAATACGGGCCGCAGAGAGCAAAGTGAAACCCAAAATGATAGAGGTAGTTAGCTTCTAGCCATCATAGATCGAGCCATATCTAATAGAGTTCGATTTCTCTCTCTCAACACACCATTATGTTGTGGTGTTCCAGGTGGAGATAGTTGTGAGACAATAGCACAACTTCTAAGATGATCTCTAAAAGCATCACTTAGGTATTCACCTCCTCTATCGGTGCGGAAATTTTATTTTCTTGTTGAGTTGATTTTGTACTTCATTTTGGAAGATTTTGAACATTTCAAAAGCTTTATCTATGTGTCTTAACAAGTACACATAACCATATCGACTATAGTCATCAGTAAAGATAATGAATTATCTTTCATGGTACCTACTCGTTGGCTTAAAGGGACCACATACATCCGAATGTATGATGCCTAATAAATCTTTTGCCCGTTCGGACTTGCCGCTAAAAGGTGCCTTAGTCATTTTACCTTGTAAACAAGATTCACATACATCGAATGAATCATATTCATTTGCTTTTAAAAGACCGTTCTTTTGAAGTGTTTGTATGCGCTTCTTGTTTATATGACCAAGACGGCAATGCCAAAGATAGGTATCACTCAAATCCAATTTGAGTTTCTTAGTGGTGGTCTGGTACAATGAGCTATTACATAATGTGTTTTCACGAACCAATTCATAAATACCATTAACACGAATAGCTTTAAAATAAAATGTGCCATTTAAAGAAACATGAATTTCATTCTCAATAAATGACAAACATAACCATATTGTCTTAATTGGGCAATAAAAATAATGTTCCTAGTCAACCTAGGAGCATACAAAATATTGTTCAAAATTACATCCAAACCATTTGGAAGCTTCAAGATGTAGTCCCCTCGGCCTTCAACTTGAACCTTTGCCCCATTGCCCATGAAGAGGCTCACATCCCCTTTCTTGATGTCGTTACTTGTTTTGAACCCCTGCAATAAGTTGCAAATATGAGTTCCACATCCGGTATCCAATATCCATGTGTTATAGGATATTAAATTTAGACCAATATGGATCATGAAACATGTACCTGAGGTTTGCCCGGCATCCCTCTTTGCCTGCAACTCTTTAAGATGGACAGGGCAATTTCTTGCCCAATGTCCAATCTCCCTACACATAAAGCATGGGTCATTTGAAGCAACCTTTTGCTTCTTCTTTGCTGGTTTTGGTGGTGGCGCTCTTACCACTCCCTTTCCCTTTCCCCTAATGTGCCCTTTACCCTTGGCAACATTTGCCTTGGGTGCGGGGTGAGGCCTCTTC
Organism: Flaveria trinervia; assembly: GCA_025506515.1. NCBI lineage: Eukaryota > Viridiplantae > Streptophyta > Magnoliopsida > Asterales > Asteraceae > Flaveria > Flaveria trinervia. The sequence goes on from CM046441.1 coordinate 49,072,299, forward strand.
TTGTTCCCACCTTCATTGATGGTGAGAACGGGTAAACCCTTTTACCCATGGCCGCCTCGGCAGTTTTGAGCATAGAGTGAAGCTCACTTATGTTCTTGTCCCACCCGTTCATGTGATAATCATGACAAATTGTCAAACCTTTTTGACAAAGAGTTGAGGATCAAATCCGTAGCCAACTCTTTCGAGACTGGACAATTCAGCCTTTCGAGGCGATCAATGTGGCTTTTCATCTTAAGTACATAGGATGAAACAGATTTGGTGTCCTTCATACGACACGCATGGAGTGCTCCAACCGTTTCGAAGGGCTCAACCCGTGCTTGTTGTTGGAGCATTTCCTTTAACTGGGTTATCATGTCGTACGCTCCATGATGTTCATTCTCCTTTTGAGATCTGGAGTCATACTAGCCAACATAAGGCAAGACACTTGGACCAAGTCCTCAGTGTATTTCACCCAATTATTATAGGCCTCCTCATCATCCTCACTAGTTGATCGGGAATCGGAGCGTCTAATATGTATGATCGTTTCTCTTGCTTTAGAACAATTCTCAGTTTCGAAACCAATCAATAAATTATTATGGTTTAGATGCTCCTTTTGGAGAATGGTTCTTAGTGATAGTGAGTGAGTGGTCGGGATTTCATTGTTATCATTATTGTTGGTGGCCATCTATAAAATGTCACAAAGTTCAATTTTAGTTATTTTGATATTGTTCATAATTTAATAACTAAAACACCTTTTAAGTGTCTTACACAATTTTAAATCTAGAATCCAATGTTATACTTAAATAGTGGTTAGGTGACCTTTATCCCATTATTTAAATTAACAAGGTAGTCAACGTTTTGACAATTGCAACCCTTTGCAACTTCTAGGGTATGGGATCAACTTTAAACATCATATGTATTGTCGGCATGTTAATCCCATCAACACCTTTGTAAACCGTATTGTAGGTGATCCATTTAATATGGTTTGCAAATCAAGTTACCCTACTTGCACACACATGTGAGTTTTCCAACACAAGTGGTTAGTTGACCTTTATCCCACAAATATGGTATCCCCACCTCAAGTCACAAGTTCCCTCAAAATGGTTAGGTGACCTTTATCCCATTATGAGTTTCCAAATGACTCAAGTGTTGTGCAAAATGATGGTGTTAAACTTGTTTAAAGGGAATTTAAGTTCATAATCTTAGTTTAAAAAACTCTATGTACCTTATATTTGCATGCTTTCAAATACAAGGTACCCTATGGTTCACTTTAATAAAACCTTTTTTATTAAAACCATTAATCCTTTTAATAACCTTTTATTACCCACTTAATGATAAGAACCAACAAAATTTCAGCTTGTTAAGTTTGTTAATGAGTTTGAATGCATATCCAAATAAACCAAACAATCAAACAACAAACATCCAAACAAGCATAAACATATAAACATGAGTGCATAACATAGCCACTAAGTTGACCACACTTGTTTTCCATCACAAGTGTTGTCATAAGGTCTTTCTTAAGGGTAAAGATGACACATCAAGATGTGTCCATGAACTCCCACTTGAATTCACATCCAAATGCTTCAAGTGTCCATGTCTTTGTGTCCTTCTTTGAGTCTTCATCTTGTGCATCTTCTTTTACAAAATTCATATCCTAATACAATTTTATAATAAAAGAAATACACCTAATCTATTTATTACATAACCAAATGAATAAATAAATTACAACCCAAGATATAAAACACAAATTACAACCCTTTCAAGAACAAACCAACATGACAAAACATAATCAACCAAACACAACACATAAGGCCAAGTCTATGTTATGCCCCATAATATATAACACATCCAACATCCAAGAACAACAAAGAATCCCTTATTTCAGCCCTAAAGTTTCAGCCAATATAACTAAACTTTAGGGTTGTACAAACAACATAATCAACCATTTGACATAATCCTTTCAAGGTTTATACTAAGCATGCAAGATTAAACCTTGAATCATAAGGGATTCAAATACCCACAACAAAACAGCCCCTAATGGGTTGAAAAGGTCCATGAAAACTAACTTTTCAAGACCTTTTGAAGCACACATTCCACATAACCGGCTCTAGATGCCATTGATGGGTCTTGTCACATGTAAAACTCTCAGTTTAACCTTTTAAACTATAGAAAACGCAGCGGAATAAGAGGTTTAAAACATGGTTTATAATCTGAAAAATTTTGCCCTATTAAACCACAAACAAAACTCAAGAATGAGGATCATAATATATGTGAAATAGTATGCTATCAAACAAAACAAAACAACCATAGGAGTTCATAGAATCAATCTTTCTAGAACAAGATGATGTAGATGAAAATAGGTAGATGATGATGTTGTTGAATGTGTCTAGCCTTCGAAGGAGAAGGCCTCAAGAAGTTATACCACAAACCCTTCAAACACCTTGCTTGTTAGGATGCAACACCAAGATATTCTTCCAAAACCGAAATTTTCAGCCTTTTTTCCAGCTTACAAAATCCAAAATTGGCCCTGGTTTTGGAGGTTCATTTGCTTGTAATTTTAGAGAGAAGTGTGAATGAATGAATGGAGTGTAAGAGAGGAGAACCACACTCAAAAACGAAAGCAAAAGGGTGGTCCCAATGACCCCTTTTGGCGGCCGAAGGTTGAGTTAAAATGGGTTTTCCCCCCATTTTGTATTTCACAATTTACTCCTTTTAACCCTTAACTTTATAAAATATAAACCTCTTTTAATTTCATAACAATACACACTTTTATTTGTTATTAATTAACCACTTAAATAATGAAACAAATAATATCTCATGAACAAACTATCTATATATATTGTTGTATTACAAAGCAATGTTTTGAAAACCCATTTTCTAAATTGGTGTCAATGTTTATATGTATGATCTCATCAACAAATAAACATTTATTGTGTTTGTTTAGCTTGTTATTGGTATGACCCGACTTGGATCATAACGTACTAACCACATCAATCTTGTATGTGTCTTGGGCATACAAGATCCACACTAAGTCAATTCCAAATTTGGTCAAAATCAACACCTAAGTTTTTTTGTAACAATGTCATAACATTTCAATTGAAACACGTAAGGAATACAATGTACATTGTTTCAATACATCACCAAGGATTCTTAAATATGATCCTAATACATAAGGCTATATGCAGCATTCCTAAAAATATACTCTTAACTTATATACGTGTATATATATATATATTTATATATTTTAAATAGATATATATATGTATATCTATATACGTATATATACGTGTGTATATATATACACGTATATTATATATATATATATATATATATATATACTGTAACCCAATTATTTTTAAAGACAAAAAGAAAGAATAAAGTGAAGAAAAAGAAAGAAAACAAATAAACCCAAGGCTAGGGGTTAAAGGTGACAAAAAGGACAAAATCTTTGAAACGTTGGTGAATAAAGGTGATGGCCATCCACTCTTGCACATCACCTTTCTGCTTAAAGATTCTAGAGAGAGAAAGTGTAGAGTTTTCAGGTTTTGGAGAAGAAAAAGAAGAAAGATCCGAGTTCAAGGTATGAATTCATGTTTTATAGTGTTCTTAACTGCCCTTGCCTTGGTTGTATGCTTATGTGTGTTTGTATATTCGGTTATGTGTGTTTTTAGTGGGTTTCTAGGTGGTCGAAACTTAATTGCAAACGAGTTTGGAAGAAGCCATACTCAAGAGCTGCGAAGGTGAGTTCTAGAAACATTCTTTTACTGGTTTTTAACTGATTTGGTGCTTGAAATGCATGAATGTATGTTTTTACAAAACTGGGTTTTATGCCCATCTGATTTACTATGTGTATGTTGTTGTTACGATGTGATGTTGGGCTATGTTCATGCTTGATGGTGTTATGGTTATGTTTTTAAGGCTTAGAAGGTAAGATTTAAGCTTAGAACATAATAGATGGTGTTTGGAAACTGAAATATGATGTTTAGGGCTGAGATGTTTATGTTTTCGAATCTGCCCAAGTGTTCAAATGAAATGCGGATGAATAGTTAATGCGGATGAGTATTGAAGAAATGTGGATGAATAGTTAATGCGGATGAGCATTGTTCACTAAGTAAGTCAATGCGGATGAGTATTGAAGAAATGCGGATGAACAGTTAATGCGGATGAGCATAGTTCGATAAGTAAGTCAATGCGGATGAGTACTGAGGAAATGCGGATGAGTCCTGTTGAAATGCGGATGAACTAAACAAATGCGGATGAACAAAAAGAGCAAATGCGGATGAACACTTAGATTATTTTCTAACTTTTGGCAAAAAAGTGAAACTTAGGCTTTGACATGGGAGGTTCCCGGGTGCTATGTAAGTTGACTTTCTGAGGTCATAGAGGATGTGATGGGCATGATGTTATGATGCATGTTTGATGCTTTGGCATGATGTGTATGATATTTTGCATGATGGTATGTATGATGAGTGATTATTGCCTATGCATAATGGTGTGTATGATATATGTATCATGCCCTGTATGATGATGTTGATCGTTTATGTTTATGTTCATATTGTGTATGTTTATCTTTCACTTGGATTTATGTGTTATAGTTGTGAAATAAGATAAAGTATACGCAACGTAAAGTGAAAGATAATGAAAGAGGAACATAATGATAGAATTTATGCATTAATGAAAGAGAAAGTATAGAAAGGCTTGCAAGCAATATGTACAGAGGTGCACGACTCTAAAATGTCGTAAGCTCAACTGTGAGTGGTTTAGCTAACGTTTAAGGATACACGCAGGGGTACAATCTTTATGACTGATAGTGATATAGTACATGGTTTATAGTTATTAGTGATTACTCACCCCGGTGCTGGTGCCAGGCTATGTGCATTATGGAAGTCATTTATGATCTTCGGCCTAGTATCCGCTTTGTGCATACCTTTGGAGTGTAGTATACAGTTCGGATCTTTGTCTCTTGCCCCGGTGCTGGTGCTAGGCTATTTGCATTATGGAAGTCATTTATGATCTTCGGCCCAGTACCCGCTTTGTGCATACGTTTGGGGTATAGCTGATGACACTGATCCGGAAAGAGATAAAGAGATAAAGAGATAATGAAAGAAAGTGATGAATAGTAAAGAGGATAATAATGATATTATCTTTGTGTATGTATGATGTGTGTTGACATGAAAAAGTAAAGAACGGTTTTAACGAAAGTAAAGTATGTTTTATTATACAGCTAGAACTCACTTACCAACGCCGACTTTTTATGCTTTTTTTGAGGATGGCGCGGGTTGGATGACATTCTTTTGTTACTGTTTTTGCATTGTAATGCGAACAAATGAAAATGTGTAATGAATGATTGTATTAACTTGCAAAAGTAGTTCTTATGAAATGAAAAGTTATTTTAATGTTATGCTGCAATGTTGTTATTAAAGTTAAATGTAATTGTATGTTTTGTGAGCAATTATGGCTAGCTGTAAGCGTCCTAGGAACGGGGCCTTACAAGTTGGTATCAGAGCCAATGTTTAAGTGAAACGGGTAAATTTTGAAAATAAACCTAAACATAAACTGAAAATGGGACAAAAAGGGAAGGGATGCCAGTCCAAGTAGCAACGTGCCATCAGGTATCTTTCTTAATGTTAACCGATATTACGTGCATATGTTATGTGGTTTATGTGTTCCTGATAGATTTTGATACTTATGTAGTCATGATAGGTAATGCTTGGGGTATGAAGAGTAAAGTAAGTGGCTAATCACAACTGGCCACTATAATTACGGCTTACTATACTTGACATAAACTGAGTTGTTCCCTTGAATGACCATGTTGGTGTTTGAATCTTGCAGTGTGTGTGTTAGAGGATGGCCGGTGGCAGATCATCTAAAGCTTCACATGGTGGAGGTTGTGGTGCTCAACCACGGGTTACGAGAGGAAGGCCTAGAGCCGAAAAGGTGGTTCATTAAGAACCCGAGACCCCTCATTCGGAGGGCGGTGATGAGAGTGCCAATGTGAGAGCCTTAGTAAAAGAGGCTGTTGTGGAAGAAATCCATCAGTTCATGCAGACAATCTTACTGTCTGTGGTGACCGAAGTTATCAAGGCTGTGAGGGAAGGAGAGAGGAAGGAAAGAAGTAGACCTATGGGCGAAAGAAGTCAGCCCGATACTGAGACGGTTCTATCTGATGACAAATAAGAAGAGGAAAAAGAAGAGCCTGTGACGGAGGCGGCAGGAGGCTATAACTACGAGGCGTTTCAATGATGAAAGCCCCCTACATTTGATGGTAATGGCACTGCTGCTGCTGCTCACCGATAAGGAAGGAGAGAGGAAGGAAAGAAGTAGACCACCTCAACCACGCGAAGCATTCGATGTTCTACCACCGGCCATACTCTAACATCACATTGAAAGATTCAAACACCACACGGTCAATCAAGGGAACAACTTAGTTTATGTCAAGTATAGTAAGTCGTTAATTACAGTGGCCAGTTGTGATTAGCCACTTACTTTACTCTTCATACCAAAGATTACATATCCTGACTACATCAACATCTAAATCTACTAGCAACACATAAACCACATAACATATGCACGTAATACTGGTTAACATTAAAGAAAATACCTCATGGCACGTAGCTACTCAGACTGGCATCCCTTCCCTTTCCTTCCCATTTTCAGTTAAAGTTAAGGTTTCTTTTGAATATTTACCCGTTTCACTTAAACTATGGCTTTGATACCAACTTGTAAGGCCCTGTTCCCAAGACACTTATAGTTGTCCAATCATTGCTCATAAAACATACAACTACTTTAACTTGAACTAAACAATGCAGCAGAAACATTATAAAATAACATTTTCATTACAAATGCTATTGCAAAATAATACATTCTTATCAAATTACAAAATACATGTTACATTTCAACACAAAAGCATTATAACTATGGATGCCGTCCAAAAGAGTCAAGTGGCCGTCCCGTCCCATCCTCAACAACTTTACCTGCCAACTGGAAACAGAAGAAAGTCAGCGTCGCTGAGTGAGTTCTAGTTTTAATAATAAAACATACTTTATTTTTGCATGCGATCACACATCATACGTACACATAGATAATATCATTATTATCTTCATTTACTATTCATCACATAATTTCTTTAACTCTTCCTTCTTTATCACATTCATTATCACTTTCTGGATCAGTGTCATCAGCTATGCCCCAAACAAATAGGGTACTAGGCCGAAGTTCATAATTGACTTCCACACTACACATAGCCTGGCACCAGCACAGGGATAAGCGACAAGATCCCAACTGTATACTACACCCCCAACGTTGTTCATAACTCGGGTACTGGGCCAAAGATCATAAAATGACTTCCACACTGCACATAGCCTGGCACCAGCACCGAGGTGAGTAGTCACTATACACCACTGTATACTACACCCCCAACATTATGCATAACTCGGGTACTGGGCCAATGATCATAAAATCATTTCCACACTGCACATAGCCTGGCACCAGCATTGAGGTGAGTAATCACTATACACCATGAACCACACCGTTGGTCAGTCACAAAGGCTGGAACCCCTACGTGTATCCTTAAGGGTTAGCTAAACCATACGCAGTTGAGCTTACGGCATTTAAGAGCCGTGCACCTTTGTACATTTTGCTTGTAAGGCTTTCTATACCTTTTCTTTCATTAGTGCATGCATTCTAACAATCGTGCGTAAGCACCCATCATACATGCCCATCAAAACATCTATGACCTTGACAGTCATCTTCCATGAACCCCCAGGTTAAAGCCTACATAATACTATTCCCCCACAAAATCAGGGAAGTAAGCTAAGTTCCTTCTGGTACATGAGCCCTGTTTGGGGGTATGGACCCTATTTAGTTGCATGGCCTTCCATGCGTATGAGAACACTAAGGCGAATGGACACTATGGGTGAATGAACACCTAGGTGTATGGACTCCCAGTCGCATGGCCCCGAAGCGTATGAACCTGAGTCGCATGGTGTTCGGGCGTATGGACCTCAGTCGCATGACCTTCATCCGCATTAACTTTAGTCGCATGGCACTCATCCACATTTCCTTCAGTCGCATGGCCCTCATCTGCATTTCCTTCAATCGCATGACCCTCATTTGCATTCCCTTTAGTCGCATGGCCCTCATGCATATGAATCTCAGTCGCATGGCATCCATGCGCATGGACTTCAGTCGCATGCCTTTCGGCCTTATGGCCTCCAGTCACATGCCATTCGGTCGCATAGCCCTAGCTGATGCAGAATGTAGTTCATCCCGAACCTAATCTGCACTTTTCGGCCTCCAAACCTCTCAAACCTGTTCTAAGCTTAAATCAACCATCCTAAAGCTTAGGAATACATACCCCAACACCATTCAAGCACAACCAAGCCCGAAATCAACCCCCACCCACATCATACACATACGCATACACATACACATACAAACGGGTTCAACACACACTTCAAAAAAATGGGGTTTACTATGTGTTCCAACCCCAAATCAATTGAAAATGTGTAAAAGAGGAGTCCTACAACTCTCCTTGAAAGCCTCTTTGGGTATAGCTTCTCACAAACCCACATGCATTCGACTTTTGCACCTCGATTCTTCCAAAAACCCAAGATTTTGCCCTTTCTCCCTTCTTCCTCCTCTTGGTCGTTTGAAGTATGAATGGGAGAGGGGTGTGGGCAACCATGCCCCTTTATACACCCACTCTTCCAAAATTTTTCCCGTTTTGTCAAGTTTGGTCCCTCGACTTTGGACTTTATTTCTTTTCTTTCCCTTTTTCTTCTTTCTTTGGCTTCAAGGGAAATAACCGCACATTACAGTCGGCCGATTTTAAATAAATCAGTGATTGTGTTTATTGATGATATCCTGATTTATTCAAAGAGCGATGAGGAGCATGTCGATCATGTATAAGAGGTGTTGGAAACGTTGAGAAGGGAGAAGTTGTATGCTAAATTCTGCAAGTGTGCATTCTGGTTACGCGAGGTTCAGTTCTTGGGTCATGTAGTGAATCCCGAGGGGATTATGGTGGATAAGGTGGAGGCGGTGATGCAATGGAAGTCTCCAAAGACGCCATCTGAGATTTGTAGTTTCTTGGGTTTGGTGGGCTATTATAGAAGATTCATTCAAGACTTCTCTAAGATCGCTTCTCCACTGACCAAGTTGACCCTGAAAGATGTAAAGTTTGTATGGAGTCAAGCTCAATAGAAGAAATTTGAGGAGTTAAAGGCGAGGTTGACTCAAGCTCCTGTTCTACCATTACCCGATGGAAGTGACGATCTGGTGGTTTACTCTGATGCTTCCTACTCAGGGTTAGGGAGTGTGTTAATGCAGAGGGGAAAGGTTATAGCATATGCATCCCGACAGTTAAAGGTTCATGAGGTTAATTACCCTACTCATGAGTTGGAGCTAGCAGCTGTGGTCTTCGCGTTAAAGATTTGGAGGCACTACCTATACGGTACAAAGTGCACCATATTCACCGACCACAAGAGCTTGAAGTACTTGTCTGAGTAGAAGGACCTGAACATGAGACAAAGGAGATGGGTGGAGCTCATAAAATACTACGACTACGAGATCTATTACCATTCGGGCAAAGCCAAGGTGGTGGCAGATGCTCGTAGCCGGAAAGAGAGACTCAAACCAATTGGGTGAATGCTTATCAGTTGATTATGACCTCCGATGTGATGAAGCAAGTCAAGGAGTTCTAAGATGAGGCATTGAAAGAAGATCATCTTAACTCCGAAAGAATGAGAGGTCTTGTTGCAGAATTAGGTGAAAACACACTTGGTGTTAGAACTCGATTTGGACGAATGTGGATTCCTTGTTTTGGGGATCTACATGGGAAGGTCATGGACGAAGCTCACAATACTCGATACTCTATTCATCCCGGTGCTACAAAGATGTACCAAGACATGAAGAAAGATTATTGGTGGCCGGGTATGAAGCGTGATGTGGTGGAGCATGTGAGTAAATGCCTCACTTGTTTACAAGTGAAGGCCGATCACCAAAAGCCATATGGGAAGATCCAACCTTTGGATATACTGAAATGGAAGTGGGAGCACATCACCATGGATTTTATTACGAAGCTACCATGTACCCCAAAAGGGTAGGATGCCATATGGGTGATAGTTTACCGTTTGACGAAAAGTGCTCACTTCCTACCGATCCTCGAGACATATTCATCCGAGAGATTGGTGGATCTATTCATGAGAGAAATTGTAACTCGTCATGGTGTGCCGGTGTCTATTGTGTCTCATCGTGACACCCGGTTTACATCTAAATTTTGGAAGGAATTCCACGATGTGATGGGGATGTGGTTACATAGCACGGCTTATCATCCCCAAACAGATGGTCAGCCAGAAAGGACCATTCAGACGCTAGAGGATATGCTTCGAGCGTGTGTCATCGATTTTGGAGGAAGTTGGGATGGCCACTTACCATTAACTGAGTTCTCATATAACAACAACTATCATGCCAGTATTGGTATGCCCCCTTATGAGATGCTATATGGTAGGAGATGCAGGACACCCGTATGTTGGGGTGATATTGGTCAGGAAGAGTTAGGAAGCGTCGAGGTGATCGAGGCTACAACTGAGAAGCTTGAAAAGATCAAGGCCTTTATGAAGGCAACCAAAGATAGATAGAAGTCGTATGCAAATAAACGACGTAGACCGATTGAGTTCCAGGTGTGTGATAGGGTTATGTTCAAATTCTCACCTTGGATGGGCATCATTCGGTTCAGAAAGCGGGGCAAGTTGAGCCTGAGATACATAGGGCATTTCTGAATCGTTGCTAGAGTAAGAGAGGTGGCCTATAGGCTGGAGCTACCAGATGAGTTAAGTGGAATTCACCCGACATTCCATGTATCTCATCTGTGGAAATGTTTAGCAAATGAGGATATGGTTGTACCACTAGAGGATATCGAGGTAGATGAACGACTCAATTATATGGAGCAACTAGTGGTGATCCTGGATCGAAAAGAGAAGAGGCTGAGGAATAAAGTGGTTCCTCTTGTGCATGTACAATGGAAGCACAAGAAGGGATCCGAGTCTATGTGGGAGACTGAAGAAGAGATGAGACAGCATTACCCACGTCTACTCAAGGAATAACAGGTTTCAGGGACGAAACCTATATAAGGGGGGTGGAGTTGCTTAAGGCCCTGTTCTCGGGACGCTTACAGCTTGCCACACCCTTAGAATCCATGTGCGAGGTTTTACCGCGAGGCGTGTGAACAAACCAGGATCACAGTCAATAGTTACCCAGAACGACTCTATATGCCAACGTTAGAATAAAATCAACCAAAGTTCAAACTTGAAAACTATGCGGAAGCGTTTTGTAAATACAAAAAATCCAAAGTATAAAAAACTGCATAATATGGCAAAACACGCGCCATCCCAATGTTTAAAAACCCATGACTAAAAGACAACAAATGTATCTACGAATTAAAGCTTTAGGATGCATGCTGGACCCATGTTGTTGTCCAAATGGCGAACCGAGTTAACGACCTGAGAATAGCATACAAAAAATGTCAACACAATGGTTGGTGAGGTCAAGAGTTGACGTTCAGATATAAACAATTTAACAGTTGTGATATATAAGTAGTGTATTGTAAGAGATAGCTAATCTATTAACAATAAATATTAATTCATAGTGATTTTGAAATTGAAGTTGACTGTGATAAGTTGTTGCCTCCTGTCACGACTTATCAGGTCGTGACAATGTTCATTAGGACAAATTGCACCCGGTAGACCTCTAGTCATATAGGTGGGGCTCGTCAAACCCAGTAGTACTACCCAAGTTTCCCCACTATTCAATATTAACAATTCGAAAGTGTGAGGACTTTTCCATGATAAACAACACTATATTAATATTATACACAAGTTAAATATATAAAACGTTTGTAAATTACCAGTATGCTATCTCCCCAAAAGAGATTAAGTAAAGAGTGGGGCATGAACTCAACTGATATGCGTAACAAATACTTAGGGTTTACTCAGAAGAAAGAGTGGACAGACAACCTTCAAAGGTTACCTAGATCATGCAAGTACATAAGTCCGTGTAAACAGAGAACATGTGGAACCCTAAGCACACCACAACCAAAGACTCAAGGTTTTAGAAAATAGACATGTTTGACCCAGTTGACCCGTTTGACCCATTGATGACATGATGAGTTATAACTCAATTAATCAAACGTGAACATATAACATACATGGTTAACATCCAAATGGATCACATGAGGTGCTACATTACCCAATGCATTACTTAGATCAAAATACCAATAAATATCATACAAGTCATGTAAATCTAAAACACTAACATGCCCACCAGTTATAACATAACGAACACGCCACACAAAGATCAAATCACACACTACTTGCCATGTGAAGCCACTCACGACTTCACATCCTAAACCCTGCCAATCCTACTAAGTAGGGGCCTCAAATTCGCACGCCTGTATGATGATCACAGTCATATTCATTACATTCGACACACACGATAATGATCAATTTCCGTACAACTCAAATAACACGTTCTATCACATTAGACAACCACAATAAACACTCTAGCCTGATTTTAACACCAAAAACATGTCGAACTCATAATATCCAACGTACCTTGAAAATAAAGTTTCCCTTTTGGTAAAGTAATACTCAAAAGTGATATACCATCCATAGCAATCACTAATTCATCAATTACATACCTAATCAAGTTCATAACATAACTAGGCATGATCAACAACACCAAACTAATATAATTCATCAATTCATATCCTAAAAATTTACTATCTTTAGTAATGTATGGATTCTAACATGTGTTCTTGAACTCCGATAATTCACAACATCAATCTAGTATCTAAACATCATCATAAACATATCCATAACATCCATTCATCCCTAATTCAGCATTCTTGACCAAATAAAGTTACTATTATTAGTAACCTATGAACACAACCTTCAATTCATCAATTTCTTGCAAGATCAATGTAATGTAGCACTCACCCAACCAAAATTACACCATATAATCATCTAACAATCATCAAATTCATATAACCAACATCAATTTTCGAATTAGGGTTCATCTTGAATCAAAGTTCATGAACAATTCATCAAAACGTATCATTCTTGCATAATCGACATTAAACAATATGTATACTATCTAACTAACAAACTAGCATCATCAACAACAACTTCAACATTTTGAACCCAAATCTGAATTAGGATTTGGCCATATCAAGAAAACCCATAAAACTGGTAAAATTCGAACCTTTTCACGTGTATTATCTTGCAATTGATGATTCTAACATCTTCTATAGCTTGAGATCAACCAAAACCGTAGCAATGATTGTTGAAGGCTGAAATTCGAAGGTGAGGGGGCTTGGAATGGATGTTGCGGCTGAAATGGGGTTTGGGGGATTAGGGTTGTTAATTTTGCTAAGTCTTAGTTTTAGATAATTACACTTACCCCCTTTATTTATATTTTATAAAAACTATTCTTTTAAACACTTTTTAAAAGGTTTTAACTTAATAATACCAATGTTAGGGATCGTGTAATAGACGAATACTAATAGATTTACGCGTGTACCAAATCAAATAGTGCGGAATCCTATTTGATTGGTGATCCAATAAGTGAGAATGCACGTAGAATTAATTAAAGATTGAATCTAAATGTTAGGAACGATTAGCAATCGATCTACTGTGATCTTTGACGCTGGAACACGCTACTAGAGGTCTCTGGATAGCTAGGGTACGTCTGGGTATCAAAATATTCAAAGTGTCCCGTTTTTCTACGAATTAAGTGGTATTTATAGGTTAAGGTTTCTCAATCGTGCGACTGGTCCATTTGCATGGTTCAGTCGTGCGATTGAGTCATGAGTTTGATCCATTCACACGACCGAGTGTTCAGTCGTGTGACTGAGTCAATCTCATGTTTCAATCATGCGACTGATCTAGTCTCCTGGTTCATTCGTGCGATTGGTTCATTAGCATGAAGTTGTTCATGCGTATGGTCCATTAGCATGGGCCAATCGCATGAGAACTTCACATGATTAAGTTTGAATTTGTTTCATAGTCATTAATTGATTTAGATAGTATTCAAACAACCACAACCTATATAGTCAAGTCAATAAGTGTTATTACATACCAACCAATGAAATATTCAACATTAAGCACAACAACATATTGTATTTCATTAAGTACCTGTACAATTACATCTATAAGACAATACAAATATATTACATTAAGTTCAAAAACTAGGAGCTAGGAGCTTGATGAAGCCCATATAAAGCCTTGTCGAGTTTGTAAAGTATGTCCTGATGATATGGATCCTCAAATCCCTCGGGTTGACTAACATACACTGTCTCTCTGATTTCACCATGAAGGAATGCACTCTTCACATCAAGTTCATAAACTTTAATCTTCATATACGATGCATAGGCAGGGAAGATACGGATTGCTTGCATTCTTGCAATGGGTGCAAACACTTCATTGTAGTCAATGCCCTCGACTTGTCAAAATCCTTGGACAACAAATTGAGCCTTGTTTCTGATGATCACACCTTGATCATCTTTCTTGCATTTCAAGACCCATTTTGTGCCAATGACCTTAGCACCTTTAGGTCTATCCACCGGAGTCCATACATGTTGGACCAAAAGAATCAATGAGCCTGATCAGAAAGACCTCTAAGTCCCACAGACATCACAACAGCTGCTGAAGACTTGATCAGCTGTTTGACAAGTCTGAAGAGCAACAACTGAAGAACAAAGTACTGAAGACTTCAACAATTGAAGACCAAAGTCTGAAGATCAACAGCTGAAGACTAAAGTACTGAAGACTTCAAAAGCTGAAGACAAAAGTACTGAAGACTTCAACAGCTGAAGAACAAAGTATGAAGATCAATAGCTGAAGACTAAAGTACTGAAGATCAACAGCTGAAGTACAAAGACTGAAGACAACAGCTGAAGACATCAGTTGATGACAACAGCTGAAGTTCAAGTACAAGTACTGATGCCTTCAGAGTTTGTTACAACAACTGAAGAAGCATTCTTGAGTTGTTGTGATGGTTTCCTTTCATTAGTGTTCTTTTCTATTCAGTACTTGTAAAACGACTGAAGAGCATGTTCTTCAGTCGTTGTAGTTTCAGTAGTTTCTTTTCAGTAGTTGTAGTGATAGTTAACACTTAGTATTTTTGTAAGAAGATGTCAGCTGTTTTGACATCTTCAGTAGTTGTGTTAACTATCAGTAGGTTGAATAATTCTGTTAGATGTCACTATCAAGTGACATCAGTAGACGTCACATCTCCTATATAAGAGATTTTGACCTAATTGTACGTGTGATATTCTGTTACCACGAAAGCGCATATTGAATGAAATATCTTTCGCAAAATTCTCTCTCTCCATAACCATTTACTCTTATATTGAATATCAATTGTGTTCTTGTGAATTGTCTAATTCATTTTTGATTTCCGCTGCAATACTCTGTAATCAATAAAACGTAGATCACTGATCCTAACAAATGGTATCAGAGCTGGTTAATCATTGATCGATCTAACAATTGTTCATTGAAACTGCTAATCGATATCTATGTTTGATTGAATTAGCATATTTGCAAGAATTGGTTATAGATTATTGAATTTCTGCTGCTTTAGTTTATTCACTTTGAGCTCTCTCTTGGTTCAATTTGGTTTGTTTGTGTTTTGTTCTAAATCTGCAAAAGCTTAATTGAATTTCGTTGAATCTAAGAATGACTACTCCTTCTAATGACCCTCACAATATCGGTTCCTCAACCAAGCCTCCGATGCTGGTTAGGACTGAGTATAACATATGGCAACGAAGGATGCTTCATCACCTGTCTGTTAACAGTTTAGGTTGTTGGACATCTGTGGTACATGGTCCACATAAGCCTATGGTGAACAATCCGGAAACCAACCAAATGGTTCCGAAGAAGAAGGAACAATACTCAGATGAGGATCGGAAACTGTTTGAGATTGATGCTAAAGTGCATGGTATTCTAGCCATGGCTTTGCCTAATGAAATCTATTCAGGGCTTATGCATCATGAAACTGCTCATGACCTCTGGAATGCACTGAAGGAACAATTCGGTGGAACATAAAAGGTTTTAGCAAACAACAGAGAAATCCTTGCCCAATAATATGAGACATTCTCTCATAGAAAGGGTGAGACACTGACTTAACAGTTTGAGTGTTTTTCTTGTTTGATCTCTGAGCTGAAAATGGTCAAACAGGAATATACCAATAGCCAAATGAATAACAAATTCCACAGATCACTGCCTGAGAGATGGGACACATACACTATTTTCCTACGCTCTGGTGCAAATCTAGATAGCCTATCTCTCACCCAACTTCATGGGAAACTGCTTACATTCGAGAGAGAGATAGAGCAGAAAAGGAAACTGGCATCATCAGGAAAGCTCACTGATGACTTTGTACCAGGGAACACTGCCTTGGTTGGTCATGACTCAGAATATGCTGCATCTGAAAGCAATTATGATGAGCATATAGATTTCTCTTCAAATAGTTCTCATCATGCATTTGTTGGTGTTGATAGTCATTCAAACAGTAATAGTGACAATTTATGCTTCATCATGGATGATCTGAAGGGTATTTCTCATGATGATTTAGAAGAGATGGATATTCTAAGCCAAATGGCCTTAGTTAATATCAGATCTCAAAAGTTCTACAAGAGAACTGGCAGGAAATTTCCTAGACCCTCTGGCAAAACCAAAGTTGGTTTTGGGAAGAGTAAGTTGAGGTGTCACAAATGCCAAAGGCTTGGACACTTTGTATGAGAATGTAGATCAACTGGATCTAACTCCTCCGCACCTTTGTGACTTTTCCAATCACTATTCCACACAACAGAGGGCAACATCCTGCGAGTTCTGGTCATCATTCACACCCTATATCTCCTGCATAATTTGTCCCTCAGGGTCCAATGTCATATCCATATCCCTGCTATTACATGCTTCAGCCAAATCCGGTTCTAGCGCCTATGGCACAAAAACCACAAGCATTACCTGAACCTCAACCTTCCCAATCTCATCAACAATCTCAACCTCAACACACAGCTTTTTCACCCAGGAGTTGTTGACTGAAGCAGTTTACCAGATGATATGTCTGGTCATGAACAACTGTTCTCTGGTGCTGGTCAACATGGTGGTGACAATCCTTTTGGAAATCTTGCTCTTATGGCTCTGGAGTATGCTGATACCTCATCCTCTAATGCCTCCACACCATAGGTATCACATGTATCCTCTGAGGCCAAAGCCAAGCTATGTTGTGAAACATGCATAGCCGCATTTGCATCTATTAGAGAAGCAAATATAGCTTTAATTAACAAGAACATTGAGCTAGAACATAATATCCAAAAGAAAAGCTGAATTTGAGTCTGTGCTTAATGATAAGAATGATGAGATTTATAACTTAAATGTCAAATCACTGATGATAAGGCTAGGGAAGAGGTACTTCTAGAGAAGTACAGAGACCTCAAAGAAACACTTGCAACTACCAGGTAGAGTGTGATCGATGGGTACATTCTTGCAAGGGTTTTGAAATGCTTCTTAGTAAGCAGTCTGCTTCTAATGTGAAGTTTGGCATTGGTTATAATCACACTACTCCTCCTACAGATTTTACTCCCAGAGCAGAGGTAAAATCTGATGGAGAAAGCAATAATCAATCCTTGTCATCATGTGATCTACTATCTGATACAGCACCATCAGAGGTTGAAGTCAGCATTAATTCCTCTCAGAACCTATCAGCTGATGTTGATGGTTCAAATGCTAACACTCACATGATCAAAAAGTTGATCACTCCAGGTGGTATTTCACAAAGTACTCAAAGTACTAAAGAGCATGTCATAACACCTGGAGAACAAACCCAAAATACTGCATGTACTAAAGGGAAGAAAACTGCTAGTACTGATAGCAAACTGCTAAAGAATAAGTATTCAGTAGTTTCATCTTCTTCAACAATGATCAACTTAAGATGAAGAAAAAGCCATGTGAAATATGTGGCTTATTCAATCATCTTACTGATGATTGCTCGTATAAAAAGGGCTCCAAACTAAAACATAATGAGAATATTAAAAAGCAAATGGATAAAATGAAAACTGAGTTTGAAACCAAATTTGTACCAGCAACATCAAAACCTGTGACCCCAAAATCCAAAAAGAAATCTAAAAAGCAAGGGGTTAATTAGGCAACAGCTGAGGTTGCTCAAAGGGAGATGGTACAAACACGAATCCATCAATTTCAAGCACTAATGTGTCTGATGAGCTGAAGGCTTTATCATAAAATCAGACACAACTTGTTATGATGGTTCAACATTTATTAGGGAGAGTCAACCAATTAGATGCTCCTGTGCTGAAACCACAGAGAAGAAAATCCATGCCAAAGGATTCTTCTTCTTCACCATCTCCATCCCCTCAGGCTGTTATTCATAGCAAATCTGTTAGTTTACCATTTGTTGATGTGAATAGACCCAAAACCAAAAAGGTTTGAGTCTCAAAAGCTAACTAATTGTTTATGATTGCAGGGTTCTTCAGCATGCCAAAGTAGCATCTCGTATGTAGACAGTGGAGGGTCTATGCATATGACAGGGAACAACTCTCTTCTTCATAACTACTCTCAAGGAAAGAAGGGGTTTGTTTCTTTTGGCAATGATGCTAAGGGTTACATCATTGGCAAAGGCTTTGTCTCCAATGGGGAAATAAAGTTTGATGATGTTAATCATGTGGAAAATCTCAAATACAATCTCTTGTCAGTCAAATGTGATAAAGGTCATGTTGCTCTTTTCACCAGTCAGAACTGCAGGATTCTGTCATCCAAAGTTCTGAATTTGATTGATAAGGTGTTGGATGATCACACTCTCCTGAAGGCCAACAGGACAGGAAGAGTGTATGCCTTAGATCTTTCCAAGAAAATAGCTCTCAAAGGCCATCCTTGCCTATTTTCCAAAGGCTCTCCTCAGGAATCTAAACTGTGGCACAGAAGGCTGGATCATGTTAATATCAAAAACATGAATTAGCTGATCAACAATAGTTTAGGGAGGGGTTTACCAATAAAGGAGTTCCACTGTGATGAAACCTGCACTGCTTGTTTAAAAGGAAAACAACACAAAGTCTCATTCCCTCCTATTGAAGAACCTAAGTCCACTGCCTGCTTGCAGTTAACACATGGATCTATTTGGTCCTGTGAGAATGATGAGCATGGAAAAGAAGAAATACTGTCTGGTAGTTGTGGATGATTACTCCAGATTTGTATGGACTTTCTTTCTGCATTCAAAGGATGAGGTTGCTCAGAAGATTATAAACTTTGTGTTGTATGTTGAGAAGCAGTATTCCCTATCAGTCAAGTGTATAAGGAATGACAATGGAACTGAATTCAGAAACCATACACTTGATGATTTTTATCTTTCAAAGGGAATCAAAAGGCAGTTTAGCATCCCAAGAACTCCAGAAGAAAATGGAGTAGTGGAGAGAAAGAACAGGACCCTAATTGAAGCTGCAAGGTCTATGTTGGCTGACTCTGGTTTGCCACTGACCTTTTGGGTTGAAGCTGTTAATACAGCTTGCTATGTGCAGAATAGAGTCTTAGTAAATCAGAGGTTGATGAAGACTCATATGAAGTTCTACATCACTTGGCTCCTCTACTTTCATTTTTCAGAGCCTTTGGGTGTCCCTGTTTCATTCTAAACACAAAGGATCAACTCCAGAAATTTGATCCTAAGGTGGATGCAGGGTATTTTGTTGGTTATTCATCTACTTGCAAGGCATACAGAGTCTTTAACTGCAGAACAAATATAGTTGAAGAAACCTGCATGTGAAGTTAATGAATCTCCAAAGGACAAGATTCCACAAAACCCTGTGGAGTTGTTTGATCTGGACATACTGCAATATGTCCTTATCAACCTCCAGCTGTTGCAGATCATGTGGATAAACCATCTTCTGCAGCATGTCTTCCACCTGGTGGTATTGATGATGATGAATAATGCAACTCACCTATTCAAGTTTAGTGACCAACTGCCTGTGTCTGCTGAATTTGATGTTCCTGTAGCTTCAGCAGTCCCATCCACAACAAATGCTGATGAGATCTCTCATTCCTCTACATCTTTTGAGTTACCATCTAATTCTTGGTTTCAAGAGTCTGCATCATCACATCTGCTGCTGATGAAGGTCCTACAAACACTTGCACAGATCTCATTGTTTATCAAGAACTGAAGAATCACCCATGTCCCAGATTATTGGTGATATCAATGTTGGTGTTTCAACAAGAAGTCAATTGTCTAACTTCTGCTTCTATGCTCTCTTCATCAGTCAGCTAGAGCCAAAGAACTACCATGTTGCTTTGAGAGACAATGGATGGGTTGAAGCCATGCAGCTTGAGCTACTTCAGTTCAAGAAACAGCAAGTGTGGGAACTGGTTCCTCTACCCCCAGGTAAGTGTGCAATAGGCACTAAATGGTTGTTTAGGAATAAAACTGATGAAAATGGGCTTATTGTTAAGAACAGCTAGACTGGTTGTACAAGGGTTTTCACAAGAAGAAGTTATTGATTATGATGAAAACTTTGCCCCTGCAGCCAGACTAGAGGCAATTAGATTGTTCTTAGCCTATGCTGCATTCCACAATCTTAAAGTTTTTCAAATGGATGTCAAAAGTGCATTTTTATATGGTAAAATAAAAGAAGAGGTTTATGTGTGTCAACCACCAGGTTTTGAGGATAATAAACATCCTGATTGGGTGTATAAACTTGATAAGGCTCTTTATGGGTTGAAGCAAGCTCCTAGAGCCTGGTATGAAACACTTTCCAATTTTCTTCTTAAAAAAATTTCACTAGAGGCTCCATAGATAAAACTTTGTTTATTAAGAAGGTGGATCAGCATAAGCTACTTGTTCAAATTTATGTTGATGATATTATTTTTGCATCCTCTGATCCCCAATTGTGTGATGATTTTACATGTTTAATGAAACAAAGGTTTGAAATGAGTGCAATGGGAGAATTACAGTTCTTTCTAGGCTTGCAAATCAAACAAAAGGCTGACGGAATCTTTATTCATCAGTCAAATATATACAAAAGATCTTTTGAATAAGTTAGATTTAAAAAATTGTAAGCCCTGTTCTACTCCCATGTGCAACACCACACAACTGGATGCAGATCAGAAAGGTAAAGCTGTTCATGAAACACTTTACAGATGTATGATTGGGTCCTTGATGTACTTAACAGCTTCTAGACCAGATATCATGTTTGCAACTTGTGTTTGTGCTAGATTTCAGGCTGCTCCTAAAGAGTCTCATTTGATTGCATTCAAGAGGATCTTTAGATATTTTCAAGGTACACAAACTCTAGGTTTATGGTATTCCACTGGACACTCTTGCAAATTAGTTGCTTTTTTAGACAGTGACTATGCAGGGTGTAAGTTAACCAGAAAGTCAACTTCTGGTGGATGTCAATTCCTAGGAAATTGTTTGATTTCTGGCAGAGTAAGAAACAAACATCTGTTGCTATATCCACTTCTGAAGCAGAGTACATTGCAGGTGCAAGTTGTACTTCTCAGGTACTCTGGCTTCAGAACCAACTTTTGGATTATGACATTACAGAGACTAAGACTCCATTATTAATGGATAGTGCTTCACCTCTGTGCATTGTCAAAAATCCAGTCCAGCACTCTAGGACCAAACATATAGAGATCAGACATCATTTTATTAGGGACTGTTTTGAAAAAGGTCTGATTGATCAAAGTTTGTGCCTAGTGCTGATGAGCTTGCAGATATTTTTACTAAGCCTTTGATAGTTCAACTTTCCAAAACCTAGTGTAAGGCTTGGTATGCTGCAGCTAGAATAAGTGATAACTACTGATGATCTCAGTAACTAAGTACTAATGATCATTAGTAACCATATAACATATAGTACTGATTCTGTTAAAACAACTGATCAAGTTACAACTACTGATGTAGTTATAACTATTGATATCAGTAAAAACAGATCAAGTACTGATGTCCTATGAAACAACTGAAAACAGCAAAAAGACTAATGAGTAAGTGTTGAGGATAGTATGAAACAGCTGCAAAGCTAAGAATTGACAAAAACTACTGATGAGTCTCTTCAGTTGTTTCTACAATTGTTTTTTCACCCTAAATAGCTTATGACAAAACCATGTCCTCAGTAGTTTCACAACTACTGATGACTAACACCAAGTCCTCAGCTGTTTACAACAACTGATGACAAAACCATGTCTTTAGTAGTTCTACAACTACTGATGACTAAAACCAAGTTATCAGTTGTTTACAACACCTGAAGACAAAACCAAGGTTTTCAGTAGTTTCACAACTACTAATGACTATAACCACGTCTTCAGTTGTTTTCAAACATCTGAAGCCAAAACCATGGTTTTCAGTAGTTTTATAACTACTGATGCCTAAAACCAAGACTTCAGTTGTTTCAACCTCTGACCTTTCAGTTGTTTTCTAACCCTGACCCTATAAATACTTAATCTTACAGAGCTTCATTATCTCCAAACTTAACGTTCAAAACCTCCACATCTTCTCTCACATTAATGGCGACCATGAAGCTTAAACCACGACACAACTGTGTTGCCTACCTTACCAAATCACCATTCTGGACAAAGTTCGATAATGCCATTGATCTAATGGTCCATTCTCCCTACAAAACGACTTTTCTTCTAAATCCTACCATTAATGCCGAATCCTCCATCATTTCCAGACGAACGTCACCGTCATCACTGGGGAGAATAACACCGACTCTCTCCAGTCGTTCATCAACAACCGACAGGTGGTCATCACACCGGCAATCCTTCGCCAAACCCTATAACTGGATGATGCCACTTTCCCCGCTGGGTATCCAAAGGGCGCCACTGATCTCTCCTTTGCCCACCATGGATACCAGGGTAACCTCATCGCCTCTACCATCCTAAAGAAGCATTTCCATGATGCAGAACGCCTTATTTTTCATATGGTGAATGTTTGCTTAGCTCCTAAGACTTCTTCTTGGGATCAAATGGCGACCAGGTGGCAGCATGTATTCTTCTCTATCCTCGGTTCATCATGGCCATTATAGAGAACCAGCTGAAAGTTGAGGGACTTGTTGGCCTTGGAGTCCCTGCCATGGCTGTATTGCCTGAGGTATACTCCAGGCACAACTCAGACCAATCACTCAAACAGGCTGCCAAGCTGCGAAAACCCACGCAGCTGGAACCCACAGCCACCACCTCCAAATCCAAAGTCCCCACGAAACACAAATCCAAAAAGCCAAAAACGGCTACTCAGGGAGATGAGTCCCCTGAGGATGCCCCTGTACCACAAACACAGGTCACACATACTGGTATTAACCCCCAAGTTATGTCAAAGACTCAACCTACCAAAGCCACACACGTATCCTCTCAACAGGGTCCTGTTGCAACCAATATTGGGGATCCCACATTGCTGGAACCTATCTTAATAGAGAGGGTTACCATTGAAGCGCACCACTCACCCCGGGTGCAATCTGCTTCTACCCAATATCCACATGCAACCGCCCCTCCAAGTCCTACACTTATTGTTGCACAAGTGCTGAGTCAGTTGCACTCCTCACCCCCTCCCCAGAAACCAATTACAACTAGGCATACCTCAACCATTGAGGGGGAGGACCACAGTGCTTCTGATAACCCATAGCACATGGGTTACAATGTTCCATCTCCGAGTGTAGAAAAGGTTATTGGAACTTCTGGTGAGGTTGCCACTTTCTCCTGCTTTAGCATATGATCAGGCTGAAGTTGGTAACATTCATAAGACCTCACCAGAGGCAACTGCTGATGAAGGACATGGTCCTGAGGCAGGAAGTCCCCAGTACCATGACCAAGGGGCACATGCTACTACTGATCTACACTCAGAGCATCTTCATCCTGATTCTATATGGAGGTCAGGTGATTCAGTAAACACTGATGATGACCTGGGCTTCTTTTATGATGTTTTAGCCCAAAACACCATCCTCGAGGATGAGGTGAGCAGACTCAAGAGATGCTTGCCAAAATTTCTCAAGATCAAAGACCATCTACCCCTCAAACCCCACAGATGGCACCTTCCTTTGAAGGTCTCCCATACACACAGCCACTCCAAAACACTCAGCCACCTGCCTCTGCTTCTGGCACTATTTCTCAGGGACGGAACCCCCCTGAGCAAATAGCTGCTATCTTTCAACATTCCTTACCTCTCATCACACCAATTATCACTGATATAGTGATTAAAACCCTTGATGAGAGGCTTCCCTCAGTTATACACCCTTGATAGAGGATGTTGTGAGCAAAAGGCTTTCTGAAAATCAAACCCTTGCAACCAATGCAACCAAAATGGGGGAGATCAGTCAGTGAAAGCAAAAAGAAAGAGGATTTTAGATAGAAAAGAGACTGAGAAGGAGAAGGGAAGGAAGAAGCTGACATGGAGAAAGTGACTGAAAGTACTA
Organism: Flaveria trinervia; assembly: GCA_025506515.1. Classification (NCBI taxonomy): domain Eukaryota; kingdom Viridiplantae; phylum Streptophyta; class Magnoliopsida; order Asterales; family Asteraceae; genus Flaveria; species Flaveria trinervia. The sequence goes on from CM046441.1 coordinate 49,096,738, forward strand.
AAGACTTTCATGTCACATACAAGAAAAGGAAGAATGAAAATGAGACTGACTTGGAGACATGGTGAAGGCGGCTGATGCCGAACATAGCCAATCAATGGATAACATCATTGATCAGTTGTTTAGGCAAGGTCATGACACTGAAAAACTTGACTCAGAAATCAGAAGACTGGAGATTGAAGAAATCAAAGCTAGATGGGCAAGTTATGATGTGTTGGCAAGGGAAAGGCTGGAAATCATGATCAGGTTCATAGCTAAGTATCTTGGTTGATCATTGATTGAAATCAAGGCATGGTCCAGGGACAGCATCTTGGCAATAACCACCAAGATCTGTTCATCTGAAGTATATACCAAAGGATTGGTTATTGAAGCCTTAAATGAAGCTGGTGCTGGGAGTAGGACTGAACTAGTCAAGCAATCTAAAGCCACACTCACATCCAAAATGCTAGAACAGCCTGTCAAAATTCCCACACCAAAACCACCACAACCACAACTCACCAAACCAATTCCTTACCCTCAAAACCAATAGCCGATGATGTACCCCAGAAGAGGAAGAGAAGGGTACTGAGGCTATAAGAAGATGAAGAAGATAATGATGAAGATAAAGATAGGCTGCCAATCTCAGCTATTATACAATTGCCTAAGGCCACAAGTCACCCTCCAACAGTTACTCCGAAGTCTCAAAGGCAAACTATCAAAGTGAAGTTAGAAAAAGAAGAGCTTCACAAACAACATGATGAGGAATTGTTGAGAAGAGTTGACGAAGCATATGATGCCACATCTTCAATCATCAACATGAAGAAGCATGCTCTTAGGTTATAACTCTTAAACATACATTTCAATATCAAAAGGAGAGAGTGAGGATTTCGCCTGATCCTAGGATGTCTCATAGGATTCAAAAGAAAAACATTCCACAGAGATACATTGGCCAAGTAAAGAAGATTGTAGATGAAGTGATCTCACTGGTCTTTGTAGTATCACCCTGGGAAATCCTAGATGACTTCAGAAAGCCTATAAAGCTAAACTGACCCCACAAAGATGCTGGAGAATAAAATGGTGAAAAAGGGGTTAGTGTATAAGATGCTTGAGGAAGTTAGAAAGAATGAGCTCCAGTTGTTCATAGAGGGTAATCACCCAGATGAATTTGCTTATAGAGTAATAACAACTGTGGAACTCAAAAATGGGAAGCAGGTGAAATACCTATCTAAGTATTATGGGTCAAAATCACTTTTTGAAGGAGGAGCAGAAGAGCTTACCATGGAGGAACAAATAACCTTCCTTGAGGCCTATACAAGGGAGTCATACAGACTCATAGTTGGGAAGTAGATCTCATGGAAGGGGTAACAGCTCTGTGTCCAGTTCCCCAAGATAGAGTTCCCATTCATCCTTTGCCAAACAGATCATTGAGACTTCTTCCCAGGCCTGTGCTACCAAGGGTCACTTCTGAGCTGATCTAGAAGACAAAAAGACCAATCTTTCTGCCATAATAAGTGGACATCTTCAATAAGTTTAGAGTTTTTGGCTGAATTGGTTCAGGGGGAGTTTGTTGGACGAAAAGAACCAATGAGCCTAATTAGAAAGACCTCTAAGTCCCACAGACATCACAACAACTGCTGAAGACTTGATCAGCTGTTTCACAATGTCTAAAGAGCAACAGCTGAAGAACAAAGTACTGAAGACTTCAACATCTGAAGACCAAAGCCTGAAGATCAACAGCTGAAGACTAAACTACTGAATACTTCAAAAGCTGAAGACTAAAGTACTGAAGACGTCAACAGCTGAAGACCAAAGTCTAAAGATCAACAGCGGAAGACTAAAGTACTAAAGACTTCAAAAGCTGAAGACTAAAGTACTGAAGACTTCAATAGCTGAAGACCAAAGTCTGAAGATCAATAGCTGAAGACTAAAGTACTGAAGATCAACAGCTGAGGTACAAAGACTGAAGACAACAGCTGAAGACATCAGTTGATGACAACAGCTGAAGTTCAAGTACAAGTACTGATGCCTTCAGAGTTTGTTACAACAGCTAAAGAAGCATTCTTCAGTTGTTGTGATGGTTTCCTTTTAGTAGTTTTCTTTTCTATTTCAGTACTTGTAAAACAACTGAAGAGCATGTTCTTCAGTCATTGTAGTTTCAGTAGTTTCTTTTCAGTAGTTGTAGTGATAGTTAACACTAAGTATTTTTGTAAGAAGATGTCAGCTGTTTTGACATCTTCAGTAGTTGTGTTAACTATCAGTAGTTTGAATAATTCTGTTAGATGTCACTATCAGTGACATCAGCAGACGTCACATCTCCTATAAGAGATGTTGACCTAATTGTACGTGTGACATTCTATTACCACGAAAGCGCATATTGAATGAAATATCTTTCGCAGAATTCTCTCTCTCTCTATAACCGTTTACTCTTATATTGAATATCAATTGTGTTCTTGTGATTGTCTAATTCATTGTTTGATTTCCGCTGTAATACTCTCTAATCAATCAAACATAGATCACTGATCCTAACAATACACCTACCTTCTTGAACTGAAGAAGTTCTTCTTGCATGGCACTCACTCATGCCTCATCATTCAGGGGTTCACTAACACTTTGGCTCAACTTAGACACAAAGAAAGGATATACAGTATCATGAATGTAACCCTTTTCCATCACTAAGGCATAATCAACTAAATACAACTAATTTCTGGTCTTAACTCCTCATCTCACATCTCCAATGACTATATCCGATGGATGATACACATTTAGTCGTGATCCAGGAGTGGTTGGAACAACGACCTCAGAGTCAAGATTATGAACATTCTCTTCAGTACCTGAGGCAGTAGGAGTCTGAGGTTCCGAAGACGCAGAGGCATTAATGTCAGATGCTTATGGAATTTATGAAGGAGGAACCTGTGGCTCCTAGTTGTTTTGATCAGTCTCCCCAGCCCAGCTTCTTCATGAGGAAGAGTCACTATCTTCAGTGCTCCCCCTGAGTTGTTATATAATCACCTTGTATTCCAGATGATGTAAATCCTGAGATGTGTGTTTAGAACATCATAAATCATATTTGTCGCTAATTCATCATTCGAAGTGAAGAGTGGTATGTTGAAGGACTTGAAGAATCCATCATAGTCGAAAAAGAAGGCAAGTCCTTTTCCAGCAGGTGGTGTGGTGTATCTCTGAACATCAACATTACACCACACTTCACTTGACCCGTTGAGTTGTTGTAGACCCTCATTTTCGTATGTTGTATCCTAGAAAGATCCCTTCATCAGCCTTCTCGCTGAATTTTCCCTCCTGAGTCTTCTTCAGTAGGGTGCATGGAGCGCCAAACGGCTCGAGATACTCTAGATTAGGTTTACGTCGTTGTAGTAACTCGTAGCACGTCTTTCCATGGCGTTTAAGCACCAGAACTCTATTTAGCGTATGCATGCATTTGAAACTGCTTCATTCTAGAATTGGATAGGTTGTTTTGAGTCTGCTAGCATTGTCCATGCCGTCTCTATCAAGCTGCAATTCTTCCTTTCAGCAACACCATTCATCTGAGGAGTGTAGGTAGAAGTGAACTCATGCACAATTCCATTTTCCTTGCAGTAAGCCTCCATCCATTGATTCTTGAACTTGGTTCCATTGTTTGAACGCACTTGACATACCTTCAACTTGTATAGAGACTCTAGTGTAGTTACTAACTCCCTGAATTACACAAATGTTTCTAATTTGAATTTTAGAAACAACACCCAAGTGAATCTTGAGTAGTCATCGGTAACTACATAGTAGTACAAGTCGTCTGCGATGCTTCTTGTACTGACTGAACCAAATAGATCCATATGAAGAAGTTCAAGTGGAAATTCGATAGAGTGAACTTTCTTTTCCTTATGAGACTTTTTCGTCTGTTTGCCCTTCTTGCACGCAACACAGAATCTGGAAGTTGGAAGTTTTTGACGTTAACTCCTCTTACTAGATCATTCTGGATCAAGTGATTCATCTTCCATGGATTAATTTGTCCCATTCTCCTAAGCCAAGAGATGGATTCCTTCTCAGTAGCTTTTGACAAGAAGCACTGAATTTCATGATCCGTTGTGGAGGCCTTTGATAGATCTAAGACATAAAGATCCTTATATCTTGAGGCAGACATTAATAGTTGATCCTCCGGATGACGTAGTCCTTTTTCAGGACATAGCACTTCTTGTTGTCAAACACTACCTTAAAGTCTTTATCACAAATTTGAGAAAGAGAAAGCAAGTTATTCTGAAGTTGTTAAACATAGTTTACCTTGTCAAACATCACTTTCTGATTACCTACTTCCCCTTGAGCTGTGATGTACCCACCTTTGTTCCCAGCAAACAAATATGACCTCCTTTTATTTGTTTGACGTTTGTTACGAGATCCCTATTCCCTATCACGTGCCTAGATGCTCTGCTAATCCACGTGTTGGTTTCAGCACTATATCGAACACCCTGCACATTCAATTTGAAAACATTAGTTCAGGTTAGGGACCCAAGCCTTCACTAGCTTGGGTTTCCCAGAGGCATCACACATCATAAATGTTACCCATTTACTGTTCGAGGGTGAGGGAAGCTCATATGTCTTCTTGTTCTCATTATTAGACAATGAGGTTGATTTCTCATTCCATAAGCCAGCTTTGGGTAAGGCCTGTTTATGATAAACAGACGACTGGCTAATGTGTTGAACTTTAGGTTCGCTATCTCTTTTAGGTGGCGTCACTAAGTTCCTCTTAAAAGAGCTAGGTTTTTGTTAAGTAAGTTCAACTTTCCTCATCGGTGTCTGATAGTAAGAACAGTGAGACGCAATGTGTCAATACTCTCCACAACTGTAGCAAGCTCTACATTCGACTTTACGATTTAACTGTTTTTGTGGAGATGTATGTGACATCCGGGTGACCTTACTTTGTTTTGGTTTTGAATCTGATTGTTTAGATGTTTTGTTTGGTTTAACAAAATTAATTGCTTTAACATTTTTAACATCTTTTTCTTTTCTACTTCCTACATTTTGACATGATACACATGATTGATTAACATTACTGGTCTTTTTAGGTTTTGATTTGGCAGTTGTTGAACCAGACTTAATACTAACTTTTTCAAACTCTTTGTCTGGATTAATACAAGGAATTTTACCTTTTGCCTTTGAAGTGGCCTCCGTTTGTTTAGTGTCAGATTCATTTGATGAACATGTGGAATCTGGATCACTTACAAGAGGAGTAGACACCACATTATCCTTGATTGGATTATCATTAATTGGTTTACATTTTGTGTTCATCAAGATCTCATGTGGTGGTGGACAACTTTATATCCCTATCCCTCCCCATTATTTCTCTCTCTCACTAAGTTTTCAACTATGTGTGAAGAACTAGTCCAATTGTGTAGTTTTTGCTTTAAGGAATTAACTTCTACTTCTAAAACTGCCTTTTGTTTCTTAGTGTCCTCTAGGGAGTTTAGATAGTACCTAATGTCATTAGCTTGGTTAAAGGCTACAACTTCTGTTTCCCTAAGCTGTTTGTTCAAAAGGTCTATCTTTTCTTTGTAACTATGCTCATTTTGTTTTAACACTCTCTTAGCTTTAGTGCACAGTTTCAAGTCCTTTACTAAGTTATCATTATGATCTAATAACCTAGAAAATCGTAAATCAATGCTTTCCCTAAATTTATTACAATCAGAACAAGCATATTATTAAAGAGTTGGTCAGTAATATTTACCTAAGAGGGTTCTGATAAATCAGCCGTCAATGCAAAATCTGGTGTTTCTGGAGCTGGCGATTCTGACGTTGTAGTGGTTTTCTCGTCTTCAGGCAGGTAGGTGACCACTCGTGCAGTTTGTTCTGATGTTGACATTTCAAGTTCGACTGCTATATATCGTTCACTGGCTAAGTCATCATCGACATCCTCCACACCAGCGATATTGGATTCTCTCGGTGAGACAAACCCAAAGCTCCAGTCCTCTCCTTCATCATCATGAGCAGTCAAGGCTTTGTGATCCTTGCTTGATGAAGTATGACTGCTAGTGGGTTTCCATTGATGATTAAGGAGGAGTAATGATTCCTATTACCAGTCTTCTTTGGCTTCATGCACTCCCTTTTGAAGTGCCCTTTCTCACCGCAGTTGAAGCAGGTTACCTTGGATTTGTCAAAGTTGAAGGTAGTGTCCTTAGTCACAATCAAATTTTGTCTGGTCTTTTTAACAAACTTCTTAGCTCTCCGGACTGCACCGGCTAAGGCCCACATTATGTCCATCCGCTCTAGCTCTGTCTCATCCACCTGCTCATAATCCTCATCTGCCAGATGGCAGTTCCTAATCTTTCCAGAAATTAGTCCATCATTGAAGTGGACTACCGCAACTAAGAGATCCATGTGCTCTTTAGCTACCTTAACTGTCACATTGCCGAAGTTCTCGCTCTTTAGCTTTGCAGCATTTGCTTCAGGTGCAATGTATTGGGTACCAGACGACCCTGATGTTTCTGACCATGAGTAGAGGATGGTGAAGGACCAGTCGAGCTTGATACAAAAGCTGTCTGAAGAGGTGCACCAGATCTTTTGGCTTGAGGAGTCGCGTTGTACAGTGCAGGATTCTGCGTATAAGAAGCCTTTTCAGCTCTGTACTTCATCCTCAGTTCTTCTTCTCTCAGTTTCAGAATGAAGTCATTGATATCTTACTTCGTTAGCATACCATTCTGTCTGAGATTGGAGACAAACGACACCATTTCTCCGGCAGCCCGTCTGCAAAGTTGGACACTTTGTCCTCCATTGACGTTGATAGTCCATGAGTGTGCATCTCACTCATCAAGTGGTAGAACCTGTCGATAACATCATTTAGGCTTTCTTTTCCCATCGAGGAGAAGTTGTCAAACTCCTTCTTTAAAGCCTTAGCCTTTATGGCCTTGAATGATGCGTTTCCATCATACCGTTTCTCCAATGCATCCCAGAGTTTCTTTGTTTGTGTATATTCTGAGAATTGATGGAAAATATCCTTCAGAATTGACTGTGTAAGCAATGCATAAACCGTTTTCTCTGCATTGTATTTCACCTTTTGTCCACCGGTCATTCCACAAAGTGTTAGTTTGACACCATCAGCTCCTACAGGCATGTTGTACCCTGTCTCTATAGACTCCCACAGATTTGGATCCACTCTATTTAAGTAGATCTCGAAACGTTGTTTCCATTGTGGATATTCGTCTAACGTGATTAGTTTTGGGGGCTTGTTGTGATTCCCCACTTCATTCTCCAGTAGCAGTAAATTTTGTAAACGTGAGTCTCTCCCTGCTGTGAATGCAGAATATTGGTTTTCCATTGCTATTATCTTAACTTCAAACCAAACTTTTGTATTAGTGCGAATGAAGATGTGTGATTGGGCTATTCGGGCAATTGAACTATGCGGATGGTTCAATCGTGCGACTGAACAAATGCGGATGACTCAGTAGGCCGAATGAACTAATACGGTTGAACAATGCGAATACTATCCTCAGTCGGACGATGGAAGTGCGACTAAGTCCAATCGTGCGTATGGGGAATGCGTATGACCTCAGTCGTGAGATTGAGTCAATCGTGCGACTGAACCTGCGGATTTCAAAACTTTCTAGGTTTAAGGTGTTTGAACGCAAAAACATGAATTTTTGCTAACCCTAATTGCCGTATGCCCGAAATATACTTAACTTTACGATCAGATATGTATAAAACCAGATTTGACATAAAAGATTGCGTTTTTGGAGCGTAAAAACACAATTTTTATATCAAAACGATTGAATCACACGTAATCTAGAGCCAAGGCTCTGATACCACTTGTTAGGGATCGTGTACTGAACGAATACTAACACATTTACGCATGCACCGAATCAAATAGTGCGGAATCCTATTTGATTGGTGATCCAATCAGTGAGAACGCACGTAGAATCAATTGAAGATTGAATCTAAACGTTAAGAACAATTTGTAATCGATCTACTGCGATCTTTGAAGTTGGAACAGGTTACTAGATGTCTCTGGACGGCTAGGGTACATCTCGGTATCAAAATATTTGATGTGTCCCGTTTTTCCACAAATTAAGTGTTATTTATCGGTTAAGGTTTCTCAATCGTGCGACTGGACCATTTGCATGGTTAGTGGTGCAATTGAGTCATATGGTTGATCCATTCACACGACTGAGTATTTAGTCGTGTGACTGAGTCAATCTCATGTTTCAATCATGCGACTGATCCGGTCTCCTGGTTCATTTGTACGATTGGTTCATTAGCATGAAGTTGTTCATGCATATGGTCCATTAGCATGGGCCAATCGCATGAGAACTTCACATGATTAAGTTTGAATATGTTTCATAGTTATTAATTCATTTAGATAGTATTCAAACAACCACAACCTATATAGTCAAGTTAATAAGCGTTATTACATACCAACCAACGAAATATTCAACATTAAGCACAACCACATATTGTATTTCATTAAGTACCCGTACAATTACATATGTGTAAGACAATACAAAGATATTACATTAAGTTTAGAAACTAGGGACACATGTATCTACAACTAGTATTGTTAATTAACAATAATAATATTTACATTATTTTCACTAGTCACAAGATAGGCAATTTAAATATACGCATTTCCATGTTACGCGAAATTCACCGTTAGCATTTAAATCGTGTAAACACATAAGCATAAGACAACAATCACATAATGAGTTAAATTTTCATTAATTTAACATTATTAATTATTATCGGGTTACCAACATTAAACGACAACTAGTGTGTGCTCATGACACATGCATGCTAGACGTAACGGTACTAACGGTGCTAACGGAGTTGGTAACGTAAAACTACCGGATGTCATATTATCCCCATGTTGAAAGAATTTTCGTCCCGAAAATTGTGTTACATGGTGAGTGTTCTACCACTGGTCTACTGCATTAGCACACAGAAATCAAAGTCGAGTGAGTTTTGGATGAGTTGTCATATCATCCCCATGTTGAAAAAAGTTTCATCCCGAAATTTAAATCAATACCTTCGTCTGCTGGCATCGTCTTTTCGAATAGTTGAGGGTACTTAAGCTTCATTTGATCTTCTCATTCCCACGTGAATTCCGGTCCACGTCATGAATTCCAACGGATTTTGACTATGGGTATCTTGCTTTTCTTAAGTGTTTTCACCTCACGGTCCATCACCTCGACTGGTTCTTCAATAAAGCGTAATTCTTCATCCACTTGAACTTCTTCTAGTGGTACGATCATTGTTTCATCAGTTAGACACTTCTTTAGGTTCGACACGTGAAATACATCGTGGATTCCACTTAGCGAATCAGGTAGGGCTAGTCGATAGGCCACTGGACCTATTCTTTCCACTATTTCAAATGGTCCAACGTACCTCGGATTTAGCTTTCCTCGCTTGCCAAACCGAACTACGCCTTTCCATGGTGAGACCTTCAATAAAACCTTGTCACCAACCTGAAACTCTAAAGGTTTCTCTCTCCTATCATCATAACTCTTTTGTTTGTCTCGTGTTGCAGCCATATGGTTTCGTATCTGCACAATCTTCTCGGTTGTCTCATGAATTAACTCGGGACCCGTCAGTTGACTATCACCAATTTCTGCCCAGCAAACTGGTGATCTACATTTTCTCCCATACAACGCCTCGAAAGGTGTTGCATGTATGCTAGTATGATAATTGTTGTTATAAGAAAACTCCACCAATGGCAGATGAATTTCCCAGTTATTCCCGAAGTCAATCACACAAGCACGTAGCATATCCTCCAACGTCTGTATGGTACGCTAACTCTGGCCATCCATCTGTGGATGATAAGCAATACTCATATCCAATTGTGTACCCAAAGATTTCTGTGGTGATTGCCAGAAATGTGACGTAAACGAGCGTCGCGGTCAGAAATAATTGAGATTGGTACACTGTGTCTCGAAACGATCTCTTTAAGGTACAGTCGGGTTAATTTCTCCATCTTGTCAGTTTCCTTATTTGCAAGGAAATGAGCAGAATTTGTCAATCGATCCACGAAAACCCATATCGTGTCACAACTAGTATTAGTCCGGGGTAACTTGGTAATAAATTTCATGGAGATTGTTCCCATTTCCACATTGGTATCTCGGGTTGTTGCAACAGTCCGGATGGTTTTTGGTATTCCACCTTTACTTTCGAGCAGGTCAAAGACTTGCTCACATACGTCGCTACATTCGCCTTCATGTTAGGCCACCAGTAATGCGCCTTTAGGTCATGGTAGTTCTTGTTGGATCCAGGATGTATAGAATACTTAGATTTGTGTGCCTCACTTATAACTAAATCCCTTAGATTTCCATAGACAGACACCCAAAGTCTATCCATGAAGTACCAAATTCCATCCTCTTTCATCACTTGTTGTTTATCCATTCTCTTAGTAACTCAAAACCAACATTTTCTGCTTTTAAGGCTTCTATCTGTGCCTCTTAACTTGTTCAGGCAGTTGAGTACTGATAGTAAGCTGTAAAGCTCGCACCCATCTGTGTTTAGCTATTTCCTTCCAGCTTAAGGCATCAGCAACCGTTTGGCTTTCCCGGATGATTCTTGATAGGGCAATCATAGTCGTTTAGTATCTCCACCCAGTGTCGTAGCCTCATATTCAACTCCTTTTGCCCGAAGATATGTTGAAGTCTCTGGTGATCGGTCTAGATAGTGCACTTGGTACCGTACAAGTAATGTCTCCAAATCTTTAATGCAAAAACCACTGCACCCAATTCTAAGTCATGGGTGGTATAGTTCTTGTGAACCTTTAGTTGTGTCGAGGTGTAGGCTATCACCTTTTCTCGTTGCATCAAGACACAACCCAATCCTTGAATGGATGCATCACAATACACCACGAAATCATCTGTTCCCTCTGACCGTGCCAATATCGGTGCACTAAAGAGTTTCTGTTGTAACAATTGAAAAGCCAATTCTTGGCTCTCACTCTATTTGTATGTCGTTCCTTTGTGAGTTAAGGTTGTGAGAGGTTGTGCAATCTTAGAGAATCCCTCTATGAATCGTTAGTAATATCCTGCTAATCCTAGAAATTACCTTATCTCGCTAGGCGTTTTAGGTATAGTCCAATTCTTTATCGCCTCACTCTTGGCAGGATCAACATGTATCCCCTTCTCATTAACAATATGACGTAGAAATTGCACTTCTCATATCCAAAAGTCACACTTAGAGAATTTTTCATACAACTACTCATTCTTAATAGTTCTAAGATCATTCGTAAATACTTTTCAAGATCCTCCTTGGTCTTAGAATATATCAGTATATCATCGATAAACACAATGACGAACTGATTGAGATAGTGTTTGCACACACGGTTCATGTGGTCCATGAACACACTAGGTGCATTAGTCAACCCAAAAGGCATGACCAAGAACTCATAATGACCATAACGAGTACGAAACGTAGTTTTGGGGATGTCTTCTTCTCGGACTCTAAATTGATGATAACCGGATCTCGAGTCAATCTTTTAATAATAGCTTGATCCCTGAAGCTGATCAAACAAGTCGTTGATACGAGCTAAAGGGTATCGGTTCTTGACTGTTACTTTGTTTAACCCCCTATAATCGATGCACATCCGGAATGTGCCATCCTTCTTCTTAACAAAAAGAACAGGGGCTCCCCAAGGTGATGTGCTAGGTCGAATAAAGCCCTTATCTTAAAGCTCCTGAAGTTGTCATGACAACTCTTGTAGCTCGTTCGATGCTAATCGATAAGGTGCCCTAGCAATCGGGGTTGCGCCGGGAGTCAACTTGATTTGAAATTCCACTTGGCGGTGAGGTGGTAATCCAAAAAGATCTCTAGAAACACCTCTGGAAAGTCACACATTATAGGAATGTCCTACATTCTCCTTTCTTCCGCTTCTTTATCGGTGACGAGTGGTAGACTAGCTAAACGACCTTTTCGCAACAACTTTTGGGCTTTCATGTATGAGATGATGCCTATCACAGCACCACTCCTATCACCTCTGACTGTAAGGATTTCATCATCAACAGGAATTTGTAGGATCTTCTCATGACATATGACTTCCGCTGCTTACTAGAGAGCCAATCCATGCCTATCACTACATCAAAACTCCCCAGCGTAACAGGCATAAGATCTATAGCGAAAGTATGACTAGCAAGCTCTATCATACAATCTCTAAGGATATGCGTTACATGGATCTGTTTACTGTTTGCCAATTCTATGGTGCATGTAGATTCTAAGGCGGAGGGTATATCACTTAAAAGACTACAGTACTTAACGACACGAAGCTCCTATCAACTCCAGAATCGGATAGTACCGTAGCAAAAACACCCATTAATAGAAAACCTACCAGTAATAGTTGTGGGGTCGTTAAGAGCCTCACCTGAGTCAATGGCGAAGGCTCTCCCTTTGGCTCCATCGTTGTTGCCACCATTACCAGTACCATTGCCATCATTGTTGTTGTTACCATGGTTGTTGTTGTTGTGGCCATTGCCGTTATTGTCATTACCATTTTTCCTCAGTTGTGGGCAGTTCCACGTATAATGCCCTTCCTTCTCACATTCGAAACAACCTTTGGGAGTCTCCTGAGGTTGTTGTGGCTTCCTTAACAGTTCACCCCGAAAATTCTTAGCAGCGTGTCCAATCTTACCACAGCGTTGACACTTGAAATTATCACACCTTCCCAGATGATGGTAATTACACCGAGTGCACTTTGGATGTTTACCACCATAACCACCGGGTCCTTGACTGTTTGAAGCCTTCTGGTTGAAGTTGCAGTTATTATCGAACCTCCGTTGTTGTTGCTGAACTGGTTGTTGTTGTTGTTGAGATTGGGGTTCACCGCTGGATGATGATGATTTGTTATTGTTGGAAGTATCCCACTTCCTCTTGTTGTCGAGCACGCTAGCCACAACGCCCCGCTTAGGTAAACGTTCTTGCTCCACAGCTTGAACAGTTAGCTAACTGGATGGCTTGCTGAATCATGGCCGAGTTGGAAGCAGTCACCATGCTTTAAATATTGGGTACTAATCCCCGTATGTAATGCTCAACCCTCTTGTGCCTTCGTTTACCATCCCCGGGCATTGGGTGGCTAGTTCATGGGTTCGGGTGGTGTAGGCCTCGATTTCCAAGCCCCACATCTTAAGTTGCCAGAACTCCATCTCTATCTTTTGTACTTCATTTCGAGGACAATACTCCTCAGTCATCATCTCCTTGAATTCAATCCAGGGAAGCCTATTTGCCATCACTTGTCCTAGCATCTGAACTTGCACGTTCCACCAGGATAGAGCGGCACCTTCAAGAGTCCCCATGGCATATTTCACCTGATCAATAGGTGCGCAGTTGCATTTGGAGAAAACATACTCTGTCTTCTCAAACCATCGTACCAGTCCTACAGCCTATTTAGTACCACTATAGGTGTGTGGTTTACAGTGCATAAAGGACTATAGGTACACACCGGTGGTCCTGTTTTAACACAACAAACATTGATCAGATATCCTATAAGGTTATTTAGGATATTTGATTTAGCTTTCTATCATCGTTTATCTGCTACCTGTCCCGTCAGGGCAGCAGCCACCACTGCCTGAACATGCTCGCTTATCAGGGCAGCTAATTCAATAGGGGTCATGTTTGTAGCACCACCGCCATGGTCTCCGGCGCCACGTCCACGTCCGCGCCCACGCCCACGTCCACGTCCACGTCCACGGGTGTCCATTTTTCACTTTACATTCACAAATACAATAATGAGTAACATCAAGCACATTTATCCCATTGAAGTACAGTAAACAGTAAGGAATAATGAATCATCACAGCGACAACATTCATAACAAAAATGATAACGAGGATAAATAAATTGTAAATGAGTCAATTTATTCACCAATGTTATAATTTAAGTTTTTCATTCGGGTGGGGAAACAACCCTTCCCACACAGGTTTCAAAAGAGAGAAACACTACATAGTCCAAGTCGTATAAAGAAAATCAATTGAAGACATCCGACCCATCACTATCATCTTCCGTCTCCACCGGTTCCTCCTCCCAGGGTTCCTCCTCGGGATCCTCATCCCTAGGGTCCTCTGCAGGAGCAGGAGCTATGCCAATCTGAAGCACTGCCAATTGGGCTTCTAACGTAGCAATTCTGTTATCGGCTAATGTATCCCGCTGTTCACGAGCAGTTATGCGTCCTCTAAGTGTTATAAAACCGTCTTCCATGGGTGACACCCATTGAGGGTCTTCCCGTGTCGCTCCTTGAATTCATCCATTTGATGTCGTAGTTTGTAAACCTCGTGCTGTAGTGTACAAACATCACTCGTGAGTATCCTGACTCGTGCTGCTCAGTACCCAGTGCAGCCAACAGTGCAGCAACCATTTGTGCAATGGATTTCACCATCCGTGGGAGTGAAGGCATTGGTTGATCAGCGTTTCTCCTAGTCCTGGGCCTCAGGACAAGTATGTGCCCCTTATGCATTATGTGATCAATGAACTAGGGGTAGAAACTCCAGTCTCGTGGGGGGTCACGCTCCATCAATGCAAAAGGTTGATCCCAATCAATCTCCCCTCGAGGATAAGCTAGACGGGGCCAGTCGGCTCCATTGTCGGGTACAGGTGCGGGAGGTGTGGACTCAGATCGTGTAGGTGATGTCGGTCGCTTACCCGGAGTTCTCGATGACGATGCCATGCTGCAGAGAGTGTGATGTGTATGCCAATGAGTATGCAATAGAGGAAATAAGGAACATGTAACTAACTAACTAGGTGCGGTTATAGTCTAGTGTGTATGTAACCTAGTTCCATATAACCAATGCCTCTGATACCAATCTGTCACACCCTTAGAATCCACATGTGGAGTTTTACCGCGAGGCGTGTGAACAAACCAGGATCACAGTCAATAGTTACTCAGAACGACTCTATATGCCAACGTTAGAATAAAATCAACCAAAGTTCAAACTTAAAACTATGCGAAAGCGTTTTGTAAATACGACAAATCCAAAGTATAAAAAAATGCATAATATGGCCAAACACGTGCCATCCCAATGTTTAAAAACCCATGAATAAAAGACAACAAATGTATCTACGAATTAAAGCTTTAGGATGCATGCTGGACCCGTGTTGTGCTCCTAAAGGCGAACCGAGTTAACGACCTTAGAATAGCATACAAAAAATGTCAACACAATGGTTGGTCAGTTCAAGATTTGACGTTCAGATATAAACAATTTAACAGTTGTGATATATAAGTAGTGTATTGTAACAGGTAGCTAATCTGTTAAAATTAAATATTAATTCATATTGATTTCGCAATTGAAGTTGACTGTGATAAGTTGTTGCCTCCTGTCATGACTTATCAGGTCGTGACAATGTTCATTTGGACAAATTGCACCCGGTTGACCTCGAGTCACACCGGTGGGGCTCGTCAAACCGTAGTACTACCCAAGTTTCCCCACTATTCAATATTAACAATTCAAAAGAGTGAAGACTTTTCCATGATAAACAACACTATATTAATATTATACACAACTTAAATATATAAAGCATTTGTAAATTACCAGTATGCTATCTCCCCCAAAAGAGATTAAGTAAAGAGTGGGGCATGAACTCACCTGATATGCGTAACAAATACTTAGGGTTTACTCGGAAGAAAGAGTGGATAGATAACCTTCGGAGGTTACCTAGATCATGTAAGTACATAAGTACGTGTAAACAAAGAACATGTGGAACCCTAAGCACACCACAACCAAAGACTCAAGGTTTCAAACAACAGACACATTTGACCCAGTTGACCCGTTTGACCCGTTGGTGACATCATGAGTTATAATTCAATTAAGCAAACGTGAACATATAACATACATGGTTAACATTCAAATGGATCACATGAGGTGCTACATTACCCAATGCATTACTTAGATTATCATACCATTAAATATCATACAAGTCATGCGCATCTAAAACATTAACATGCCCACCAGTTATAACATAACTAACATGCCACACAAAGATCAAATCACGCACTACATGCCATGTGAAGCCACTCACGACTTCACATCTTAAACCCTGCCAATCCTACTAAGTAGGGGCCTCAGATTTGCACGCGTGTATGATGATCACAATCATATTCATTACATTCAACACACACCACAATGATCAATTTCCATACAACTCAAATAACACGTTCTATCACATTAGACAACCACAATAAACACTCTAGCCTGATCTAACACCAAAAACATGTCCAACTCATAATATCCAACGTACCTCAAAAATAAAGTTTCCCTTTTGGGAAAGTAATACTCAAAAGTGATCTACCATCCATACCAATCACAAATTCATCAATTACATACCTAATCAATTCATAACATCACTAGGCATGATCAACAACACCAAACTAATATAATTCATCATTCATATCCTAAAAAGTTACTATCTTTAGTAATGTATGGATTCTAACATGTGTTCTTGAACTCTCATAGTTCACAACAACAATCTAGTATCTAAACATCATCATAAACATATCCATAATATCCATTCATCCCTAATTTAACATTCTTGACCAAATAAAGTTACTATTATTAGTAACCTATGAACACAACCTTCAGTTCATCAATTTCTTGCATGATCAATGTAATCTAGCACTCACCCAACCAAACTAACACCATATAATCATCTAACAATCATCAACTTCATATAATCAACATCAATTTTCGAATTAGGGTTCATCTTGAATCAAAGTTCATGAACAATTCATGAAAAACGTATCATTCTTGCATAACCGATGTTAAACAACATGTATACTATCTAACTAACATACTAGCATCATCAAACAACAACAACTTCAACATTTTTGAACCCAAATCCGAATTAGGGTTCGGCCATATCAAGAAAATCCATAAAATATGTAAAATTCTAACCTTTTCACATGTATTATCTTGCAATTGATGATTCTAACGTGTTCTATAGCTTGGGATCGACCAAAACCATAGCAAAATGATTGTTGAAGGCTGAAATTCAAAGGTGAGGGGGCTTGGAATGGATGTTGCGGCGAAATGGGGTTTGGGGGGATTAGGGTTGTTAATTTTGTTAAGTCTTAGTTTTAGGTAATTACATTTTTTAAAACTATTCTTTTAAACACTTTTTAAAAGGTTTTAACTTAATAATACCAACATTATTAATCAAAAATAATAATATTTACATTATTTCCACTAGTCACTAGATTGGCAATTTAAATATACGCGTTTCCATGTTACGCGATAAAATTCACCGTTAACATTTAAACCGCGTAAACACATAAGCATAACACAACAATCACACAATCAGTTAAATTATCATTAATTTAACATTATTAATTATTATCGGGTCACCAACATTAAACGACAACTAGTGTGTGCTCATGATACATGTATGCAAGACATAACGGAACTAACGGAGTTTGGTAACGTAAAATTACCGGATGTCACACAGCTGGTCAATCATTGCTTATAAAACATATAATTACATTAACTTGAAATAAACGTTGAAGTGGAAACATTAAAAACAATATTTTCAATATAATTGCTTGGCAAAATAATACAACATTATTACACATCTTCATATGTTCTCATTACGATGCAAAAATATTTACAAAAGAATGCCATTCAAAATGCCAAGTAGCTGCCTCGCGCCATCCTCAACAATGCTCACCTGCCAACTAGAAAATACATAAAAAGGTCAGTGTTGCTGAGTGAGTTCCAGTTTTATAATAAAACATACTTTATCTTTCATTTAAAACCGTTCTTTTCATTCATTCAATCATAACAAATTTTATAATGTGATCACACATCGTACGTACACATAGATAATATTTATTATCTTCATTATCGTTCATTTCGTACTTTTATTATCTTTCATTCTCATCTAGGTCCTATCATATACTTAATCCCCTCTAGAGCACCAAGCAATTATCTAGGGTTAAGCAACAAGGACCCCATACATCTAGTCAATCACAAAGATTGAACACCTATGTGCATCCTCATGCGGTATTTAACCCGCACACAGTTGATCTGACAACCCCTCATTGGGTGTGAACCTCCATACATATGCTTGATCACACGGATAAAGCCCTAGTGTGCATCCTCATGGGGTAGCTAACCCATACAAGGTTGAGCTAACACTCCTCATTAAGTGTGAAACTCCATACATTTGCTTGCAAGACATTCTTACGTTCGTTTGTTCATTAGTACATGCATTTTCATTTCGTTCCTCTTTTCATTATCTTCCATTTTATGTTACATAGTAATTTTCATTTCCTTCATTAACATACAAGTTAAAGTCACGGGAAGACAATCATACAAAGCAAGGAACATAATAAACATACAACATCATCATACGAGGCATAAATCATACATATATAACAACATGCATAACCACACAACAACATATATGCCCATCACATCATTTATGACCTCAAAAAGCCAACTTACATAGCCCCCAGGAACCTACCAAGTCAAAGCCTAAATTACACTTTTTCCCAAGAAGTCAGAAATATTCTAAGTGTTTATCCGCATTTGCCTTTGTTCATGTGCATTTGTGTTAGTTCATCCGCATTTGCCTTTGTTCATCCGCATTTGCCTTTGTTCATCCGCAATTTTCTTAGTCATTTGCATTTGCCTTTGTTCATCCGCATTTGTCTTAGTTCATTCGCATTTGTCTTAGTTCATCCGCATTTCTCTTAGTTCATCCGCATTTCCCATACTTAGTCAATACTCATCCGCATTTGCCAACACTTCAGAAGTTTTTCAAAACCTAGGCGTATGAACTACTGTTTTCGGCGCATGAGCAGCCTAGGGCACATTATTCATCAGATTCAGTCCCCAATTCTCATCTTTTATGTTCTAAGCTTAACCCGTACATTCTAAGCCTTAGAAACACAACCATAACATCATCCAATCATGAACACAGTCCAGAATTACACCATACGTCATCATGAACACATCAAACATGCTAGTATAAAACCCAATTATATAAAAAACATACATTCATGCATTTCCAACCGTAAAATCTGTTAAAACATGTAAAAAGAGGGGTTCTAGAACTCACCTTTACAGCTCTTGAGTATGGCTTCTCCTAAACTCATTGGAAATTTGAGTTCAACCACCTAGAAACCCACTAAAAACGTACTCGAACAGATGCAAATACACACAAGCATAAACACGAGGATATGACCAGTGAAGAACATCATAAACACACGAAATCTTACCTTGAATTCGATTTTTCAGCTTGTTCTTCTACAAGACCTAAGAGTTTCAGCTCCTTTTCATTCTCTCTCTACTAAGATCCGAATGAAAAAGGTGTAGTGTGACCATTTAGGCGGTCATACCACCATTAACACCAACTTTTAAACTTTTTTGTCCTTTATGTCACTTTTAACCCCTAGACTTGGGTAAATTATCTTCTCTTTCTTTTACTTCACTTTATTCTTCTTTCTTTGACTTTTAAAAAAATAATCGGGTGTTACAAGTGCACCCCCCTTATATAGGTTTCGTCCTCGAAACCTGTTAATCCTCAAAGAATTGGGGGCAATGTTAATTCATCTCTTCTTTAGTCTCTTACGTAGACTTGGATCCCTTCCTATGCTTCTACTGTACACGCATAAGAGGAACCACTTTGTTCCTCAGCCTCTTCTCTTTTCGATCAATGATGGCCACTGGTTGCTCAACATAATTAGTTGTTCATCGAGTTTGATATCCTCCAGTGGAAGAACCACATCTTTATCTGCTACACACTTTCTCAGATGAGATACATGGAATGTCGGGTGGATTCCACTTAACTCATCTGGTAAATCAATTCTATAGGCCACCTCTCCTACTCTAGCAATGATTCGGTAAGGCCCTATGTATCTCGGGCTCAACTTGCCCTGCTTTCTGAACCCAATATACCCTTCCAAGGTGAGACTTTCATCATAACCCTATCACCCACCTGGAACTCAATCGGTCTATGTCGTTTATCGGCATATGACTTCTGTCTATCTTTGGCTGCCTTCGTGAAGGCCTTGATCTTTTCAAGCTTCTCAGTCATAGCCTCGATCACCTCTAACACTTCCTAATTCTTTCTGCTAATGTCACCCCAACACACGGGCATCTTGCATCTCCTACCATATAGCATCTCATAAGGTGGAATACAAATGCTAGCATGATAACTGTTGTTATATGAGAACTCAGCTAACGATAAGTGGTTATCCCAACTTCCTCCAAAATCAATAACACAAGCACGAAGCATATCCTCCAACGTCTGAATGGTCCTTTCTGACTAACCATCTGTCTGAGGATGATAAGCCGTGCTAATATGCAACCTCGTCCCCATCACGTCGTGGAATTTCTTCCAAATTTAAGATGTGAACTGGGTGTCATGATTAGACATGATGGACACCGGCACACCATGACGAGTTACAATTTCCTTGATGAATACATCCGCCAACCTCTCGGATGAATATGTCTCGCGGATCGGCAGGAAGTGAGCACTCTTTGTCAAACGGTCAACTATCACCCATATGCCATACCCTTTCGGGGTATGCGGTAGCTTCGTAATGAAATCCATGGTGACATGTTCCCACTTCCACTCTGGTATATCCAAAGGTTGGATCTTCCCATATGGCTTTTGGTGCTCGGCCTTCACTTACAAACAAGTATGACACTTAGTCACATACTCCACTACGTCACACTTCATACCCGGCCACCAATAATATTTCTTCATGTCTTGGTACATCTTTGTATCACCAGGATGAATAGAGTATCGAGTTTTGTGAGCTTCATCCATGATCTTCATGCGTAGATCCCCAAAACAAGGAATCCACATTCGTCCAAACCGGGTTCTAACACCAAGTGTGTTTTCACCCAATTCCACAACCAGACCTCTCATTCTTTTATAGTTTATATGATCTTCTTTCAATTCCTGATCTTGCAGCTCTTTTACTTGCTTCATCATATCAGAGGTCATGATGAACTGGTAAGCCATCACTCGAATGAGCTCGGGTCTCTCTGTTCTGGTAAGGGCGTCCGCCACCACGTTGGCTTTGCCCGGATGGTAATGGATCTTGAAATGAGAATCCTTTATAAGGTCCAACCATTGTCTCTACCTCATGTTCAGGTCCATCTGCTCAAAGAAGTACTTCAAGCTCTTATGGTCATGAATATGGTGCACTTCGTCCCATAAAGGTAGTGCCTCCAAATCTTTAACGCAAAGACCACAACTACTAGCTCCAAGTCATGAGTAGGATAATTGACCTCATGAACCTTTAACTGTCAGGATGCATAGGCTATAACATTTCCTTTCTGCATTAACACCCACCCAAACCCCGAGTAGAAAGCATCAGAATAAACCACTAGATCCTCATTTCCATCGGGTAAAGACACAATAGGAGCTTGAGTCAACCTCGCCTTTAATTCCTCGAGCGCCTTCTCTTCAGCTTGACCCATACAAACTTCACATCTTTCCGGTCAACTTAGTTAGTGGATAAGTGATCATAGAGAAGTCTTGAATGAATCTTCTGTAGTAGCCCGCCAAACCCAAGAAACTACGGATCTCGGATAGCATTTTTGGAGACTTCCATTGCATCACCGCCACCACCTTTGACGGGTCCACCATAATCCCTTCAGGATTCACCACATGACCCAACAATTGAACCACGCGCAACCAGAACGTGCGCTTGGAGAACTTTGCGTAGAACTTCTCCTTTCTCAATGTATCTAATACCTCCCGAATATGACTGGCATGCTCAATCTCGCTCTCCGAATAAATCCATATATTATCAATGAACACAATCACTAATTTATCCAACATCGGCCGACACACTTGTAGATACATGTGTACCTAGTTTAGGAGCTAAATGTAAAATGTCTTTCATATCTTACATATATGTAGTTGAATGGATATGAATGAAATACAATGTATGGTGATGTATATAATGTTTAATATTTCATTGTTTATTGTGTGATAACGCTTATTGAAATAACTATATAGATTCGTGGTTGTTTACATAATTCTTAGTCAATAATGATTGAGAAATGTGTTCAAACTTAATTGTGTGAAGTTCTCATGCAAATGGACCATACGCATGAATACTTCATGCTAATGGACCAGTCGCACGACTTAACCTTCAGTCGTGCAGATGGATCAATCGCATGCTTCAGTCGCACGACTGAACCATGCTAATGGTTCAGTCGTACGAATGGAAGACCCTAACCTATAAATACCACCTAATTTGTGGAAAAACATAAGAATTCGAATCCCTATGCATATAATCGTACCCTAGCTGTCCAGAGACTCAAGAAAACATGTTCCGAGTTCATAGATCACAGTTGATCGTGTTCTAATCATTCAAAACGTTTCTTTAATAGTTAGAGTGATCATAACTGTGTTCTCCCTGACTGGATCGCGAATCAAATAGGATTCTGCACTATTTGAGCTGGTATACGAACAGAATCAGTTAGTGCTCCCTACGTAAACGGTCCTAACAACACTCGATTCATCAGGTCCATATAAGCAGCTGGCGCATTGGTCAAACCAAAAGACATGACAAGAACCTCATAATGACCATAACGCGTGCGAAATGTTGTTTTGGGGACATCCTGCTCCTTCAAGGTCAACTGATGGTAACCAGATCGAAGGTCTATCCTTGAAAACCAACTGACACCTTGAAGCTAATCAAACAAGTCATCAATTCTTGGTAAGGGGTACCAGTTCTTTATCGTCAACTTATTCAACTCACGGTAGTCAATACACATCCTCATACTACCGTCTTTCTTCTTCACGAATAAGATCGGAGCACCCCAAGGAGAGATACTCGGTCTAATAAACCCATTATCAAGCAACTCTTGCAACTACTCAATCAACTCTTTCATCTTAGTTGGAACCAAATGATACGGTGCCTTGGAAACAGGTTGGGCACCAGGTATCAGATCAATCTAAAACTTGATTTCTCGGTCAGGCAGCACTCATGGTAAGTCTTCTAGAAACATGTCTGGAAAGTTACACACAACCGGTACATTGGACAATTGTGGTGTTAGCGTATCCATGTCTTTTACATAGGCCAAGTAGGCACTACATCCACGCCTCATGCACTTTCCCGCCACCGCCATTAAGATTACTTTCGGGATCGTCGTGACCCAATCCCCATAAACCGTTACCAAACTCTTGTCAGGTGTTGTCAAACGAATCATCTTCTTGCAACACACAATGTTCTCCTTGTAATCGTCTAACCAATCCATCCCAAGAACTACGTCGAAGCCACCTAAGGTCATCACAGACGGTCTAACAGGAAACTTATGACCTTCTAATTCCACATCAGAGCCTTCTATTATCTCAGAAATCCTGGTAGACTTACCTATGACAGTTTCTACATCAAAGGGCGCATCAACACACCTACTACTAACAGGCAGTTTAGCACCAAAAGCAGTAGAAATATAACTTTTATTGGAACCAGAATCAAATAACACAGAGGCTAAATTTTGGTTTACTAGAAACGTACCTGACACAACATCAGGGCCCGTCTTAGCCTCCTCCTGGGTCATCGTAAACGTTTAGGCGCTCGCCCTTGGACCTTCTCCTCCGGTCTTCTTTATCCCAGAACCCTCAGCCCTCGGCTTCTTACATTCCTTACTCATGTGATCATTTTCCCCACAGTTGAAACACTTCGTAGCCTAACAATCTCTAGCCATATGACCATGCTTCCCACACTTTAAGCAGACATTCAACCCCCACCTACACTCCCCATTGTGCTCCTTCCCACATTTGCTACACTTCTTTGATCTCGTACCAGACGTGACCACACGACGATCATTCACCCGTGCCTTCTTGTTACTCGTCGAGGCACCAGCCCGACCAAACCTCTTCCCATTCGAACTTCAACCACTACCAACCTTCTTGCTTGCCTCAGCCACCACCACCTCTCGCTCATCATACAATCTTCTTGCCAATTGAGTGCCAACCTAAACGTGCTCGGTCGGGCAGCGATCATGTGTCTACGGATATCCGCCGTCAACCTAATCTGGTACTAGCTGTGCTATTTCGTTGAATTGGTGGTGTACTGCTCATGTGTCATGGTTCCCCCTGTAGCTACAGGAACTCTCTCTCAACTTTGTCCATTTCATTATGAGCATAGAACTCCTCAATCACCAACTTCTTCAGTTCAGACCATCTCATCCTCCCAATTGCCCGACTACCCTAGGCTTGGACTATATTGTCCCACCAACACAGAGCCGAGTCCATAAAAGAATGGGCAACAAACTTTACTTTCTGATCCTCCCGGCACTCGCTGATGTTCAAAACAACTTCCATTTCTCTCACCCACCGGTGAGCAGTAGCAGCGATGTTGTTACCATCAAAAGTAGGGGGCTTGCATCGTTGGAACATCTCGTAGTTACAACCTCATGCCTCCTCTAGCACAGGCTCTTCTTCTTTATCTTCTTCTTTGTCATAAGACAGAACCGTCTTAGTCTTGGGTTGTCTTCTTTCACCCGTAGGCCTACTTCTTTCCTTCCTCTCCCCTTTCTGTACAGCTTTAATCACTTCAGTTACTACAGATGCTAAGATTGTCTGCATGACCTGATGCACCTCTTCAACCACAGCCTCTCTCACCGAGGCCCTTAAGTTTGCACTCTCATCACCACCCTCCGGATTAGGGGTTTCGGGTTCTTCATGAACCACCATTTCAGCTCTGGGTCTTCCTCTCTTGGGTCGCGTTTCCACCGCACCATGACCTCCACCCCGTGAAGATTTAGATGATCTACCACCGGCCATCCTCTAGAACACACACTGAAAGATTCAAACACCAACATTGTCATTCAAGGGAACAACTCGGTTTATGTCAAGTATAGTAAGTTCCTAATTATAGCGGCCAGTTATGATTAGCCACTTACTTTACTCTTCATACTCCAAGTATTACCTATCCTGACTACATCAGTATCTAAATCTACAAGTAGCACATAAGCCACATCACATGCGCACATAATACCGGTTAACATTAAGAAAATACTTGATGGCACGCGGCTACATGGACTGGCATCCCTTCCTATTCGATCGCAATTTCAGTTTAAGTTTAGGTTTATTTTGAAAACTTACCCGTTTCACTTAAACTTTGGGTCTGATACCAACTTGAAAGGCCCCATTCCAGAGACGCTTACAGCTGGTCAATCATTGCTCATAAAACATATAATTACACTAACTTGAAATAAACATCATAGCGGAAACATTAAAAACAACATTTTCAATATAAATGCTTTTGCAAACTAACACAACATTTATTACACATTTTCATGTGTTCGTAATACGATGCAAAAACATTAACAAAAGAATGACATTCAAAATGCCAAGTAGTTGCCCCACACTATCCTTAGCAATGCTCACCTGCCAACTGGAAAATGCATAAAAGGTTAGCCTTGCTGAGTGAGTTCTAGTTTTATAATAAAACATTATTTTCATTCATTCAATCATAACAGGTTTTAGAATGTGATCACACATTATACGTACACATAGATAATATTTATTATCTTTATCATCGTTTATTTCGTACTTTTATTACCTTTTGTTTTCATCTAGGTCCTGTCATGTGCTTAACTCCCCTCTAGAGCACCAAGCAATTCATCTAGGGTTAAGCGACAAGGAACCCATACATCTAGTCAATCATAAAGATTGAGCTCCTGTGTGCATCCTCATGGGGTATTTAACCTGCACACAGTTGAGCTGGCAACCCCTCATTGGGTGTGAACCTCCATACATATGCTTGATCACACGGATGAAACCCGAGTGTACATCCTCATGGGGTAACTAACCCGCACACGATTGAGCTAACACTACTCATTGAGTGTGAACCTCCATGCATTTGCTTGCAAGACTTTCTTACATTCGTTCATTTATTAATGAATGCATTCTTCATTTCGTTCCTCTTTTCATTATTTTTCACTTTATGTTACATAATACTTTTCATTTCCTTCATTAACATACAAGGTAAAGCCATAGGAAGACAATCATACAAAGCAAGGAATACAATAAACATACAACATCATCATACGAGGCATAAATCATGTGACATCCGGTAAATTTCCGTTATCAAACTCCGTTAGTTCCGTTAAGTTTTGCATACACGTGTCGTAAACACACACTAGTTGTGGTTTAACGTTGGTGACCTAATAATAATTAGAAACGTTAAATTATTGATGATTTAACTGATTATGTGATTATTGTATTATGTTTATTTGTTTGTGTGTTTTATATGTTAATTGGGAATTAATCGCGTAACGTGAAAACGTGTGTATTATTCGTATGCTTGTGTTTTATAAAGATAAAATATATAATTTTAACCATGGGTTTATATGTTTATTATTGTAGTTAAAAACCATTTAAAAAGTGTTTAAAAGAGTGCCTTTTTATAAAATGCAAAACACAAGGCTTAAAGGGTAATTATGCAATAATTAACTAAACAAAATAACTCTAAACCCTACCCCCTACCCAATCGGCCGCAACCTCCCCTCTCTTCCCCTCGCCCATTTGAATTCAGCCTAGAATCATCAAGAAAGCATTGGTTTGGATCGATTTCAAGGCATACAACTCGTGGGAACCATCAATTGCAAGTTAACCCGTGTTTAGAGGTTAGATTTTACCTGTTTGGTGAGACTTTTCATAAGGGCCGAACCCTACTTGCGAAATGGGTGTTCATGGAGTCGAATTTGATGTTGTTAGTACCATAGTTAGATTGTATACATGTTAGTTAACGTCGATTATGCATGAATTGTATGTTTTTAGTGGTTTAATCATGGACTTTGATTGGAAGCAAACCCTAATTCGAAAATTGGTAGGATAATGGATGAATGATGATTGTTTGATGAATGTTTGATGATTGCTAGGTTGTATGAATGCTAGGTTATATTGATTTTGCAAGAAATTAATGAATTGATGTTGATGTTCATAGGTTACTAACAATAGTAACTTTATTTTGCATGTAATGTTGAATTATTGATGAATTAATGTTATGGATGTGTTCATGGTGACGATTAGATGTTAGGTTGTTGTTGTGAGCATTGGGAATTCAAGAACACATGTTATAGTTCATACATTACTAAGATAGTAACTTTTTAGGATATGAATTATTGAGTCATGATGTTTGGATGTTGTTGACCATGTTTAGATGTTGATATGAACTTGAATTGGTATATTATTAATGAATTCATGAATGCATAGGATGTTTGGTAGATTTTGGGATGTGCATTCCCAAAAGGGAAACTTTATCTATGCAAAATGTGAAAGATGATAGTTTGATCATGTCAGAGATGTTAGGAGCATGTTAGTAAGTTCACGGATGAATTCTAATGTGATTGGAACATGTTAATATAGTTGTATGAGATGTTTGGATAATCATGGGTGGTGTTAGGACCTTGATGATCATGTATGATATTGGTGTTGGTTAGTAGTTAAGGCATCATGCTTGGGATTGGAAATTGATTGTTGTGATGTATGTTGAATGTATGTAAATGGTTAGTGAATGTGAATGTGATCATCATACACGCGTGCGAATCTGAGGCCCCTACTTAGTAGGATTGGCAGGGTTTAGGGTGTGAAGTCGTGAGTGGCTTCACATGGCATGTGGTGCGTGATTTGATCTTTGTGTGACATGTTAATTATGTTATAACTAGTGGACATGTTAATGTTCTAGATTCGCATGACTTGTATGATACTTGGTTGTATGATGATCTAAGTGATATACCTGGATAATGTAGCATACATATGAACCTTTTGAATGTTAAACTTGTATGATTATGTGTATGATTGCTTAAATAGTTTGCAACACATAAAGTCACCAACGGGTCAAATGGGTCAACTGAGTCAAATGTATTATTTTTCGGAAACCTTGAGGCTTTGGTTGTAGTGTACTTAGGGTTTCACATGTTTCCTGTTGCAAGTACTCATATACTTATATGATCTAGGTAACTTCTGAGGGTTGTCTGTCCACTATGTCAGTCAAGTCAAACTCTAAGTATCTATACGCATATCAGGTGAGTTAATGCCCCACTCTTTATTTAATCTCTTTTGGGGAGATAGCATACTGGTAAATCACAAACGCTTTATATATTCAAGTTGTGTATAATGTTAATATAGTGTTGATGTCATGGAAAAGTCCTCACACTTTCGAATTGTTAATATTGATTAGCGGGGAAATTTGGGTAGTACTACTGGTCTGACGAGCCCCACCTGTGTGACTCGAGGTCAATCGGGTGCAATTTTTCCTATTGAACATTGTCACGACCTGTTAAGTCGTGACAGGAGGCAACAACATAACACAGTCAGCTTCAATTGCGAAATCACTATGAATTAATATTTATTGTTAATGGCTTACCTATCTGTTACAATGCACTACTTGTATATCTCTATTATTAAACTGTTATGTTTGAATATCAACTCTTGAACTCACCAACCATTATGTTGACATTTTAGTATGCTATTCTCAGGTCATTAGCTTGCTTGCCATAGGAGCACTACATGGTTCACTTGCATTCTAAGACTCGATCTTCAAGACATTTTTAGTATTTTAATGATTAATGTTTACTCTTTTGGTTAGCACATGTTTTTCCATAGTATACACTTTTATTTCTTTGGGTTGTTTTTCAAAACGCTTCCGCACAGTTTAAAGTTTGTACTTTGGTTGATTTTATTTAAATTATGGCATATAGAGTCGCTCTGAGTAACTATTGACTGTGATCCTGGTTTGTTCACACGCCTCGCGGTAGAACTCCGCTAGTGGATTTTGAGGTGTGATAAATCATACATACATAACAACATGCATAAACACACAACATCATACGTGCCCATCACATCATCTATGACCTCAAAAAGCCAACTTACATAGCCCCCGGAACCTCACAAGTCAAAGCCTACATTACACTTTTTCCCAAGAAGTCAGAAATATTCTAAGTGTTAATCCGCATTTGCCTTTGTTCATCTGCATTTGTCTTAGTTCATCCGCATTTGCCTTTGTTCATCCGCATTTCCCATTGTTCATCCGTATTTGTTTGAGTTCATCTGCATTTGCCTTTGTTCATCCGCATTTGTCTTAGTTCATCCACATTTGTCTTAGGTCATCCGCATTTGTCTTAGTTCAACCGCATTTCCCATACTTAGTCAATACTCATCCGCATTTGCCAACACATCAAACATGCGGGTTAAAACCCAGTTTTATGAAAACATACATTCATGCATTTCCAGCCCCAAAATCAGTTAAAACATGTAAAAGGAGGGGTTCCAGAACTCACCTTTGCAGCTCTTGAGGTGTGGCTTCTCCCAAACTCGTTTGCAAGTTGAGTTCAACCGCCTAGAAACCCACCAAAAACGTACCCGAACACATGCAAACACACATAAGCATAAACATGAGTATATGACTAGTCAATAATATCATAAACACAAGAATTCTTACCTTGAATTCGATTTTTCATCTTGTTCCTCTACAAGAACCGAGAGTTTCAGCTCCTTTTCTTTCTCTCTTTACCAAGATCCGAATGAAAATGGTGTGGTGTGACCATGTAGGCGGCCATACCATCTTTATCACCAACTTTTAAACTTTTTGTTCTTTTTGTCACTTTTAACCCCTAGACTTGAGTAAATTATCTTTTATTTCTTTTACTTCACGTTATTCTTCTTTCTTTGACTTTTAAAAAACTAACCGGGTGTTACAACTTGTAACGGCCGATTATTTTTTTAAAAGTCAAATAAAGAAGAATAAAGTGAAGTAAAAGAAAAAAATAATTTACCCAAGTCTAGGAGTTAAAAGTGACAAAAAGGACAAAATCTTTGAAAAGTTGGTGAATAAAGGTGATGGCCGCCCACTCTTGCACATCACCTTTCTGCTTAAAAATTCTAGAAAGAGAAAGTGC